>OZ017738.1:184606948-184996948 GCA_963969285.1 Odontomyia ornata
TGCAAATATTACCCGAAACAGGTCTCGTCGCGAAAATGATTTGAGCCAGTGAATTTTTCGGTATAACCGACACTCGATGTACTACAACACGTCTAGGACTAAGAGCAAAATGATTTCAAGTTTTGGTAAAATAATAATAAATTAGCTGCCACACAAGTTAACTTAGAGCATATAAAACCATTAAATATTATTTTAGGAAGTAATTGTAATAGCATTATATACTGATATTTTAACATAACTTTAAATAAGTTGTTATATAGGCATTCAAACGTATAATTCTAATTCAAGGTCGGAACGTTGGATCAGCTGGTAGGTCTTTCCGATGATTTGGGTAAGCTTGATGCCTACGTCGAGCAAACAGCTCGAAAAGTTGCCACCTACCTTGGAGAAGTTCTCGAAGACCAACGGGATAAACTCCAAGAAAATCTTCTTGCAAACAATAGTAAGTAATACAAGAATGTTCTACTCAATTTTCAAAATTAATTGCTTCAAAATTCTATTCGAAATTAAATCTAAACACTGAATGCGTAAGATTCGAACCTAAAATATTGTAATTGAAACGGAAACGTAGTTTTGGAATGCTAAAGAATTTGACTTACTGTTTTTATTTTTGTTTGTTTAATAATCTTGGTATTTTCTATGCACATTAATTCCAGTGCTGTTATTTTTCAGAAAGCATTGTCTCAAAAACAATAACAAGTCATTTATGTGCATAGATTCTGTTAATTAGACAATTAAAACAAGGCTAAGATTTGCTTATTATTAACAGCATATACTTTTTCAGATCTTGTAAATCTGAACTATTAATATCGAAGTTTATTAACAATTTTACAATTACTACACAGTTGTAACATTACAAAATACCCAAAATCAAGATGTACACAGTCGATCAACTCAACAATTGAATTATTTAGTTTTATTTGACTTTGATTTTTTGTCTATTTTTTTTCTGATTTTCCTCACTAACATTTTCGCTTTTGCTGTAAACAAGTCACGCTTTTTCAAGCTTCAATCATGAAATCATTTGAACGCTTAAAATTGTTCATAATTTACTCATATAAAAGAAAATTTCCTCAATTTGTTCAAATTTATTTTTATTGATGCTCATATTGCACTGATTGATTTTATTACTACGGTTAATTTACTTATTTCAAAAATCTAACTTTAGGGATTTATTATGTTTTGAGTTGCATCATTGCTATATTTTGCAGCTTTGTGTGTTGTTAAGGTACTGGTGGTTGTTGTGCAAAACTTGCATTTTTAATGGACATTATGAGTAGCTAAGCATTACCGACGTAACCTTAAAGTTTAGTTTATGGATGCAAAAGCATCGGAAAAGAATTTAAAATTTATATTTGAATTAGTTAAGCATGTATACTGGTCGCGATTGAAAAGAAGCATTTGTTAGTTGTCACTGGCATAAAAATCGGCGGTAAATTTGGATTATCAAATGAAAATATCTTGTCATATGGCCACTTAGTAAATTTCTCTTTCCTTCATTGCTTAGAGAGGTAAAAATTGCAATTTATGAAAGATAAAGGGGTTGTCATTTTGATACTTCGTCACAATGTACAAGTCGGTAATGGGTGATGTCGTGGCACTTATTAAAAAAAATAAGAAAAACATTTTGGTCATGTACTTTCAAATTACAAGTATCAAAAAATAAATCCGATAAACTGACACTGATGATATTTCAAGTTCTGTGAATACAAAAATTAATCATGAACAACCTTTGTGTAAATTAAAGTTTAAAATTAAAACATAACCGCTTCAGTTTTAGACAAAATGTTAGATTTTTGCCCAATATAGAATTCAAAATAATGACATCACCCAACTTTAACCGATTGTTGTGTTAATAAAATGTACTACGCTATTCAGGCAAACGACTTTAAAAGATGGCGCATTCAGTCTGGATTATAAAATAGTGTGACACCCGCTAGATTACTTCATAATGGAGTAACAAACAAATTATTTTAAAGTACGACTACTTTCAAGGTACAAGTACACTTCATTCCGACAAAGGTAAAAGAGATTGAGACGCCGCCTTGGGCAAAGGGTACCAAGGGTTATCATTAATTTGTTAGTTTTAGGAAGTCCAAGTAAACCTGGACACTTAAGTCCAAATAAATCTGGGTATCTAAGTTCTCCAGCAACTCCAATGAACCAATAACTCTACCATTCAAAATTCCCGTCCACATATTTTCTTTAAACTGGTACTGCGATCTGTCTTTCCGCATCAAATGTCGTTTTTGCGCCTACCATTCGAGCAAATTATGGAGGTTCATGTAAACATCCTTTTTAAATGTTGATTCATCAGACCATAGAATTCTTTCTAAGAATCGCAGATCCTTTCTGCAACATCGTTCAAATAAATCGCACTCTCTCTAGATAGTCTTGGGTAGCAGACTTTGTACTCGTTGTACATGGTGTGAGTGAAAGTGATTTTTTTGTAAAATACGATGTGCAGTATTTTTGGGTACTTTACTGGTCTCTTCAATTCCATGTACTGAGATACTTGGGTCCTGTTCAATTGCTGGGAAGACTTCGTCTTCGTAGAGAATAGTGGGTCTTTCCTCGTTAACTGAGAATGATCGATGCACATTAATAAATACTCGGAGTGACGTTCGGTGTTTGAGTATCTGTCACATTACATTCTACCGGTAGTATTAGCATTACAGAAGCATTCTCCATAAATAAGATGCATCTTGGCGTATTCCTGTAGAATGTATGGCATGATAACACACTATAAAAATACAGGATCACTATTAAAACATGTCCAGAGTCGTTGCAACGAGGCAGGTATATCCCAATCACAATGCAAATCAAACCCAATAAACAAAGCCAACGTTGAAAGTTTGAAGTTATTACGGAGGCCTACAAAAAGATGTGCAATAAACGAAAGAGCATAACATACTGCAGTATTTGTGGTGGCTTTTCTATTTGTTTCACTAACATTAGTCGAAATGATGTGTCAATCCGTCTCACTTTTGGATAAAAGCAGGGTCACTATCTACCTCAGACACACTTAACCAGAATTGGCATGAAACCCGGTTTCATAAAAAAAACATTGTTCCTCAATTATGAAGTAATCTTGCTAGTGTCATACTATTTTGGAGTCCAAGCTAAATGCGCCATCTAATTCACTTGCAAAAAAAGCGTAATACATTTTTACAGAACATTCGGTTAAAATTGTGTGATATAATCATTTTGAATTCCACTGAAGCAGTTATATTTTAATTTTAAACTAATTTACAGAAGAATTGTACGTAGTTACATTACAGAAAAAAAAAAATGGATGAAAGGTATTTCAACGCGAAAACGTTTTCAATTATATATATTGAGTGAATATTGACGCATATATTGAAGCATAAGCCTCAATGTCTGGCCACCGCTGAAGCTCTTTTATTATCATTGGTATTGATAACATCTTCGCTTTTCAGGGTGTGCAACACCGCCAAGAATGATGGACATATTATACGTATTATATTTATTTTTTGTCAATTGCAAACCCATAAATATCCGATCGTCCTATATGCGTGATAGGAAAATTAGAACTTTGATTGATTTTGGATTATGTAATCACGATCAAATCATTAAAAGTGTAAAATACTTTACTACGCATAGAAATCTAAAACTTTGAAATTAATTTAAAGGTACATTGTCATCAAACTGTAAATAAAGTTCCAAGGAAAGCTTGCTTATTTGTAGTTACTGCCAGTGTTGAATGTGCCGCTCTAAACAACTTAAGTAGCTTATGCATTGTATTTAAGGAACTTAAACTCGGAAAATTTAGCAACCATGTACAGTTGTTCGAATAACAAATAAATTTCTTTGGTTCACACGTATACTTACACACTTACACTCTAAATAACTTTAATTTAATAACAGAGTAAAACCAACATGAATTTTAATCATTTCAAAGCTGAAACGACCGCGAATCAGCCTCATCTTTGAAATTACTTTTCAATATACTTTATAAGGCGTATTTAAATTTTTTCAAAAACAAATATATTACATCTGCTGTTTGGGAATTATATGTATTATGTATTCATTTTATTTTTCATAGCACGATTGTACCGGATCATTCATCAAAGTATTTATTTTGACTATCAAGAGTCATTTGCATTTTGCCAATTCGATCAAATCCCACCTGTAGTAGGCAGTGCAGCCACTTATAAATGTTTTAATTAAAGAATTTTCATAAGTTTTCTCTAAATGTAGCAAATTCCACATGGCCTAAACCGCCGCCTGACATAAAAGTCTAAGTAGAAATAAAAGAAAATCTTATGCAAATTTTTGTATGTTTTATCATCTGATTCAATCAATCCCTTTCAGAAGTTTGCTTGTGTAGCAATCAGCTTTTATCCGCACAGCTTTACTTCAAATGTTTAATCGCTTCCGTAAGTGTAAATAGCAACGTAGGTGAATTTTAAACTAGGAGCTAATTTCACTGCAATGGGAAATAGGATCAATGTCCTGTATTGTCTACCTCTATCCATTTTTTGGATATGCTCGAATTCTTTTCGTAAAATAAAATGTTGCAACAACTTTTTCATACATTCTGGTAGTTATTTATTGATAATTTAGAATTTCCACTGAATGTTCAGCCTCATAATAAATGCTGCGAAAATTCACTTATTTGAAATTATAAACAAGGGAAAAGGAATAAATATATGAAAAGATGTGACAGTGTCTCTTCTTACGAAGAGTACAGATACAGGCTATGAAAAGTTACTGCATCCAAATATTTTGTATGCGTTTCTAATTACATACCTTGAAGATGATTCCATGATTTAAAACGAATGTATAAATACTCGGCTAAAATGAAAGAAAAAGATTAGAAATTGCATCAAACCAACTGCTATCTCTTCAAACGGAACACTAGGTAATAAAAACTATGCTGAAATAATATGTGTTCTAAATTTGCATGATATCTATAGAAATGATAAATATTCGAAAAGGGGAACAAGGGAAGTTAAATTCGTGATTAAATCGAGGTAAATGTTGTCTTTGGTAACTGCACGCATTTGTCTGCCCACTCACTGAAATGTCCCAGTCTAGTCAAGCAACAGGAACCATATTACTGTAGTTTCAACATAAATATGTGACAAAAAGCTTTTTAAAGTGCTTAAAACATTCTCACCCCTTAATTTCAGTTCATTAGAAGCCTAGTTTCATAGTTTTTCTTGATTTTCTCACAGTTTATTTAGTTTGAATTATTTAAATAAGGTAATTTTGACAATCAGAAAGGTATTTAGTAATGATAATAATGTGATTGCGAACTGGAAAAGATTTATAAGTATTTGATTTTGCTATGATATAATTTTTATTATCCAACGTCTGTGTACGCAAGGTCCGGGTCCGCCAGATGAAAATACTCATTCGGAATTAGTAGGCCAATCATCGAATTTATCAAATAGCAGAGATACGTGTTCTCCGTGCCAAGGAAGCCTTACAAATTCAACGGGTTCTGAAAAAGAATTTGACGCACAGTGTGTATGTGATAGTGAGAATTCTAGTAACGATTACAATGATACATTTGATTGGTGGTTTCAGAGAAACCGAGGTTCGAATAAAAGCAGGTATAATATTACTCAAAGATATTTCGTTTTGGACAGATTTTCATTCGTGCATTATAAATAATGAGTTAATATAGGTCAGACTTATTTCAAGTATGATTAGAAGCAGGTATTTAATTTTATTGCTACAAAAAATAACATAGCATATGAGATTTCTCACTATTTTATCATCCACAAAATGCCACCTTTGAAATTGTTAAAAATAAATCAGCTTGCCAAGAACCGTCTTTCATAATCTTTCACAAATGTTCAGGTAGGTACCTAGTGTGCTTGGACAAATTATTGGTTAGAATGTTCTTGGTGGCTACCAAAATAATTCTATACAGTAAACTTTTAAAGAATGTAGCTATAATCGCTCGATCTTTTGAAATTTTATTTGACAGCTATACACATCAATATTGTTCTTTCCTTTTTATCTCGTACGGCACAGTTAAAATCATTTAACTCTTCAAAATTAGGTTATTCAAGTTCAAGTTATTCTTTGGTAAATTTTATCATTCCTTGATGAATAATTGTTTGTCCCTCATTTCAATGATATTTTAATTTTCTGTATTTATATATGAAGAATCAGATCTAAGTCCAAAACGTAAATATCCCGCCACCTTTCGCACAAAACTGTTTGAAGAGTGTTTTAAACCAACAAATCAAAATCACTTAAACTTAACATTTAGAAGCCAATCGTCAAGTCAATTAAATATGGCAAATGGAGCAAACTCAACGCATCGATCATCTCCCGTGAGTAGTTGTTGTGGGAGTAGTCACGGTCGGTCCAGCCCCGACGTTGAACTGAATGGAGATGGAGTGGGCGAGCCACCACCAATGCCACTTAGTCCAGGTTAGGTCCTGGTTTTCTTTGTATGCGCAAACATTTAATGTTCTTAATTTAACTTCCGTTTTCAGTCTTTAAGTTTCATTCCGACAAAATCAGTTTATTTCTCGCTCTTTAGTTAGACTGAAATGTAAATGATCAACCATTCGTACCGATTGAGATTTATCAGTTTTCGAAACATAAGTTGAGGCTTGCTTTAATATGATTTCATTCTTGTATGAAAAAAATTGTGCTAGATGTCTAGGGAACAGATTTTTAATTTTTCCTCACTATATTATATGTAAAAATTATATCACTGCAGTGCTTCCTGTTGCTATTCGGTGCATTTTATTTTTCACTTTATGCTTGAAAAACGATGTAATATATTGTCCCTCAAAACAGGTTATACTCTTTTGAACAGTATAATCAACTCTGAAAATTTTAAAAACATACTTGCAAAATATTAATCAGCGAGTGAATCGACCCTGTTGTAAAAGCGTTTTTTGATTAATCACTTACCACGCCCAACTTAGGCTTATGTTAAAACAATTATCAAAAACTTAGCATTGGGATCCATCCCAAATTCTTAATTTTTTGGATCAGAAGCTAATGTATTGCTTTTAAATGTAAAATAAACAAAAGGAACGTAATTAATTATTTATATCTAAATTCTAAATGGTTGTAAAAAGTAATCATGCTTAAATGATCTTATAAGTACTATGTTCTTACCTCCTAGTCATTCTTAAATTCTCGTACATTCGAGAAAATTTAAATTCGAAAAAAAAAGTTACAGTTTTCCCATCCTTTTAAATAAACTTAGATCTCCAATAATTTTAAGAAAAACTGATATTCCTTATTTATCATCTCAAAGGTAAACATTACAAGTAAATACAAGGTATGTAAATCAATTTAGCTAGTCAATCTTAAGGAAAAGAATGCAAATACGCAACATTTCATTAAATAAATTTCAAAAGTTATTGTTCGAATTTTACTAAATTATGATATATTATTTTGAGCATAAGCAATTTTGCGCAATTAAAATGTGTTTCTTTATCACAATAAAAATGCGTGAAGAATATTACGTTAGATACATCTATTGCCAATACGAAATTTTGCAACCCTCCCGAAACGTACATATGCTGTGAATCCGATCTACCGATAACTTACTTATCTTAGATTGTGGAATGTGTTTTTCCCCCCTAACTCTCAAAATCTAAGCGTTCAAAGTGATTTAAATAAGTGAAAGTCCCCTTATAATCCCCGTATACATTTTTTTCAATAGATATTCCCAGTTGAAGGAAATTTCGTTCAAAAACAGTATAAAAGAATATAAATGAGCCAGCAAAACAACTAGATTCGAAAAACTTTACTAATTAAGTATGCAAGTCTTATTTACCTGTAGTATTTCTAAAATAACATTCTTAAATTTTTTTATAAATGATACCACAATATAAAGTATTAATTTTTGTTTAGTACAACAATCTACCATAGTAAACACCATCGACAACACCATATACGCTTCAATTTACACATTAAAAAGGCTTTGTACTCCTTAAGCTTGTAGAGCGTCACTTGGCTATCTGCTTTCATAATGGGTTTAGTGCAAGTATTTGTGAAAATCTTCCGTCTAATGTAAACCGTATATGTTTAGATTAAGTTTTGTATCCGTCAATATCAATATTATTTAAAAAAAAAAGGCACCATCATAAATTAATTTTGCTTTCCAATAATCTCTAGCTGATCTTCCCAGTTATATTACTCGTTTCCAATGGGATATGGCGAAATATCCAATTAAGCAATCACTACGAAATATCGCCGATATTATCTCGAAACAAGTTGGTCAAATCGATGCTGATCTAAAAACAAAGTCAACGGCCTATAATAATTTGAAAGGAAATTTACAAAACCTGGAAAAGAAGCAAACGTAAGAAAAGTGTCATATGAATATAAAATTATATCCTTTCGCTTTTCCGTATTTTCAGTGGAAGCTTGCTTACACGTAATTTGGCTGACTTGGTGAAAAAGGAGCACTTCATTTTGGACTCAGAATATCTGACTACACTTTTGGTAATTGTTCCAAAGTAAGTTCATCTTATGCTTGGGTTATCTGCACATTCACGCAGCTCATTAAATTTGATTTGATTGTAAATAGAAAATATTGACCAAACAGATATGGAACCTACGCTCAACGACTAACGTCTCGATCCATGGTTCGTTTTTCTGACGCTAAGGATGAATTGAAATACTAACAATACTTAATATTCACTTATTAATAATAATCATCGCTCTAATGTTAAGATTAAACGTTTACGTTGAGTTTCATTAAAGTACCTGGTTCCCTGACAGTAGCGGTACTCCTAAAGATATGTTCAGTATCACACTTGAACGTGTGGTTATTACCATATTTGTAACATACAATAAGTACCCATTACAACGGGGTGGGTTCAAAGAATAGCTGGACTCGATTCAGATACCTACAGTTCATTCAGATAGCACTCTAACTACCATGCGGCTACTCGTGTTCATTTGGGTACTATAAATTTAAAACATATTGGAGTCGTTATAACACCAACTATTCCAATTTAAAAAAAATGATTGCTATATTAATTGGAAAAAGGTGAATCAAGTGTGTTTAAGTGTTAATAATATATGCAATTGCACTGATAAAAAACAAAATAAATGGCAATAGAACGATAGTTCTAGTTGAATTGAAACTATAGCGGCGATCAGTTTTGAAACCCAATTCGGAAGCTCATTGGCTGATAGGTATCAATGGAGATATCAACGGTTATTAAGAAATTGATAAAGATGTTTGTGGAACAATGATAGAAAATTCTCAACAATTTTTAACACAAAAAGCGCAAATATATTAAATTTGTAAAAATAATCACATATATTTTAACTACAATACAAGTGATGAAAAAAAAAATTATTCTAAATCGTCTGCACCCAAACGTTTCTGGCTTTGTCGAAAGTTTTTCGAACATATACATATTTTCCTTCCCTCCTACCGATAAAACAGGTTCAAGGCGTATGTTACAAAGCTTTCATTTGAAAGTTTGAGGCTCACCTCCAGTTCCAGGCTGGGATCTCGAGTTGGCTGGGGAGGTGTTTAGTGGGTAGTTCAATCGCTTGCGAGCATGGGAGTTCTACACTCAGTGCGTAAATGACATTCACCTCCCAAAAAAGGGGTCACCTCCCCATATGTGAAACCCCCTTGAGAACCTCTAAAAAATGTTATCAGTGGAACTGTTGAAACCGCGGAAGTCACCGCAGCTGCAGACATTCAGTTTTAGCAGAGGGGTGTATAGCCCGGAATGGCATACTGAGGCCGGCTAGCGCTCAGTCGTGTCGTGTGACTTCCGGGACACCCTCTGCTCGTGTTGAGCCACCTTACATAAAAACACTAACACGGAGGGATAACGACGGGAAAGGGGGAGGTCATTTCAAGAAATGAAAAATAATTACTTTAGCACTTCATGCTTTGCAACAGAAGGGGACCTGGGCAACCACTAAAATATTGAAAACATTAATAAATTACTTTAATTCTTTTATTACTATTGTCTATTGTTAAGGGACGTTTGATCACGGGAATATTTCCGAATAGATGTCACTCCACGAAGAGACACAACCAGATTTATCCACATTAATTAATGATAGTAGAAAAAAGGAATCTCCACGTTAACGTATTTATACACTTTCTGAGCACTTTTTCGTAATTTTATACGGATTCATCCATTATTTACGAGAAACGCTCGAATCGCCAAATCTTATGCTGCACGAAATCACTTCTAGCACAATGAATTGCACTTAGTTTTGTTCACCTTCACGCCCGCTAATCACTTTGGGTCATTAATCCCTTTTCAGTCACTTCAACCAAACTTTATCTTCGTCGCCACTGACACACAAGCTGTTCCTTTTTTCCCTCCTTGAAAATCTCTAATGATATCTTCTTCCTCGAATTGTTAATTCCCAAAATCACTTTGACGAATAAAATGCAAAAACTTCCTTTTTCTTCAAAACCGAACAATTCATTCCGCAAATCGCCTCCACAAAAACGCGAAAACTCCCTCTTCCTTTCAAGTTCAAATAAGGAATTTTTCCTCCCCGAATTAAAAACGAATGCATCGCTAAAAGCAATCCCTATTGTTCTTCCCAAAGTCAAATACCGAATGCCCCAAATCCAAGAACCCAATCCCCAACCCCGCAATCCTTTCATTTTTCCATTACCGCTGCCGCATCTGGGTAACGTAATCGAAGTTCATTACACCTCCATTCCGCTACACACACATCTTTTTCGTACCCACAAACGCAACAATTTCCATTTTGCATATATGGCAATTTGCATAACCAAGGAAACGTTTGATTAGATGCAAAGTGCCATATATATATATATATATATATATATATATATATATATATATATATATATATACGGAAACTATTGATTTTGTCGATACTACAAAAAGAGTGCTTCCCTGCGCTCGGGGAACGCGAACCCAGGGTCCCAGCAGATGCCCGGTTGAGAATCCACGACGCTACCAACGGAGCCACCTTCTGTTGATTTCCCATTCATCGAATTAGCAACTTCAACTCTTTCTTGATGGGCGTGGGAATGAAATTTATTAGTAGGGAAACGTGAATGAATTTTCGTTAGTATAAAAAAATAAAATTTGTTAGTGGGAGCTAGTGAATAGAATTAGTTAGTATGAAGGAAGGAATTAGGTTTTGTTAGGGAAAGGGATCCAATGAAGTTTTGTTAGCGAGAATTAATGAATGGAATGTTGTGTTGTTAGTGGGAAAATTAAAATTATTATATAATATTTTTTTGTAATTGAAAATAAGGGAAAAGAGTAGGATCGTGATGATGGGGAAATAAAAATCATAGGGAAATTGGAAAAATGTTAATAAAAATAAATAAATACATAGAGGAAAAGGTAGGAGTGCCCAAAGGAAAGTGGAGAAGTTACATGTTTTCTGAAAAACGAAGTCGCGCAGGCAGAAAAGTTTTATAAGTTGAATCCCTGAAAACGCACCTTCAGATGATATTACTTTTTGCAGTTCGATCCAAACCACTTACAAGTCATTTTAATGAAGACACCATCTCACAAACAATGGTTGTTCTCAACCAGCCGCCTGCAGCAATGGCTCTGCCCCAACCACATAATAGATACATGCAAAAGCAAAGGTTCGAAAAAATTCACGGTACTGACCTGTGCACCTCGAGTTATGCGACAGCACGTAGTCCCACTCAAAAAAAGAACAACGGGTAGAATGTGAGTGGAATCATAAAGCATTTCCTTCATCATTTCGTCTCAATATTTCTGTTAACATTTTTAGCCTATTCTGGCTTACGGACAGCTCTCAAACATTAACTTTTTCTTCCCATAATTTTCATGTGGCATGATTTTGTAACTGTATTGTTCCCACTTGAAAGCAATTTTTCGCATCCAGGGCACGATTTGTTTACATTCATCCTTCATTAGTTTGCCCATACTTGTCATTAGCAATTTCACTCCTATATGTGGAAATATAGAGGGTGCTCCCTCCATAGTTTTTTAGTGAACTACAAAATATTTTACATGGCGCGCCTAAATAACTTTTAGTTATGATAGGATATGATACCATGACATGATTCAGTATGTATTTCACTCCGGCTTTTTGTCTAGTTAATAATTTCTATTTATTTTTACACGCTGAAATGAGGGTCACGATCCTTCCTTTTCCTGGTCCTTTAACCCCAAACACGAATACCACGCAGCCCTATTTTTTTACTAATAAGTTTGTACTCGTTTTAGGCTCAATATGTGAACCCGTCCCGCTGTAATCGAAGCAAAATATAAAATCCGCTGGCTAGTGCCTTTAACTTTGTCCAGGCCAATTTATCGACAGGAATTTTATCCGGTCAACTAAGCAACTTAAAAAAAACATTTGCAATTGGTTTAGTGCATGATTCTGTCCTACAGAATGAATCGTGCTTTCATGTAATTACAAATTCTTTAACTTCACTCTAAAAGGAAAGGGAAACGCACTCGAATTCTTGCCGTATCATCTATGGCGTGACAGCCCAAGCCCCTGTCTTTGGCCTCCATGATTAATCTCCTTGAATCATCAATGCGTTCGCTAATTGATCACACCCACCAAAGATCTGCTGTCAGCTTCTATCATATTTTCTGATAGAATCCTCGACCTTCCCGCTGGGCTTCAACCTTTCTACACTTTAATGTTCTTTTGGGTAGCCGGTTTTCTTCCCTTCTCCACTGCCTTTTCGGATTCGCTCGCCAGTGCCCATGTTTCACTTCCATATAACAGTTGCCTAATGATTTCTAAATATCCAGCTTATTTTACCTTTGCACATCTCTGGACCTTAGAATGGAGAGTACGGAGTAAAAGGCTTTATTTGCGGCACTTAGGCGCCTGTTCTATTCATGTTCGTCCATGTTTAATTTCCATATAACAGGAAAAGTCTAACTAATTATTTGTAAATAAGAAAATTTTTTGCTTTTGCAAAACTCTTTACCTTAGAATGGAAAGTACAGAGTAAAAGGCTTTATTTGCGGCATTTAGGCCGCGTCCAATCTCGTCTTTTTCGGTACTTCTTATATTTATGTTGGCTCCGAGATAAACAAAATTATCCACACTTTCATTGTTATAATCTCCTACGGTCAGGTATTGACGAGCTGATATGGTCTTTCTCGTTGCGTCATGAATTTAGTTTTCGTTTCATTAACTCGTTGGCTACTTCATTTTCCTTCAGATTCTAGGCTCAGAAATTCTTCTTTGGGATTGATCGTGTGACAATATTGACATCATCAATTTTTCCAGTGCCCCCATTACAACCGGATTTTTAAACATGAGTAGTGTCAGTTTTATTAACCATGAACCCGGTTTTCCAGTACTGTTGCTGAAATAAATTGTACTGGAGCACTCATTCCATAAGCCGAAGGATCTTTAAGTCCTTTGTCTATTATCTAAAATTAGAACAAACACCAATAATTAGTAAAATACTAATTAGAATTTTAAACTCAAATCATATATTTGATACCTAAAACCATTTTAAAACACATTTTCAGAGCTCTTGCTTCGGATTGGGCGAATGGATACGAGAAAATTACCGATATGATTGTGCCACGTTCATCGACGCTTATAACACAAGATCAAGATTTTCTTCTTTACAATGTGACTCTTTTCAAGAAGGTTGTCGAAGAATTTAAATTGCACGCACGAGAAAAGAAATTTGTTGTGAGGGATTTTGTGTATAATGAAGAAGAGCTAGCTGCTGGCAAAAATGAGATCACCAAATTAGTAACCGATAAAAAAAAGCAATTTGTAAGATTTTTTTTTTTGTTTTTGTTGAAGGTTGCGCTAAATTTTTGACTTTTTTACAGGGACCCTTAGTCAGATGGTTGAAAGTAAACTTTAGTGAGTGTTTTTGCGCTTGGATTCATGTGAAAGCCTTAAGGGTATTCGTGGAATCGGTTCTACGGTAAGTAGCGATTTTCGATTTGATTATAATCTAGATGCAAATACTACTGATGTTGATATGTTGTGCGTAGTTTTTTTCTCGAGTTTTAAGTTGTTTCCTTCAATAAACACGATCATTGTAACAGAAACCTAACAAGTAAAATACCATATTTAAAAAACTCATTATATAGTAATGAGTACTTTAAACATCATTGAATTATTGTTATTGAATATTAAATAATTGATGATTATTATTGAATATTAAGTAATTTAAATGACTACTTTGATGTGTTCAACAAATTCTAGACCATTAAGAAATATCTCCAAAGTCAACATTACTTATCTTATGCAGGTATTCTGAATTTGAAAATCGAAGTATGCTTAACATAAATCAGGTTTAGTACTCCATTGAAATGAAAATGCCACTTTATTGAGGTTATATAACTTAAACCTGAGCAATGCTACAGAAAAATTTCCTACTAATTCTTTTAATTTTGAAGCTGGATTAACTGTAAAATTGCACTTTCCTTTTGGTTATAGTTCCATGTCGAGGATTGAAAAGTCATTTCATTATAGTCGAATCTTCTAGAAATAAATCGGATGAAAATTGTTGTTGAAAAACGTATAGAATATTATCTTATGGCCGCTAATGTAGGGCAACAAAGAATGCTTAGGTTTTATTTGCCAAGCCTACAGAGTGTACTCCAAATATTCTTAAGAATGTAAACTTCCGTGCTCTGTTTGTTATCGTCAAGTATTGTCGTAAGCTTGAATGACTTTTGTTGCAGGCCTTTCCCTTCGTTCTTACTCAGACAATTTGCATTTACGGTTCAACGTTTAACAACTTCTAGAACTGAAGTTTTTAAACAATTCCTACATACCTTAGCAATTGTAAATCAATGCATCTAGAGCGCTCACTACTTCGCATGAAGGAAGGAATTTTTTTTATATTCAAATTTGCTTTAGTGACTCAATCGTTATAAATCTTATAAAAACATAAAGTAAGTTTTACAACACTGACGTATTCAAAAACTGAATGGCCCACATGGTAAAAAAAACAATATATGTTATCAAATGAAAATGACTAAATATCGATGAATTGGAAAACAGAAAAAATCAACCAATTCTATTAGAAATTGGATATAACTAAAGAACACAACGAAAGAGCGTGCTTTGGGCTTACAACTAATATGTATCAACTTAATTCTTATAAATTTTATCATTCTTATTGGTAGCCTGTCTATATATAGGATTTACAATCAGGGCACCATCAGAATTATAATAAAAATATATCGATACATGTCCAAATACACGAATGCTTTTGGAGGTATAAAGCCAGTGGTGAGAAAAGTCTCAATGTACCTGTTGGTAGGGTGGAACAGCTGCGAAATCCAGGGATTGTTGCTCACAGTTAGAGAATTCACGATATGATCTCAAACCAAATGAATGTATCGACTCTCATCACTATCAATTTGATAAATTATTCGATTTGATGTATAGTGTTTACAATCCGTCTCAGGATTTCTGCACAGGCCACTACATGCACGAAGACATTTCCTAAAATCGTATCATTTCCATTGTACTAGCACTCTGATTATACCAAATCGGACATCCATTTGTCAAAAATGGTCTAACCAGAGCCTTGTAACAGATAACTTTGACCTTTTGATCAATGTTTCTGGAATGAAATAGTTTTCGAAGGGACGTGAACACTTTAAGAGCTTTACTGAGTATGGTTTTCACATGTTCATCATAGTACAGATACTCATCGAGATAAACTCCAAGGTATCGAACACAGGATATATGTTGAACACGTTTTGAGCTATTGAAGGTAGCTTAAAACGTGTTCCACATATATCCTGTGTTCGATATTCCGACTTCAAATCATTCTTCATTTCAATGAAACATTAACATCTGACCTCATACCGAGCTTGAATCTTATTGATTATTTTGTTGTTAGCTATGAAGACTTGTGTTTCATATTTCCCAGGATAAATAACAAGAAATCATGTGGTCCTGATGGTATTCCAAATGTAGTTCTCCGACATTTGCCGGAGGTTGCTATTAGGAATTATTGCATATTGTTCAACAACATGTTGAGCAATTCATATTCGCAAATGAGTGGAAAAAGGCTAAGGTATATCCGATCTTGAAGAAAGGAAAAGAATCTTCATGCCCCAAAAGCTATCGCCCAATCAGCTTGCTGCCTAACATCAGCAAGGTGTTTGAAGTGATACTCAACAGAGCATTAAACGCCCACATTGAGGAATATGAGTTGATGCCGAATTGCCTATTTGGTTTTCGTGCCAGGCACTCGACCACACATGCAATAACGAAAGTAACCTCAGACATCTGTTGGAAACTAAATGCTAGACAATGTGTTGGAGCATGTCTCATTGATATGGAGAAAGCCTTCGATACGGTGTGGTTAGATGGACTAGTTTTTAAATTCCTTCAGGACAACTTCCCCAGACACCTTGCAGCATGTGAAAATCATGCTCAGTAAGGCACTAAAAGTAGTTATGGCCCTTCGAAAACTCTTTCATTCCAAATACATTGATCAAAAGGTCAAAATTATCTGTTACAAGACCCTGGTTAGACCAGTTTTGACATATGGATGTCAGATCTGGTACAACCAGAGTGCTAGTACTATGGAAAAATTAAGAGTTTTCGAAAGGAAATGTCTTCGTGCATGTACTGGTTTATACAAAAGCCTGAGACGGATTGGAAGCATTATATATCGAATAGAAGAATTTATCAAACTGCTCAAGTGACAAGAGGCGATATCTTCATATTGAAACTTCTTCGGAATCATATCGCAAGATCTGTGACTGTGAGTGAAAACCCTTCGTGCACAACTTTTTCATCCCAAAATCGTCGGTTAAAATTTTTCTGTTTCACGGTTCATGCCCAGTTTCGAGGCCAACATTCGAATTGTTAAACGCCGATCTTCACGGATTAGGGCGCGCATACGCTGCGCATTCGCGTCAGTCCGCACCTCGACTGCGCCTCATCTTCCACGCTTTCACACCCCTCCTTAAACTCTTTATGCCATCGAAACATCTGGGCACGATTAAGAGCACTATCACCATGCACTTTTAAATTTTAACGTACGTTTCCCCGCAGCTGTTTCGCCCAATCTGGCGCAAAATTTTATCGCGACGCGTTGCTCTTGACTTCGTTTCTCCGTTTGCGTGACGAGCACCACCAACACACGTCTACTCAACACGACACAGCAGGCGAACTAAACAAGCTAGAGTAATGGTAAATATATCAATGGAGGGGGGAAGGATGCCGGGGAAGGGAAAGGGAATTTCAAGGTCGGAGGTTTACCACAAGCGCGACAATAAAATTAGTCTCATTACTTAATTGTCACACCTCGTATGTTGAACAACTCATATTTCCCTACTCAGTATAAAAAACCTAATCTTCCCTGCCTCATAAACAGGACAGGATTTATGAGGCACCCGCTCTGAACTGCCTTCGCTAGCCATTGGGAAATCCTTCCAATTGTGTTTTATGTCTTCACAGGCCAACCGCAACTTTAAGGCATAAAAATCAAAGCTGTTCAGAAAACTGAAAAAAGCAGAAAAGCAGTTTCTGTACCTTACTGTAGACCACACAAAATACCATCATATTTCTCAATTAGTTGGAAGAAATGATTTTCCATATAGTATATTGCACATTATGTCGACAAAGTGTGAGGGAAGGTTGTCCTAAAAGCTTAAAATTAGTTCATCCAACCATACCGTATCCAAGGCTATCTCCCTATCAATGGAGCACGCTGGAACATATTTTTAATGTTTCGTTTTCAACAAATGTTCGAAACACAATCTGGCAGTTCGGCATCAACTTGTACTTCTCAATGTGCGCGTTTAATGCTTGGTTCTGAATTACTTCAAAAATCCTGCTGATGTTAAACAGCAAGCTTGGACGATAGTTTGTGGGGCGCAAAGATTCTTTCCTTTTCTTTAAGATAGGGAAGATAAGCTTTTTTCTACTGAGTTGGAAAACATGAGTTCAACATATTGACCAATATGTAATAATTTCTAATAGCAGGCTCTAGCTAACCTCTGGTTAAGCACGCAGTCAGCACTGCTTAATTTCTTGTTACTTTTGAAATAAATAATATGAAGCACAAGTCCTCATAGCTGACAAAATAATCAACAAGATAACGACTAGATTCATTGAACTGAAAAAATAATTGGCCGTTCACGTTTCATTTAAAATCGGAGAGTTTTGTTTGGATGATTACTGAAAGTCATTGCTTCCCATCCGCAGGGTTTGGCTAATGAACCAATAACAATGAGTTCTAATCAGGACAAGTTTTTTTAAGTCATCGTTACAATTCTAATATTCTGTGTATGCGGAGTCGTACTTTTTCTAGGTTTATCTCGTCAGCTGTAACCTTAAGGTGTGACACATTCATTCGAGATTTTCGCGAAACTAATCACTGTGGTCAAAATGCCATCAAAGTCAAAAGCGCTTTATTTAATACTAATCGTTATTAATTTTAAAAGAATATAAAGCAAATTCCAAACAATGACAATAAAAAACTTAATTGCCCAAATGGCTCTCTAAATTTATATGTTATCATTAATAACATTTTGAAAAAAAAACCATAGCAAATTCAAATCAATGAAGATTATTACATATTATTTCATTCAATTGGAAAAAGGAGAAAAAACCAACCAGCACTATCCTAAAATTATTTATCATCTTAACACAACAGTGAACTTTGATCCTACACCTAATATGCTTTAACTTAATTCTAATAAAATGAAATCAAAAACTTTATCTTATACTAAAAAAAATTCTATAACAATGTTCCTAACCTAAGCGTTTAACCTTATCTCTAACCTAATATAATAAACCTAATTTTTAACAAAAATGGACAACAACACTAAATGTAGCAATAATGAGCTGAAACTCAAAAAATTAAATAACGAAAAACACAAAAAAACTGAAAATAAACACGAATAATTTAGACATTGTCATTCAGCCACCAATACCTAGATTGCCCCGTCTCAGCTCGATCAGCTTCAACGAATCTAGCAAATGAGTATCTCCATTGGAATTGTTGGTCTCGTGAACTCAAATTAGGAGGATATTTTATTTTCTTATCGGTGGCCCGTCGATATATGTGATATATGACTGAGACGCCGTCAGAATCAAAAACATCGATTCATGTCCAAATACACGAATGCTTCTGGGGGAACGAAGCCAGTAGCGAGGCAAGTCGCAATATACCCGTCTGTAGGTGGAACGGCTGTCAAATCCAAGGGTTTTCACTCACAGTCACAGATCTTGCGATATGAGCAGTTTGATAAATTCTTCTATTCGATATATAATGCTTCCAATCCGTCTCAGGCTTTCTGTACAAACCAATACATGCACGAAGACATTTCCTTTCGAAAACTCTTAATTTTTCCATAGTACTAGCACTCTGGTAATACCAGATCTGACATCCATATGTCAAAACTGGTCTAACCAGGGTCTTTTAACAGATAATTTTGACCTTTTGATCAATGTATTTGGAATGAAAGAGTTTTCGAAGGGCCATAACTACTTTTAGTGCCTTTTTTTTTTTTTTTTTTTTTTTTTTTTTTTTGTGGTAGGGAGGTGAAGGCATTTATGCCCGCCGAGTCTGGCAGTGTGGGACTCCCATGGAGGATACCTTTGGACTACCCACTAAACACCTCCCCTGTCAATCTGAGAACCTAGCCTGGAACCGTTTGACACATTACTTCGGGCCAGGTCTCGTTTTGTTACGCCGTGAGGCGCCTTCAAGCTGGGGAGTCCCTTTCCTAGCGGGAGGGGAGGGGGAAGAGGAATTGCCAGAAGAGCGATCCCCCAGCCCCAGCGCCTCCGGCTGCTGTGAGTCCCTTTTATATTTTAGGACTGCCCGAGCATAATGTGCCACCTGGTTCCATTTGTCAACCGATTCGAGCATCACCGCAACTATATTATCCGGGGTGAGCTCTCCCGTCTCCCTGTAGAGTTCCCTTCGCAGCCTGGCCCATTTCGTACACGCAAAAAATGTGTGACAGGCATTGTCCTCCTCTCCTGGGCAAAACCGACAATCGGGAGACCGTGACTTGCCGATCTTGTGCAGGTAAGACTGAAAACACCCGTGCCCGCTCAAAAGCTGGGTCAGATAGAAGTCAGTCTTACCATGCTTTCGATTTAGCCACGGTCTCACATCCGGGATGAGGCGCGCAGTCCACCTTCCCTTCGTGCAATTCCTCCAAGACTGCTGCCAATCGTTGAGCGAGCGTTGTCTCTCCTCGCGGACAACCATCTCCCTCGCATCCTCGTTTCGGCGCAGGTAAATAGCGCGGCGCTCTCTAGCAAGGAGGGCGACAGGTATCACGCCTGCAATCACTCTCACCGCCGAGTCGGAGACTGTTGGATACGAAGATGCAATTCTCAGTGCTCCTCTTCTCTGTACCTGTGCCAATCGTTTTCGGTATACCTCCTTGCTGAGAGCGTCGCCCCATACCTCTGCTCCGTACAGTAGCACTGACCCTACAGCACTCATCAAGAGGCGTCTTCGACTCAGAGCCGATATTCCCGAAGCAGCCTTCTCAGCCGTTGCCCTGATTTGCTCAGAGAAACTCATCTTCGAGTCGATCAGTAGCCCCAGGTACTTCACCGCTGGCTTCGATTCGATCTGTATATCTCCAATACTGATCATCCTTACTCTAGGGATTCTCTTTTTTGTCAAGATGACCACTTCGGTTTTCTCCAGTGCTAGACTGAGCCCGCGAGTAGTCATCCAGTCCCTCACTCGGCGCATTAGCATACCTAGCCTAAGTTGCGCTTGTTCAACGGTGCGTCCGGCGACCAGAGCCGCAACATCATCCGCATAGCCGACCAAGCGCGACTCATCTGGCATCTCAAGTCTCAGTAGCCCGTCGTAAGACACGTTCCACAGGTCCGGACCAAGGATAGATCCCTGGGCAACACCCGATGTAACCGCCATCCTTCGTTGGCCCTGTGTCGTGTCGTAGAGCAGGCTTCGGTCCTTAAGGTAGTTCCTCAAAAGCCGCATTAGATATTCTGGAACTTGAAAAGAGTTTTCCAGCGTATCCAGAATATCCACCCATCTAGCGGAGTTGAAGGCATTCCTGACGTCGAGTGTCACCAACAGGACGATCCGTCGCTTGGTGCGACTATATGCCTCTGCCTTTTGGACCGCGTTCACCACCTCTGCAATCGCATCAATGGTAGAACGTCCTGCTCTAAAGCCGGAATGTATTTGGAATGAAAGAGTTTTCGAAGGGCCATAACTACTTTTAGTGCCTTACTGAGCATGATTTTCACATGCTGCAAGGTGTCTGGGGAAGTTGTCCTGAAGGAATTTAAAAACTAGTCCATCTAACCACACCGTATCGAAGGCTTTCTCCATATCATGAGACTTGCTCCAACACATTGTCTATCATTTAGTTTCCAACAGATGTCTGAGGTTACTTTCGTTATTGCATGTGTGGTCGAGTGCCTGGCACGAAAACCAAATAGGCAATTCGGCATCAACTCATTTTCCTCAATGTGGGCGTTTAATGCTCTGTTGAGTATCACTTCAAACACCTTGCTGATGTTAGGCAGCAAGCTGATTGGGCGATAGCTTTTGGGGCATGAAGATTCTTTTCCTTTCTTCAAGATCGGAAATACCTTAGCCTTTTTCCACTCATTTGCGAAATATGAATTACTCAACATGTTGTTGAACAATATGCAATAATTCCTAATAGCAACCTCCGGCAAATGTCGGAGAACTACATTTGGAATACCATCTGGACCACATGATTTCTTGTTATTTATCCTGGGAAATATGAAACA
The DNA here is from genome assembly GCA_963969285.1 of Odontomyia ornata. NCBI lineage: Eukaryota > Metazoa > Arthropoda > Insecta > Diptera > Stratiomyidae > Odontomyia > Odontomyia ornata. Next base: position 184,628,639 of record OZ017738.1, read on the forward strand.
CAAGTCTTCATAGCTAACAAAATAATCAATAAGATTCAAGCTCGGTATGAGGTCAGATGTTAATGTTTCATTGAAATGAAGAACGATTTGATCAATGTATCTGGAATGAAAGAGTCTTCGTAGGGCCATGACTACTTTTAGTGTCTTACTGAGCATGATTTTCACATGTTCAGTATAGTACAGATACTGATCGAGATAAACACCGAGGTATGGAACACAGGGTTTATATGGATCTGAACTACCCTCGCCAGCCATGATGTGGAAATCTTTCCAATTACGTTTCAGGTCTTGACTGACCCCCTGCAGAGTTGTCCGAAACAAGATTGTTTCACACTTTTGCGCATTGATTTTCATTCGCCAATTGTCAGTGTACAGCTGTACATCATTGAACATTTTTTGGAGATTGCTCTGAACTATTATAGCTTTTCGGTCTGCCGTATAGATGATCAGATCATCAGCAAACGCTACCAATGATCGCGTTGGCGAGACGTTAAAATCAAAGCCGTTCAATAGCTTGCGAATAAAGATTGAGAAGAGTAGAGGCGCAGTAACTGTTCCCTGCTGTAGACCATTCAAGACCATGAATTCGCGCATTGTTGTCAGATTTCCATCAGTTACAACAAACGATTTCCCGTATAACATATTACACATCGTGGCGACAAGGTGTCTGGGGAACTTGTCCTGAAGGAGTTTAAAAACTTGTCCATCTAACCACACCGTATCGAAGGCTTTCTCCATATCAATGAGACATGCTCCAACACATTGTCTATCATTTAGTTTCCAACAGATGTCTGAGGTTACTTCCGTTATTGCATGTGTGGTCGAATGCCTGGCACGAAAACCAAATTGGCAATTCGGCATCAACTCATTTTCCTCAATGTGGGCGTTTAATGCTCTGTTGAGTATCACTTCAAACAACTTGCTGATGTTAGGCAGCAAGCTGATTGGGCGATAGCTTTTCGGGCACGAAGATTCTTTTCCTTTCTTCAAGATCGGAAATACCTTAGCCTTTTTCCACTCATTTGGGAAATATGAATTGCTCAACATGTTATTGAACAGTATGATATAATTCCTAATAGCAACCTCAGGCAAATGTCGGAGAACTACATTTGGAATACCATTAGTACCACATGATTTCTTGTTGTTTATCCTGCGAAATATGAAAAACAAGTCTTCATAGCTGACAAAATAATCAATAAGATTCAAGCTCGGTATGAGGTCAGATGTTAATGTTTCATTGAAATGAAGAATTGATTGGCCGTTCAGGCTTGATTTGAAGTCGGAAACTTTTGCTTCAACGACCTCTGAAAATATTTCGTTCCCTCTCTCAGGGTTTGGTGGATGAACCAATTCAAAATGTGTTCCAATCAGGGCAAGTTTATCCAATCCTTCACAAATAATCCTGTTTCCATTTCTATCCGGAGTCGTACTATCAATTTCGATACCAGCCCTATCGAGAAGATTTATCTCATCACTAGTGACTTCAAGATTCGATACCTTCACTCGAGACTTCTTGCGGAATATGCTATTCACTTTCGCGAACACGCCGTCTGGGTCCTGTGGGCTAATACCCCTCAATTTTTCCGCCCATTGATTGCTGACCTCACTCCTGAAGTAAGTTCTGGACATTCTTCAGTTGTAATTTCAACAAAGACAACGAGGGATGGTTGTAGTCCAAAAATCGTCGATAAATATTGTTGACGCGTGTGAGAAGAAGGCTTTTCAATCTTTTCAACCTTGCGATGGTTGGTGTTTCATATCCTTCCATATTGTTTCGATGTTTAATCTTGGGAACGACTTTCTCAATCGTTTCCAACGTCAGCTTCTTTAACTTCGACAAATAGACATCTATTTCATCGTTAGTTAGATTCTTGTCATTAGGAACCATTGAGCAAGAGTTACCACCATCAGAAGGGGGACATTGCTTCTGGTACTCGCCATTAAACTTCTTTTGAAACTTTCCCCAGTCTGTTTTTTTGAAATTCAACCGATGATTTTCATGTTGAACTGGAATGAGGAAGAAATCATCCCTGTGATGATTGATTTCCATTACGATTGCGTTATGGTCGTTATCATAAGGAAGCACCTGTAGTTTCCATGAAGAACTATTAAAGCTGAATTCAAGTCTTGCGTCAGCAATGCAAAGGTCCAAATATGAATTTGTCCTAGGGTATGTTGGGAACTCCGACCCATATAGATTGCATCTGTATTCAATTTGGTTCTCTGTTATCCACGATTTCAGGAATACATCTCTTGGATTATTAGTGGCGTTCAGCCATGATGTATGCTTGGCGTTCAGGTCACCAGCAAGAATATAATAGTTATGCAGCCTGTTCAATTCGAGTATTTCGAACAAGGAATTGAGCTCCTCCTTGAGCTTGAGAACAGTTCCACCAGTTGCATAGGCAGAGATAACGAAGAGGTTATCCCCACCTGGCAGTGAGATTTTGATAACGGACACTTCAAGAGATTCAAAGCTTTTGAATTCGACTTTTTCAATATTTTGGAAACGATAGGGTCTTCGAACCAATATCCCGGTGCCACCTCCCCCATCACCTGTCACCCTATCGTTTCTTACGAACTCAAAATCCTTGAATCTCATGGAGTGCCATGAACTGAGGTGGGTTTCGGTGAGAAGTACGATGTCAGGCTTTTGCCTGGCAATGAATTCAAGGAGATAATTATGCCGATGTAAAGTAACAATGGAGTTGACGTTGATCGAGATGAGACGAATCCTATCCGTGGGAATGTGGCTGGATGACAACTTATTTTGAGGCATTTGAAAGCCCTAAACGCTGAAAAACAATGTTAATTTTCGAATCTTGTTTATCGATTCGCTCCGATAAGGAATTTAATTGCTGATAAATTTTAAGGAGCAGCTCATTATTGCCACTTACATTATTTATTTTATTTACATTGTCTGCTGGTCCTCTCGCAGCAAGTGCAAATGACACCCCGCGCTTGACGAAGTTAGTAGGTATCACACTGCGGTGTGCTTGACTTTGTTTCGGAGTGACTTTAACCTTTGCATCTTGATACCGGGGGCATCCTCGATATGATGCTGGATGAGCAAAGGCACCGCAGTTCACACAATATAGTTTTTCTTTTGGCTCCGCCTGAGCCAATTTGCACTCGCCGGGAGCATGAATGTCTTTGCATTTAACACACCTATATTTCATTGCGCAATTCGCAGCCGAATGCCCGAATCTTTGACACCTGTAGCACTGGTTGACCTCACTTTTCTGGAGGCGTTCCCACCTCACCACGCGGAAGTTCAAGTACCGTATTTTGTGCAGGGCACATAACTACTTTTGCTGGAAATCTGGACTAAGTAGTGAGGCTAGTTTTTGCGCTCCGCAATCAATCTCCTTGTTGCAAAGTTTTTCTGGTGCAACTTCTTTGAGACCTGAAAGAGATCGACTGTGTCCTCACCACAGTCCAGACCCTTCAATAAAAAGGTTTGGTTTCTTTCGCTTTTCGGGGTGTACGTAAAATGCGGAACATCTCCAGAATTTAATGCACTTTTTGTTACCTGAAAATCGGCATTGACTCTTTTTATCTCAAAATCATTTAGCTTATTTTCGGCTGCCAAAAGCCGAACCATATCTTTGCCCGTTTGCCCAAATACATTGATTGGTGGGTTTTTTTTTTTTTCATTAATCTTAACCGACGGACCAGCAGACAAAACTTTTGGTTTTTTCTCCCGATTTTTAATTTTAAGGTATTCTATGAACTCATTATCTAACTTAGAAGTTTTACCTGGATCCTCTTCAATGCTCATCGTATCTTCAAGTCCAGCTAGCGCTGCATAGTAATTTCTGCTGCCGTTTTCGCCGCCTGCGCTGAGGACATCCTCTTGATCAGCTTCTTCCTTTAACTTTTAAGTTTTCTTATCTTCGGTTTTTGAATTTGTTTGTTGGCCTTTCTTGGTTCCTTTAGCTTTGTTGAATGTTAATGTCCCAAAAAGTGCTTCTAATGATTTGACTCGAAGCTTGAGCTCTTCATTTTCTTTTTCAATTTTCTCAGCTTTCTCTTTGTCTTTGATCAGCTGCTCGATTTCGATTATCGATAGGCTTGTCGGTTTTTCTTCTTTATCGTCGTATCTTGTTTTTAATTTTTTTCGCCCGTCATCGTTGGCGATGGGCACGAACCTTCTGGTTGATGACTGAAGCCATCGGGCTCCTCCATCTCGTTGCTTTTGCAGCGAGACTAGAGGGAATGTTCTCGACCGGGACTTCCCTTGAACGTATTTCCACTTTTGATTTTTCTTCAGGAAATGAATTTCAGGTATTCGATAAATGCTCAAATAATTCGACGGTGATGGTTTTCAATTAAAAAAAATTGTTTTCAAGTGACTTTTGTGAAAATTTAATTAATTTTTAAAATTAATGACAGGAGCGATATTAAAAACACGTCTACACGCAACGAGTGCTAGACGTCAAATGTGAAAATGCCATCTAGCTCCTGTGGATGGCTTGTGCTTGATACAGTCTACGAAAAGTTGGTGCTTATCAATGCTAAAGTGTCAAAGTGTCAAAAGCGCTTTATTTAATACTCATCGTTATAAATTTTAAAAGAATATAAAGCAAATTCCAAATAATAACAATCAAAAAACTTAATGGCCCAAATGGCTCTCTAAATTTGTACGTTATCATTAACTCATTTCATAAAAAAAAAAACTATAGCAAATGCAATTAATTACGATTATTACATATTTTTACAATTCAATTGGAAAAAGGAGAAAAAACCAACCAACACTATCCTAAAATTATTTATAATTAATACACAACAGTGAAACTTTGATCCTACACCTAATATGTTGTAACTTATTTCTAATAAAATACAATCAAAAAAACATTATCTTATACTAAAAATACTATAACAATGTTCCTAACCTAAGTGTTTAATCTTATCTCTAACGGAATATAGTAAACATTACATATACCTAACCTATACCTGATTTTAACAAAAATATATAACAATACTAAATGTAGCAATAATGAGCTGAAACTCAAAAACTAAATAACGAAAAACACCAAAACTGAAAACAAACACGAAAAATTTAGACATTGTCATTCAGCCACCAATACCTGGATTGCGCCGTCTCAACTCGATCAGCTTCAACGAACCTAGCAAATGAGTATCTCCATTGAAATCGTTGGTCTCGTGAACTCAAATTCGGAGGATATTTTATCTTCTTATCGGTGGCCCGTCGATATATGTGATATATGACTGGGACGCCGTCAGAATCAAAAACATATCGATTCATGTCCAAATACACGAATGCTTCTGGAGGAATGAAGCCAGTAGCGAGGCAAGTCGCTATATACCCGTCTGTAGGGTGGAACGGCTGTGAAATCCAAGGGTTTTCACTCACAGTCACAGATCTTGCGATATGATTCCGAAGAAGCTTCAATATGAAGATATCGACTCTAGTCACTTCAGCAGTTTGATAAATTCTTCTATTCGATATATAATGTTTCCAATCCGTCTCAGGCTTTCTGTACAAACCAGTACATGCACGAAGACATTTCCTTTCGAAAACTCTTAATTTTTCCATAGTACTAGCACTCTGGTTGTACCAGATCTGACATCCATAGGTCAAAACTGGTCTAACCAGTGTCTTGTAACAGATAATTTTGACCTTTTGATCAATGTATCTGGAATGAAAGAGTTTTCGAAGGGCCATGACTACTTTAAGTGCTTTACTGAGCATGATTTTCACATGTTCAGTATAGTACAGATACTGATCGAGATAAACACCGAGGTATCGAACACAGGATTTATGTGGAATTCGTTCTGAACTACCCTCGCCAGCCATGATGTGGAAATCTTTCCAATTACGTTTCAGGTCTTGACTGACCCCCTGCAGCGTTGTCCGAAACAAGATTGTTTCACACTTCTGCGCATTGATTTTCATTCGCCAATTGTCAGTGTACAGCTGTACATCATTGAACATTTTTTGGAGATTGCTCTGAACTATTGTAGCTTTTCGGTCAGCCGTGTAGATGATCAGATCATCAGCAAACGCTACCAATGATCGCGTTGGGGAGACGTTAAAATCAAAGCCGTTCAATAGCTTGCGAATGAAGATTGAGAAGAGCAGAGGCGCAGTAACTGTTCCCTGCTGTAGACCATTCAAGACCTTGAACTCGCGCATTGTTGTCAGATTTCCATCGGTTACAACAAACGATTTCCCGTATAACATATCACACATCATGGCGACAAGGTGTCTGGGGAACTTGTCCTGAAGAAGTTTAAAAATAAGTCCATCTAACCATACCGTATCAAAGGCTTTCTCCATATCAATGAGACATGCTCCAACACATTGTCTATCATTTAGTTTCCAACAGATGTCTGAGGTTACTTTCGTTACTGCATGTGTGGTCGAATGCCTGGCACGAAAACCAAATTGGCAATTCGGCATCAACTCATTTTCCTCAATGTGGGCGTTTAATGCTCTGTTGAGTATCACTTCAAACACCTTGCTGATGTTAGGCAGCAAGCTGATTGGGCGATAGCTTTTCGGGCATGAAGATTCTTTTCCTTTCTTCAAGATCGGAAATACCTTAGCCTTTTTCCACTCTTTTGGGAAATATGAATTGCTCAACATGTTGTTGAACAATATGCAATAGTTCCTAATAGCAACCTCAGGCAAATGTCGGAGAACTACATTTGGAATACCATTAGTACCACATGATTTCTTGTTGTTTATCCTGCGAAATATGAAAAACAAGTCTTCATAGCTGACAAAATAATCAATAAGATTCAAGCTCGGTATGAGGTCAGATGTTAATGTTTCATTGAAATGAAGAATTGATTGGCCGTTCAGGCTTGATTTGAAGTCGGAAACTTTTGCTTCAACGACCTCTGAAAATATTTCGTTCCCTCTCTCAGGGTTTGGTGGATGAACCAATTCAAAATGTGTTCCAATCAGGGCAAGTTTATCCAATCCTTCACAAATAATCCTGTTTCCATTTCTATCCGGAGTCGTACTATCAATTTCGATACCAGCCCTATCGAGAAGATTTATCTCATCACTAGTGACTTCAAGATTCGATACCTTCACTCGAGACTTCTTGCGGAATATGCTATTCACTTTCGCGAACACGCCGTCTGGGTCCTGTGGGCTAATACCCCTCAATTTTTCCGCCCATTGATTGCTGACCTCACTCCTGAAGTAAGTTCTGGACATTCTTCAGTTGTAATTTCAACAAAGACAACGAGGGATGGTTGTAGTCCAAAAATCGTCGATAAATATTGTTGACGCGTGTGAGAAGAAGGCTTTTCAATCTTTTCAACCTTGCGATGGTTGGTGTTTCATATCCTTCCATATTGTTTCGATGTTTAATCTTGGGAACGACTTTCTCAATCGTTTCCAACGTCAGCTTCTTTAACTTCGACAAATAGACATCTATTTCATCGTTAGTTAGATTCTTGTCATTAGGAACCATTGAGCAAGAGTTACCACCATCAGAAGGGGGACATTGCTTCTGGTACTCGCCATTAAACTTCTTTTGAAACTTTCCCCAGTCTGTTTTTTTGAAATTCAACCGATGATTTTCATGTTGAACTGGAATGAGGAAGAAATCATCCCTGTGATGATTGATTTCCATTACGATTGCGTTATGGTCGTTATCATAAGGAAGCACCTGTAGTTTCCATGAAGAACTATTAAAGCTGAATTCAAGTCTTGCGTCAGCAATGCAAAGGTCCAAATATGAATTTGTCCTAGGGTATGTTGGGAACTCCGACCCATATAGATTGCATCTGTATTCAATTTGGTTCTCTGTTATCCACGATTTCAGGAATACATCTCTTGGATTATTAGTGGCGTTCAGCCATGATGTATGCTTGGCGTTCAGGTCACCAGCAAGAATATAATAGTTATGCAGCCTGTTCAATTCGAGTATTTCGAACAAGGAATTGAGCTCCTCCTTGAGCTTGAGAACAGTTCCACCAGTTGCATAGGCAGAGATAACGAAGAGGTTATCCCCACCTGGCAGTGAGATTTTGATAACGGACACTTCAAGAGATTCAAAGCTTTTGAATTCGACTTTTTCAATATTTTGGAAACGATAGGGTCTTCGAACCAATATCCCGGTGCCACCTCCCCCATCACCTGTCACCCTATCGTTTCTTACGAACTCAAAATCCTTGAATCTCATGGAGTGCCATGAACTGAGGTGGGTTTCGGTGAGAAGTACGATGTCAGGCTTTTGCCTGGCAATGAATTCAAGGAGATAATTATGCCGATGTAAAGTAACAATGGAGTTGACGTTGATCGAGATGAGACGAATCCTATCCGTGGGAATGTGGCTGGATGACAACTTATTTTGAGGCATTTGAAAGCCCTAAACGCTGAAAAACAATGTTAATTTTCGAATCTTGTTTATCGATTCGCTCCGATAAGGAATTTAATTGCTGATAAATTTTAAGGAGCAGCTCATTATTGCCACTTACATTATTTATTTTATTTACATTGTCTGCTGGTCCTCTCGCAGCAAGTGCAAATGACACCCCGCGCTTGACGAAGTTAGTAGGTATCACACTGCGGTGTGCTTGACTTTGTTTCGGAGTGACTTTAACCTTTGCATCTTGATACCGGGGGCATCCTCGATATGATGCTGGATGAGCAAAGGCACCGCAGTTCACACAATATAGTTTTTCTTTTGGCTCCGCCTGAGCCAATTTGCACTCGCCGGGAGCATGAATGTCTTTGCATTTAACACACCTATATTTCATTGCGCAATTCGCAGCCGAATGCCCGAATCTTTGACACCTGTAGCACTGGTTGACCTCACTTTTCTGGAGGCGTTCCCACCTCACCACGCGGAAGTTCAAGTACCGTATTTTGTGCAGGGCACATAACTACTTTTGCTGGAAATCTGGACTAAGTAGTGAGGCTAGTTTTTGCGCTCCGCAATCAATCTCCTTGTTGCAAAGTTTTTCTGGTGCAACTTCTTTGAGACCTGAAAGAGATCGACTGTGTCCTCACCACAGTCCAGACCCTTCAATAAAAAGGTTTGGTTTCTTTCGCTTTTCGGGGTGTACGTAAAATGCGGAACATCTCCAGAATTTAATGCACTTTTTGTTACCTGAAAATCGGCATTGACTCTTTTTATCTCAAAATCATTTAGCTTATTTTCGGCTGCCAAAAGCCGAACCATATCTTTGCCCGTTTGCCCAAATACATTGATTGGTGGGTTTTTTTTTTTTTCATTAATCTTAACCGACGGACCAGCAGACAAAACTTTTGGTTTTTTCTCCCGATTTTTAATTTTAAGGTATTCTATGAACTCATTATCTAACTTAGAAGTTTTACCTGGATCCTCTTCAATGCTCATCGTATCTTCAAGTCCAGCTAGCGCTGCATAGTAATTTCTGCTGCCGTTTTCGCCGCCTGCGCTGAGGACATCCTCTTGATCAGCTTCTTCCTTTAACTTTTAAGTTTTCTTATCTTCGGTTTTTGAATTTGTTTGTTGGCCTTTCTTGGTTCCTTTAGCTTTGTTGAATGTTAATGTCCCAAAAAGTGCTTCTAATGATTTGACTCGAAGCTTGAGCTCTTCATTTTCTTTTTCAATTTTCTCAGCTTTCTCTTTGTCTTTGATCAGCTGCTCGATTTCGATTATCGATAGGCTTGTCGGTTTTTCTTCTTTATCGTCGTATCTTGTTTTTAATTTTTTTCGCCCGTCATCGTTGGCGATGGGCACGAACCTTCTGGTTGATGACTGAAGCCATCGGGCTCCTCCATCTCGTTGCTTTTGCAGCGAGACTAGAGGGAATGTTCTCGACCGGGACTTCCCTTGAACGTATTTCCACTTTTGATTTTTCTTCAGGAAATGAATTTCAGGTATTCGATAAATGCTCAAATAATTCGACGGTGATGGTTTTCAATTAAAAAAAATTGTTTTCAAGTGACTTTTGTGAAAATTTAATTAATTTTTAAAATTAATGACAGGAGCGATATTAAAAACACGTCTACACGCAACGAGTGCTAGACGTCAAATGTGAAAATGCCATCTAGCTCCTGTGGATGGCTTGTGCTTGATACAGTCTACGAAAAGTTGGTGCTTATCAATGCTATGCTCGCGTCCGCTGCGAACGCCACTATGGGCTTAGGTTATATTCTGATTTCACAAACTTGAACTCTAATTGTGATTGCGTTGTATATCTCCCTTTCTGCGTATAAGGCAAATGAAGCTGTTTCGCCAGATTTCGATAACTGCTTTCCTTAAAATATTTTGTTGGCAATTGATGGAAGAGAATTTAATGACGCATTCGTCGTTTCTGACGCAGTTTTTCAGATATTCCATCGATACCATTTGGCTACCAGTATTTTTTCTAATAGCGTATGTGAGGCGTAGACAGCATGTATGGCAATACGCTGTTCGCTTCTATTCTGGGTATTGCGTCGCAAAATTTCTTAGCATGTCGCTGGTGGTTACTATAATGTTCCATTTTTGCCTCAGTTGTTTGTAGTCGCTTCTCCCTTAAGTCATTTCTTTGATTCTTGTGGTGATGTCCTAAAGGATTCAGAGAAAAAATATTAATGATTAATATCTTTATCCATTGTCAATAGTTATTTGAATGGTTTGAAAATGTCAAGTATTTAGAGGCTTCTGAACTACAATTTAGGTTTTTTCCATATATTGGCATAAGTGATTAGCCAAATTTTTGATACCTTGAGATTATCTTTAACACTCATAGTGTATTACGTGGTCTTTAGCGTGAAAATTCCTTTTCGTCGCTAGAGCACGACAGCCCCTCACAGGCCTTGGTTTAATTCCAATTCCAATTTCTTTTGCTCCTTAGCTTTATAAAATATTTTTTGTCAAATGAGCTATGTCAACATCAGTGTCTTGAAATCATAATAAAGATTGTTTAGAAGTATACAAACCGGCCTACTTAATCGCACCATGTCCTGCTTATTTTCATATCTGACTATTTTTTTAAATATAATAATTATCTCTATTCCCCACATTGATCACGGTTATATGGAATTCCCATAGTATACTTATTGGAAATAAAATTAGTAAATTAAAAAATTACTAAGCACATTGTTTGGTAGTCTAAGAAAACGTTTTATGCAGAAAGAGATGTAAATGCTACAAATTTGATCTTATCTAGAATTTTTCTTTTTACAGTTACGGATTACCCGTTAACTTCCAAGCTATATTAATTCAACCAAATAAAAAGAGCACAAAACGATTGAGAGACGTCTTAAATCAATTATATGGCCATCTGGATGGATCGGCAACGTCTTCCTCTGGAGGCGCGAATGCAGATGTAAGTATAACTACTGCCAACAATGTACCAATTCTAACATGTGTTTGAAATGCAGAATGTCGAAATACCTGGGCTGGGTTTTGGCCAACAGGAATATTATCCTTATGTCTACTACAAATTGAACATAGATATGGTGGAGTCGAAAGTCTAAATGATGCCAATGCTGTATTTCACTTTTTAGAAATAAAACATTGTTCTTACGGCTTCAAAAACCGAAAAGAATCAACTGCTAATTTCATAAGAACAATCCATTCGGCTTTCAAATTTTTTAAATTCTATCATATTCCATTTCATATACGTTTCCCCAGCATAACTAGTTTGCAAAAAAAGTTTTGCCTCCGCCAATTCAAAGACGACTACAGAAATAAAGCTTTAAGGCGACAAGTTTTCATTATGAAACATCAGTATTCGTTGAAATTTTAATTTTAGCATTTACACATCTTTAATTTCTTTTTGTTCTGTCGATTTAAAACGCATGCTTCTTTCCGAAAACGGGAAAGTATTAAAATATCTATAATCAATAAGATTGTGGTAAATAAAGTATAAAAAAGAAATTTGTAGTTTAAAATTATCTTGATATTGATTTTTATTTCAACGTAAATGAGATGAAGGGATGAAATGTCGAGTAAGCAAAAAGCAATCACTGATATAAATACAAATTTCTTTTTCCTGAAAGTCGAGATCAGATCGCATAAATTTAAAGCATATGTCATACGCATGTTTTTCTTTGTTGTTATTGTTCCAAATATAAAAAAGTTGTTATAGTTTTGAAAGTGAGAAGTAGTTACTTGAAATATTAAAATACGTTTAAAATACCTAAAAGAACAATAATTTATGTAAGGAAACAATAATATGAAAAAATGTAAAAACCGTTGTGTAAATAATGAGTAATATTAAAACATTCCAAGAAAATCGCTTTCAAAATTCTAGTTTGGACTTAAATATTTTATTTTTTGTAACTGAAGAGTTTATAAAAGTTATCGGGAATACAAAGGCTGAATCGTAAGATGAATGTCAAAAATAAACACAATTGACACGTCCTTACATAAATAATGGCGTTTAAATTAGTTTCAAGGCATACAGTCCATTGATTCCATATAACCTCAGTAAATCACGAGTAATTTATTAGTAAATACATTATCAGGATGATATGAAACAAGTTGATCAGGCAGGAATGTGCTCCTGCCAGAAGGATTTGGTAAACAAACGTAAGATCTTTACTATTCTCCTTAACAAATCATGAAAAATAGAATCATTAAATAATGATTGCTATTATGGTGTAGATGCTTCATTTAACGCTAGAAATATTGTTCAATAAATATTAAGTTTGCAAGTTCCTGAAGGTAACCCGATTTAGGCCTCACACACAAAATAACCCTTGTACAAATGTAATGATTTTGATCTCGTTGGTTCGTTCGAGAGAGATTTCCCGGAGGAAATCCAAACCGATTTCTCATCGGTGATACTCGTAGACGTGATGTCTTGGAATGTGACAACGGACTGTACCCAGCAGGTCGACAAGTCCGGACACTCAGTCTACTCTAAGGTGGGTGCTGGCTGGCTTGCTAGTTCGGAGAGGAATTTCGGTCGCAATCAGCCACCGGCTCAAATGCCCGATTTAAACCATTTAAACCGCGTCGAATAACTTCCACCGACTCTACTTTAACTAACTTTACTTTCGTTCCTTTTCCTTTTGATTCGAGGGAAAGAAACACAAAACCGTTAACCGAAAATACGTGCTCCCCAATATTCACCGACGAGTTGCCCGAAATAACCTACTCGAATCCAAAACCGAAACAATCTACTCTAACCAAAAACGCAAAACTCAAAAAAAGGCACCGCAACTCGAAACCGACCATGCGCGGATTACCGAAACCCTACCCCCTCGGCGGCATACTCACCTTTCGCCTGCATATCCTTCTGAAAAAGAAAGAGCACATACTGGAAAGGAAAGAAGTTCGTTCTGTTTAGCAATCCATATCTTTTCTTTTATTGAACTTAAATTAATTTCCCTTCGAGGAGATTGCCTGCACGTGCTTATCACTTAAAGTAAAATTTCTTTTAGAAATTATATTTTAAAAAAAGAAGTGCAATCTAAAGATTCTAATAATGGGGAGAGTCAAGCGTATTCAATTTGCCTAAATAGAAGACTATTTTCAAATTTGTGGTTTATTTCCCTTTTTCAAAATGCTTCGGTATTACAAAAACTAAGCAAATTATTACCAAAAAAACTAAAATTTCCACTACAATCTTAACTTTATCATCGTTATTCATTTTAGGCTCAACGAATCTTTTTGCATTCGACTTCGTTTACAAAATTACCTTAAAACTATTTAACATACTCGCACTTTAAAGAAAACTTAAAGAAAAAAACTATTTACTAGCAAATCGTTAATAATTCCAAAACCTTTCATCGGTTCATTAATAATTATTTATACTACTATAATAAGTCCTGTTTTCAAATGTTTTTTGTTTTCTTTACTCATTAGAAATGTTTCTCATTTTCTTGTTTTCGTTAAATTATTTTTCTATAAGCATACCATTCAATGTTAATTACAACATATTTGTATTAGTGCAATAGTCATTATTTATAGTAATATTTCATAAATGTTCAGAATTTTCATTTATTTTTCCTGCTTCTTTTTTTTGTTATTTTAGTTCATAAACTTTTGAGAATCCAGAATATTTTATTTATTTGAATACAGCTGGTAATGTTCAAATTTTGATACGTTTTTGTTTTAAAATATTTTTCTTTATTTTCAATTTTGTTTCAATGTAAAACAAACGGTTTTAATGTTTGAAATGGTACAACGAGAATATAGCTTGTGTGGAAATATCGATCAAGCACACAAAAGTTTTTAGTTGTCGTTAATACTTCAGAGAACATGTGATTCGGATGGTCGATAATTTATAAAAGGAAAGATATATTTGCATGAATATGTCTAAATAGCAGATTTTTTAAATAGAAAGCCTAAGTCCAAAATGGACGAAAAACGGATTAACAAATTCAAACCTGAAAAATGGGCGACGCAACTTTTAAATAAACATATTTCATAACCGGGCTAAGTCTTCTGTTCAGTAAATGCTAATGTGAAGGTTTGATTACACCATAAGATATATATTCAAATTAAGGATTTCAAATTATTTAAGCTCTTAAAACGCTATTGTGTGAAATAAGGTTTAACAACAAGTCATCTGCTTTTACTCTTGGAAGATTTTTCTGGAGTGAGTAAGCTTCAATCGTCCTGCCATTACCGACATGAATCGATTCTAAGATTTAATTAATATTAGCTTCTTCAACGTAGTACACTGAATAACGTATTCAACTTCAGAGTACTCGTACTATTTTGAAGCTTTGATTGTTTGGATTCATTTTACTTTAAACTTAACAATAGACTTTACACTTAAATGCAAATTGGACTTCTTAAGGTTCTAGAACGACTCGCATCCGAACACATTTTCTGTCAACCGGCCGTTCTCCACTCCTCGCCGACGTCAAGTCCAGGTTCCGTCGCAGACATCTGTCATCCAACCTTATCAGCTGGCTGGCAAATTTGTATATGGATGGCAGATCTCTACGGGGTATCGCTCCGCGGGATCGGCGGTTATTACATAAACACGGGCTGGTTTGGTTTTATTGCGAAGTGCAAGTGATGACGTGTGATTTTTATGTTTTCACAGGCGAATAAGCATTTCAATTGAATCAGGTGAAGAAGTTCTACGTGTGGCATTTGTGGTGTTCACGCTTTTGACTTGACTTGACTTGATGTGTTTTTAAGGCGCCGCTTTCTTTAACTTTTTAAACTTTAAAATGTTTAAAGGTAAATTGGAAATTAATTTTTTGTTGGGTAAAGCTAATTGTCACATCGTCGAAATAATTTGAATCGAATTCCATAATTTTACTTCGGTACCTGAAAAAGGAGGAATTATGTCAAGAGAAGACCAACGTTTTTAATGTCTGGCTGATCAACTGTCACGCTCCAATAGAACACAAGGAAGAGGCAATCAAGGACGAATTTTACAGCACCCTGGAACGCACTGTCACATTGCCGCCAAACAACATCAAAATTGTTCTGGGTGACTGGAACGCAAAAATAGGCCAAGAAACGGCACATAGAGGAACAAACGGAGGATACCGGCTCCATGCAGAGACCAGCGACAACGGCTGATATACTTCGCCACTAGTAGAGGCTTCACAGTAAGCTCCACACGCTTTCCACATCGAGACATCCATAAGAGAACGTGGGCATCCCCAGACGGTCGCACATTCAACCAGATCGATCATGTTCTCATACAAAAACGAGCGGCCGCCAGCAGTCTCGACACGCGCTCGTTCCGCGGCGCTGTCTGTGATTCGGACCACTACCTTATAAAGATCAAGTTTCGATGCTGTATCTCCAAGAGCTGTAAACAAGCAGCATCAGTTTCTCCAAGGTACCAGACACACAAGCTAAATGATAGCTCAGTAACGTCCACACATATGTCAGCGCTGGAAAATCGCATCAACATATCATCACAGGTGGGAGGAAGTAATGATCACATTAAAACCACGTAGAAGACAGTAAGAGATGCGGTGACAGAAGCAGCCGAGGAGGTTTTGGGGCACCAGGCAAAGAAAATTAGGAGCGACTGGTACGTTGGGATGGCAGTTTTTTGGAAAAAAAACCGGTTCTTCGGTTTTCCGCTTTTTTCAGCTTCGGTTTTTTGAAGGATCGGATTTTCAGTTTTTTTCTTAGCAAATTTTTAGATAAAATAACTCAAATCAAAATTAAATGTGTATTTTTATTTCCATTGATTAACTTCAGGCATAAATGGTTTTTCGATTTTTTGCTCACTAAATTATTTAAATCAAAATGAACTGAAGGATATTTCATCTTTGTGTTAAAAATAAGAGACTAACGTTTTGAAATCCAAACCGACAGCATACTGTTAAACTAAGTCATTCATTTAAAGTGTAATGATGAAAGATCTTTCAGTTCAGTCCACAAACATTTTGCATTTATTGCGTATCGTATGCTAGCTTCACTTCGAATGAAGTCATCCGCATTGAAACAAAGCAAACAACTAATAGCAGGAACCAAATGAAAGCACCCAAAGTACTTGAATTTCAGAGTGATGTGGTGGGAACGTCTCCAGAAAAGAGAAGTCTACCAGAGCTATTGGTGTCAAAGATTTAGCCATTCGACTGCCATCTGTGCCATACACTATCCATGCAGTAAATGCAAAGAAAGCCAAAAGAAAAATTGTGCTGTGTAAACTGTAGTTTATTCGGTGCATCATATCGAGGATGTCCCCGCTATCAGGACGCTAAAATTAAATTTAAATTTGTCTAGCTCAGCTCGGGGGATTCTAATTCTAGCATTCATAGCGTTCAGATTTCTTTTTAATTCACTCCCGTCAGAAATTGTTAAGAATTTAGAAATTAAATAATTTACTAAATTTATTTGTCAGTTAATTGTTGATTTTTTTAATTTGTTGAATGCAATAGTAATTTGTAGCATATACTGGTATTCAAAAGAAGTTTGAGCTGGTACACGCGAACGGCTAGAATGGAGGAGCCGGATGATTTCGAAGATTTTGGAAGTCCACGTAAGTCAAAAAGAAAACCGATATCGACCAGTGACTGGAAAACGATGAATCAATAACCCAAGAATATAGATCAAAAGTTTAAAATCTGCTTTTCTGAATTCTCAAGAACAGAACAACGAATAGTAAGGCAAGGAACAAAGATACGAAGAAAGCTTTAACCAGCAGCCAAATCGTTAAGGAAAGAAAAATTAATTCATAAACGATATACGAGCAATAAATGAAGACCAAACAGCCTTAGTCAAGAAATCTAAGCGATCCGAGTGCTGGCGGCATAAACTGGCATAAATTAGTTGAAAACGAATGAATGGGAATTGAAACTCTAAACGAAATAGGTAATGGTAATTGTAATTTTTTGAATAATAAAACTGAAAAAATTATATATTATGTTGAGATTATCGAAGAAACAGAGGGACGATAGGTTTGAAAAGAAAGATAACTTTGAATATATATGAGTACGCTTTATTTGTTTGTTTTATTGCACACGTCTCTCGTGGGCAACAGTTACAGACCAACTAACGAAAAATTACTGGTGACGCAAGTAGTGCGCTCCGGTGCCTTAATACTGGGTTTCGCTCACGCATGCGCGGTGAGCCTATCGACGTAGGATAACTTTACTTATCAACACTCCCACCTTTTGAGTGCATCGAGGACCCTATGCCTAAACCGTTACATAGATGCTGAAACTGTCTCTTTGGAAGAGCTTAAATATATCAGCTAGCTGCTGATCCGTAGGAACATATTCTACCGATATTTGCCCACTCTAGTTTCACGAACATAGTGATGCTTAATGTCTATATGCTTGGATCACTTGTGGAACTCCGGATTTTCGATTAATTGGATTGCACTTTGATTGTCTACTCGCAGAATTGTCGCAGTTACCGGTAGACACCCGAGATCGTTTAACAATTTTCGCAGCCAAATGGCCTCTTTCGCAGCCGCTGCTGCCGCGACGTACTCAGCCTCCGTTGTGCTGAGTGTGACTAGCTTTTGTCGTTGGGACGACCGTGTTAGAATCCCGTTCGATAAACGAAACACATACCCCGTGGTAGATCTACGCGTCTCCACGTTACTTGCGAAACCCGAGTCTGAAAACCCCTGTAACTTGTACATTATCCCGACTTTTGTTGTTCCGACCGCTTTCACCGCTTGCCAGTGGCTCTCGTGGTGATTGCTAAGAAATTTACTAACTGAATTCACCGAATATGCGATATCCGGCCGCGTCACAACCGCAAGAAACATTAACGAGCCCACTGCTTCTCGAAATGGTACCGTACTTGAGTTTTCATCATCGCGATCGCTTCGAACTAGTCGCGCGTGTAGACGTGTTTTTTTAAAATTCTACGTCTAGCACTCGTTGCGTGTAGACGTGTTTTTTTGATTCATCTACCAAACCCTGAGAGAGGGAATGAAATTTTTTCAGAGGTCGTTGAAGCAAAAGTTTCCGACTTCAAATCAAGCCTGAACGGCCAATCAATTCTTCATTTCAATGAAACATTAACATCTGACCTCATACCGAGCTTGAATCTTATTGATTATTTTGTCAGCTATAAAGACTTGTGTTTCATATTTCGCAAGATAAACAACAAGAAATCATGTGGTACTGATCGTATTCCAAATGTAATTCTTCGACATTTGCCTGAGGTTGCTATTAGGAACTATTGCATATTGTTCAACAACATGTTGAGCAATTCATATTTCCCAAATGAGTGGAAAAAGGCTAATGTATTTCCGATCTTGAAGAAAGGAAAAGAATCTTCATGCCCGAAAAGCTATCGCCCAATCAGCTTGCTGCCTAACATCAGCAAGGTGTTTGAAGTGATAATCAACAGTGCATTAAACGCCCACATTGAGGAAAATGAGTTGATGCCGAATTGCCAATTTGGTTTTCGTGCCAGGCACTCGACCACAAATGCAATAACGAAAGTAACCTCAGACATCTGTTGGAAACTAAATGATAGACAATGTGTTGGAGCATGTCTCATTGATATGGAGAAAGCCTTTGATACGGTATGGTTAGATGGACAAGTTTTTAAACTCCTTCAGGACAAGCTCCCCAGACACCTTGTCGCCATGATGTGTAATATGTTATACGGGAAATCGTTTGTTGTAACTGATGGAAATCTGACAACAATGCGCGAGTTCAAGGTCTTGAATGGTCTACAGCAGGGAACAGTTACTGCGCCTCTGCTCTTCTCAATCTTCATTCGCAAGCTATTGAACGGCTTTGATTTTAACGCCTCGCCAAAGCGATCATTGGTAGCGTTTGCTGATGATCTGATCATCTATACGGCAGACCAAAAAGCTACAATAGTTCAGAGTAATCTCCAAAAAATGTTCAATGATGTACAGCTGTACACTGACAATTGGCGAATGAAAATCAATGCGCAAAAGTGTGAAACTATCTTGTTTCGGACAACTCTGCAGGGGGTCAGTCAAGACCTGAAACGTAATTGGAAAGATTTCCACATCATGGCTGGTGAGAGTAGTCTAGAACGGGTTCCACATAAATCCTGTGTTCAATACCTCGGTGTTTATCTCGATCAGTATCTGTACTATACTGAACATGTGAAAATCATGCTCAGTAAGGCACTGAAAGTAGTCATGGCCCTTCGAAAGCTCTTTCATTCCAGATACATTGATCAAAAGGTCAAAATTATCTGTTAAAAGACCCTGGTTAGACCAGTTTTGACATATGGATGTCAGATCTGGTACAACCAGAGCGCTAGTACTATGGAAAAATTAAGAGTTTTCGAAAGGAAATGTCTTCGTGCATGTACTGGTTTGTACAGAAAGCCTGAGACGGATTGGAAGCATTATATATCGAATAGAAGAATTTTTCAAACTGCTGAAGTGACGAGGGTCGATATCTTCATATTGAAACTTCTTCGGAATCATATCGCAAGATCTGTGACTGTGAGTGAAAACCCTTGGATTTCACAGCCGTTCCACCCTACAGACGGGTATATTGCGACTTGCCTCGCTACTGGCTTCGTTCCTCCAGAAGCATTCGTGTATTTGGAGATGAATCGATATGTTTTTGATTCTGACGGCGTCCCAGTCATATATCACATATATCGACGGGCCACCGATAAGAAGATAAAATATCCTCCTAATTTGAGTTCACGAGACCAACGATTTCAATGGAGATACTCATTTGCTAGATTCGTTGAAGCTGATCGAGTTGAGACGGCGCAATCCAGGTATTGGTGGCTGAATGACAATGTCTAAATTATTCGTGTTTATTTTTAGTTTTGGTGTTTTTAGTTATTTAGTTTTTGAGTTTCAGCTCATTATTGCTACATTTAGTATTGTTGTCCATTTTTGTTAAAAATTAGGTATAGGTTAGGTATATATAATGTTTACTATATTCCGTTAGAGATAAGATTAAACACTTAGGTTAGGAACATTGTTACAGAATTTTTTAAGTACAAGATAAAGTTTTTGATTGTATTTTATTAGAAATAAGTTACAACATATTAGGTGTAGGATCAAAGTTTCACTGTTGTGCCTTAATTATAAATAATTTTAGGATAGTGTTGGTTGGTTTTTTCTCCTTTTTCCAATTAAATTTTAAAAATATGTAATAATCGTAATTAATTGAATTTGCTATAGTTTTTTTTTTTTGATGAAATGAGTTAATGATAACGTACAAATTTAGAGAGCCATTTGGCCCATTAAGTTTTTTGATTGTTATTGTTTGGAATTTGCTTTATATTCTGTTAAAATTTATAACGATTAGTATTAAATAAAGCGCTTTTGACTTTGACGTGTTTTTAATATTCTACATCTAGCACTCGTTGCATGTAGACGTGTTTTTAATATCGCTCCTGTCATTAATTTTAAAAATTAATTAATTTTTCACAAAAGTCAGTTTCAAAAAATTGCAATTTTTTTTTACGAGCCAGTCAAAAGCAAATTTTGGTTTTATTGGGAAAACCATCACCGTCGAATTATTCGAGCATTTATCGAATCCCTGAAATTCATTTCCTGTAGAAAAATCAAAAGTGGAAATACGTTCAAGGGAAGTCCCTGTCTGAGAACATTCCCTCTAGTCTCGCTGCGAAAGCAACGAGATGGAGGAGCCCGATGGCTTCAGCCATCAACCAGAAGGTTCGTGCCCATCACAAACGATGACGGGCGAAAAAAAACTAAAAAGAAGATACGACGATAAAGAAGAAAAACCGACAATCCTATCGGTAATCGAAATCGAGCAGCTGATCAAAGACAAAGAAAAAGCTGAAAAAATTGAAAAAGAAAATGAAGAGCTCAAGCTTCGAGTTAAATCGTTAGAAGCACTTGTTGGAACGTTAACGTTCAACAAGGATAAAGAAACCAAGAAAGGCCGAGAAGCAATTTAAAAACCAAAGACAAGAAAACTAAAAAGCCAAAGGAAGAAGCTAGTCAAGAGGATGTCCTCAGCGCAGGAGGCGCAAACGACAGCAGAAATTACTATGCAGCACTAGCTGGTCTTGAAGAAACGATGAACATTGAAGAGGATCCAGGTAAAACTTCTAAATTAGATAATGAGTTCATAGAATACCTTAAAATTAAAAATCGGGGATTCTACGTCTAGCACTCGTTGCGTGTAGACGTGTTTTTAATCGCTCCTGTCATTAATTTTAAAAATTAATTAATTTTTCGCAAAAGTCAGTTTCAAACAATTGCAATTTTTTTTACGAGCCAGTCAAAAGCAAATTTTGATTTTATTGGGAAAACCATCACCGTCGAATTATTCAAGCATTCATCGAATACCTGAAATTCATTTCCTGAAGAAAAATCAAAAGTGGAAATACGTTTAAGGGAAGTCCCGGTCTGAGAACATTCCCTCTAGTCTCGCTGCGAAAGCAACGAGATGGAGGAGCCCGATGGCTTCAGCCATCAATCAGAAGGATCATGCCCATCGCCAATGATGACGGGCGAAAAAAAACTAAAAAGAAGTTACGAGAATAAAGCAGAAAAACCGACAATCCTATCGGTTATCGAAATCGAACAGCTTATCCAAGAAAAAGAGAAAGCTGAAAAAATCGAAAAAGTAAATGAAGAACTCAAGCTTCGAGTTAAATCATTAGAAGCACTTGTTGGAACGTTAACGTTCAACAAGGATAAAGAAACCAAGAAAGGCCGACAAACAAACTCAAAAACCGAAGACAAGAAAATTAAAAAGCCACAGGAAGAAGCTAATCAAGAGGATGTCCTCAGCGCAGGCGGCGCAAACAACAGCAGAAATTACTATGCAGCGCTAGCTGGTCTTGAAGGAACGATAAACATTGAAGAGGATGCAGGTAAAATGTCAAAATTAGATAATGATTTCATTGAATAACTTAAAATGAAAAATCGGGAGAAAAAACCAAAAAGTTTGTCTGCTGGTCCGTCTGCTAGTCCGTCCGTTAAGATTAATGAAAAAAAAGAAAAAGTCCCACCAATCAATGTGTTTGGACAAACGGGCAAAGATATGGTTCGGCATTTGGCAGCCGATAATAAACTAAAAGATTTTGAGATAAAAAGAGTCAATGCCGATAAATTGACAATAAGGACTAAGTCGCTGGTTGATTTCCAGGCAACAAAAAGTGCCTTAAATTCTGGAGATGTTCCGCATTTCACGTACACCCCGAAAAGCGAAAAGAACCAAACCTTTTTATTGAAGGGTCTGGACTGTGGTGAGGACACAGTCGATCTCCTTCAGGTGCTCCAAGAAGTTGCACCAGAAATACAATTTATTTCCGTTAAAAACTTTGCAACGAGAAGATCGATTGTGGAGCGCAAAAACTTGCCTCACTACTTAGTCCATATTTCCAGCAAAAGTAGTTCGAGTGCCCTGCAAAAAATACGGTACTTGAACTTCCGCGTGGTGAGGTGGGAACGCCTCCAGAAAAGTGAGGTCAACCAGTGCTACAGGTGTCAAAGATTCGGGCATTCGGCTGCGAATTGCGCCATGAAATATAGGTGTGTTAAATGCAAAGACATTCATGCTCCCGGCGAGTGCAAATTAGTTCAGGCGGAGCCAAAAGAAAAACTATATTGTGTGAACTGCGGTGCCTTTGGTCATCCAGTATCATATCGAGGATGCCCGGTATCAAGATGCAAAGGTTAAAGTCACTCCGAAACAAAGTCAAGCACACCGCAGTGTGATACCTACCAACTTCGTCAAGCCCGGAGTATCATTTGCACAAGCCGCTAGAGGACCAGCAGACAATGTAAATAAAATAAATAATGTAAGTGGCAATAATGAGCTGCTCCTTAAAATTTATCAGCAATTAAATTCCTTATCAGAGCAAATCGATAAACAAGATTCGAAAATTAACATTGTTTTTCAGCGTTTACGGCTTTCAAATGCCTCAAAATAAGTTGTCATCCAGCCACATTCCCACGGATAGGATTCGTCTCATCTCGATCAACGTCAACTCCATTGTTACTTTACATCGGCATAATTATCTCCTTGAATTCATTGCCAGACAAAAGCCTGACATCGTGCTTCTCACCGAAACCCACCTCTGTTCATGGCACTCCATGAGATTCAAGGATTTTGAGTTCGTAAGAAACGATAGGGTAACAGGTGATGGGGGAGGTGGCACCGGGATATTGGTTCGAAGACCCTATCGTTTCCAAAATATTGAAAAAGTCGAATTCAAAAGCTTTGAATCTCTTGAAGTGTCCGTTATCAAAATCTCACTGCCAGGTGGGGATAACCTCTTCGTTATCTCTGCCTATGCAACTGGTGGAACTGTTCTCAAGCTCAGGGAGGAGCTCAATTCCTTGTTTGAAATACTCGAATTGAACAGGCTTCATAGTTATTATATTCTTGCTGGTGACCTGAACGCCAAGCATACATCATGGCTGAACACCACCAATAATCCAAGAGGTGTATTCCTGAAATCGTGGATAACAGAGAACCAAATTGAATACAGATGCAATCTATATGGGTCCAAGTTCCCAACATACCCTAGGACAAATTCATATTTGGACCTTTGCATTGCTGACGCAAGACTTGAATTCAGCTTTAATAGTCCTCAACGGAAACTGCAGGTGTTTCCTTATGATAGCGACCATAACGCAATCGTAATGGAAATCAATCATCACAGGGATGATTTCTTCCTCATTCCAGTTCAACATGAAAATCATCAGACTGGGGTAAGTTTCAAAAGAAGTTTAATCGCGAGTATCAGAAGCAATGTCCCCCTTCTGATGGTGGCAACTCTTGCTCAATGGTTCCTAATGACAGGAATCTAACTAACGATGAAATATATGTCTATTTGTCGAAGTTAGAGAAGCTGACGTTGGAAACGATTGAGAAAGTCGTTCCCAAGATTAAACATCGAAACAATATGGAAGGATATGAAACACCAACCATCGCAAGGTTGAAAAGATTGAAAAGCCTTCTTCTCACACGCGTCAACAATATTTATCGACGATTTTTGGACTACAACCATCCCTCGTTGTCTTTGTTGAAATTACACCTGAAGAATGTCCAGAACTTACTTCAGGAGTGAGGTCAGCAATCAATGGGCGGAAAAATTGAGGGGTATTAGCCCACAGGACCCAGACGGCGTGTTCGCGAAAGTGAATAGCATATTCCGCAAGAAGTCTCGAGTGAAGGTATCGAATCTTGAAGTCACTAGTGATGAGATAAATCTTCTCGATAGGGCTGGTATCGAAATTGATAGTACGACTCCGGATAGAAATGGAAACAGGATTATTTGTGAAGGATTGGATAAACTTGCCCTGATTGGAACACATTTTGAATTGGTTCATCTACCAAACCATGAGAGAGGGAACGAAATATTTTCAGAGGTCGTTGAATCAAAGTTTCCGACTTCAAATCAAGCCTGAACGGCCAATCAATTCTTCATTTCAATGAAACATTAACATCTGACCTCATACCGAGCTTGAATTTTATTGATTATTTTGTCAGCTATAAAGACTTGTGTTTCATATTTCGCAGGATAAACAATAAGAAATCATGTGGTACTGATGGTATTCCAAATGTAGTCCTCCAATAATTGCCTGAGGTTGCTACTAGGAATTATTGCATATTGTTCAAAAACATGTTGAGCGATCCATATTTCGCAAATGAGTGGAAAAAGGCTAAGGTATTTCCGATCTTGAAGAAAGGAAAAGAATCTTCATGCCCCAAAAGCTATCGCCCAATCAGCTTGCTGCCTAACATCAGCAAGGTGTTTGAAGTGATACTCAACAGAGCATTAAACGCCCACATTGAGGAAAATGAGTTGATCCCAAATTGCCAATTTGGTTTTCGTGCCAGGCATTCGACCACAAATGCAATAACGAAAGTAACCTCAGACATCTGTTGGAAACTAAATGATAGACAATGTGTTGGAGCATGTCTCATTGATATGGAGAAAGCCTTCAATACGGTGTGGTTAGATGGACTAGTTTTTAAACTCCTTCAGGACAAGCTCCCCAGACACCTTGCCACCATGATGTGTAATATGTTATACGGGAAATCGTTTGTTGTAACTGATGGAAATCTGACAACAATGCGCGAGTTCAAGGTCTTGAATGGTCTACAGCAGGGAACAGTTACTGCGCCTCTGCTCTTCTCAATCTTCATTCGCAAGCTATTGAACGGCTTTGATTTTAACGTCTCGCCAACGCGATTATTGGTAGCGTTTGCTGATGATCTGATCATCTATACGGCAGACCGAAAAGCTACAATAGTTCAGAGTAATCTCCAAAAAATGTTAAATGATGGGCAGCTGTACACTGACAATTGGCGAATGAAAATCAATGCGCAGAAGTGTGAAACAATCTTGTTTCGGACAACGCTGCAGGGGGTCAGTCAAGACCTGAAACGTAATTGGAAAGATTTCCACTTCATGGCTGGTGAGGGTAGTCTAGAACGGGTTCCACATAAATCGTGTGTTCGATACCTCGGTGTTTATCTCGATCAGTATCTGCACTCAAAGTAGTCATGGCCCTTCGAAAGCTCTTTCATTCCAGATACATTGATCAAAAGGTCTAAATTATCTGTTAAAAGACCCTGGTTAGACCAGTTTTGACATATGGATGTCAGATCTGGTACAACCAGAGCGCTAGTACTATGGAAAAATAAGAGTTTTCGAAAGGAAATGTCTTCGTGCATGTACTGGTTTCTACAGAAAGCCTGAGACGGATTGGAAGCATTATATATCGAATAGAAGAATTTTTCAAACTGCTGAAGTGACGAGGGTCGATATCTTCATATTGAAACTTCTTCGGAATCATATTGCAAGATCTGTGACTGTGAGTGAAAACCCTTGGATTTCACAGCCGTTCCACCCTACAGACGGGTATATTGCGACTTGCCTCGCTACTGGCTTCGTTCCTCCAGAAGCATTCGTGTATTTGGACATGAATCGATATGTTTTTGATTCTGACGGCGTCCCAGTCATATATCACATATATCGACGGCCCACCGATAAGAAGATAAAATATCCTCCGAATTTGAGTTCTCGAGACCAACGATTTCAATGGAGATACTCATTTGCTAGATCCGTTGAAGCTGATCGAGTTGAGACGGCGCAATCCAGGTATTGGTGGCTGAATGACAATGTCTAAATTATTCGTGTTTATTTTCAGTTCTGGTGTTTTTCGTTATTTAGTTTTTTGAGTTTCAGCTCATTATTGCTACATTTGGTGTTGTTGTTTATTTGTGTTAAAAATTAGGTATAGGTTAGGTCTATGTTATGTTTACTATATTCCGTTAGAGATAAGATTAAACGCTTAGGTGAGGAACATTGTTATAGAATTTTTTTAGTATAAGATAAAGTTTTTGATTGTATTTTATTAGAAATAAGTTACAACATAGTAGGTGTAGGGTCAAAGTTTCACTGCTGTGTTTAAATTATAAATAATTTTAGGATAGTGTTGGTTGGTTTTTTCTCCTTTTTCAATTTAAATTTTAAAAATATGTAATAATCTTAATTAATTGAATTCGCCATAGTTTTTTTTTATGAAATGTGTTAATGATAACGTATAAATTTAGAGAGCCATTTGGGCCATTAAGTTTTTTTATTTTTATTATTGTTTGGAATTTGGTTTATATTCTTTTAAAATTTATAACGATTAGTATTAAATAAAGCGCTTTTTACTTTTGACTTTTTGACGTGTTTTTAATTCGCTCCTGTCAAGAATTTTAATAAATTAAAATAATTTTTAAAAAACGTCAATTAGAAAGTAATTTTAGAAAAAAACTTATTACATCGTCGAACTATTCGAAGAATTTATCAAATATCTTTATTTTACCTGCGAGAAAGTTCCAAAAAAGAAGAAGGGGTTTTTTTTCACCGGGGGGATGGAGGAGCCCGACGGCTTCCCATCGCTGGGGGACCCAGAGCCAGGCATTTCTAAAATGACAAATGATATAATCATAAAGCGGAAAAATGAACAAAACAACTGTGAGTATGGCAAGCGTATTACGCTTTCAAGTGAAGATTACGAAAAAGTAACCAGGGAAAACGCAAGGGTTACCAAACAAAACGATGAGTTGAAACTCCGTATACAGAGTTTGGAGGATATGGTCCGGACGTTATCAAATGCGAGCAAACCAAAAGTGAAGCCACAGAATACGTCCGGCAAAGAAGAACCGATATTAACTAAGAAGAATGAGAAAATGGAAACAACAACAAGCAAGACCAACGAAAAAGCAGTACCAACGCAGAAGACTCAAATATATAAAACAAAATCGCAAGATACAAGCAAGACATCAATCCATGATGCTGAAAATATCCTGAGCGCAGGAGGAGCCAACGACAGCGCCAATTATTATGCGGTGCTGTCTGCAATGAACGAAGAAATGGACATCCAGATGGAGAGCAACGATAGCATAGGTAATATTGATAGTAGTAATAATTTCATTAAATATTTGAATTTAAAAAATAAGCAAAAGGAGAAAAAGCCAACCGGTGTGTCTGCTGGGTCTCCTAATAAAATTAATAAGGAAATGAGAAAGTTCCTCCAATTAACGTTTTTGGGCAGCGTGGAGGAGATATGGTTCGGTTATTGCCAGCCGAACATAAAATCGATAACTTTGAAGTTAAGAGAGTGACTGCTGATAAGCTAACAATCAAGACAAAGACACTGGCTGATTTCAAACTGGCGAAAGATGCTCTTAATAGTGTCAAAGCTCCCCACTTCACATACACGCCTAAGGCGGAAAAAAAGTTCATCTGTGTGAAAACTTTTGCTACAAGGAGATCAACTGTTGAAGGTGAAATATTACCATTTTATTTGATCCAAATTTCTGACGATAGCAGTCCGAATGCCCTCCAACAGGTAAGGTACTTAAACTTTAGAGTTATGAGGTGGGAACGCCTCCATAAAACTGAGGTCAACCAGTGTTATAGGTGTCAAAGATTCAGTCATTCGGCTGCCAATTGTGCAATGCACTATCGCTGTGTTAAATGCAAAGATATTCACCCCCCCCGGTGAATGCAAATTGGCTCAGATGGAGCCAAAAGAAAAATTATATTGTGTTGATTACGGTATGTTTGGTCATCCAGCATCATATCGGAGATGCTCTCGGTGTCAAGATGCAAGAATTAAATTGTCCCCAAAACAAACCAAAGTAAATCACAATTTGTTACCTCCAAACTTCGTCAAGCCCGGGGTATCATTTGCACTTGCTGCCAGAGGACTAGCAGACAATGCAAATAAAATAAATAATGTAACAGGCAATAATGAGCTGCTTCTCAAAATCTACCAACAGCTTGAATCTCTTTCAGATAGAATCAATAAACAAGACCAAAAAATCAACTTCGTTTATCAATGTTTAGGCCAACATGCTTCAAAATAGTTTGTCATTCAGTCACATTCCCACGGATAGGATTCGTCTCATCTCGATCAACGTCAGCTCCATTGTAAGTCTATATCGACGTGACTGTCTCCAGGAGTTCCTTGTCAAGCAAAAGCCTGACATCATGCTTCTTACTGAAACCCACCTTAGTTCATCGCACTCCATGACATTCAAGGATTTTGAGTTCGTAAGAAACGATAGGGTAATAGGTGATGCGGAAGGTGGCACCGGGATATTGGTTCGAAGACTCTATTGTTTCCATAATATTGAAAAAGTCGAATTCAAAAGCTTTGAATCTCTTGAAGTGTCCGTTATCAAAATCTCACTGCCAGGTGGGGATAACCACTTCGTTATCTCTGCCTATGCAACTAGTGGAACTGTTCTCAAGCTCAAGGAAGAACTCAATTCCTTGTTTGAAATAATCGAGTTGAACAAGCTTCATAGTTATTATATTCTTGCTGGTGACCTGAACGCCAAGCATACATCATGGCTGAACACCACCAATAATCCAAGAGGTGTATTCCTGAAATCGTGGATAACAGAGAACCAAATTGAATACAGATGCAATCTATATGGGTCCAAGTTCCCAACATACCCTAGGACAAATTCATATTTGGGCCTTTGCATTGCTGACGCAAGACTTGAATTCAGCTTTAATAGTCCTCAACGGAAACTGCAGGTGCATCCTTATGATAGCGACCATAACGCAATCGTAATGGAAATCAATCATCACAGGGATGATTTCTTCCTCATTCCAGTTCAACATGAAAATCATCGGTTGAATTTCAAAAAAACAGACTGGAGAAAGTTTCAAAAGAAGTTTAATCGCGAGTACCAGAAGCAATGTCCCCCTTCTGATGGTGGCAACTCTTGGTCAATGGTTCCTAATGACAGGAATCTAACTAACGATGAAATAGATGTCTATTTGTCGAAGTTAAAGAAGCTGACGTTGGAAACGATTGAGAAAGTCGTTCCCAAGATTAAACATCGAAACAATATGGAAGGATATGAAACACCAACCAATGCAAGGTTGAAAAGATTGAAAAGCCTTCTTCTCACACGCGTCAACAATATTCATCGACGATTTTTGGACTACAACCATCCCTCGTTGTCTTTGTTGAAATTACATCTGAATAATGTCCGGAACTTAATCCGGTCATACTTCAGGAGTGAGGTCAGCAATCAATGGGCGGAAAAATTGAGGGGTATTAGCCCACAGGACCCAGACGGCGTGTTCGCGAAAGTGAATAGCATATTCCGCAAGAAGTCTCGAGTGAAGGTATCGAATCTTGAAGTCACTAGTGATGAGATAAATCTCCTCGATAGGGCTGGTATCGAAATTGATAGTACGACTCCGGATAGAAATGGAAACAGGATTATATGTGAAGGGTTGGATAAACTTGCCCTGATTGGAACACATTTTCAATCGGTTCATCTACCAAACCCTGAGAGAGGGAACGAAATATTTTCAGAGGTCGTTGAATCAAAAGTTTCCGACTTCAAATCAAGCCTGAACGGCCAATCAATTCTTCATTTGAATGAAACGTGACAATCTGACCTCATACCGAGCTTGAATCTTATTGATTATTTTGTCAGCTATAAAGACTTGTGTTTCATATTTCGCAGGATAAACAATAAGAAATCATGTGGTCCTGATGGTATTCCAAATGTAGTTCTCCAACATTTGCCTGAGGTTGCTATTAGGAATTATTGCTTATTGTTCAACAACATGTTGAGCAATTCATATTTCCCAAATGAGTGGAAAAAGGATAAGGTATTTCCAATCTTGAAGAAAGGAAAAGAATCTTCATGCCCGAAAAGCTATCGCCCAATCAGCTTGCTGCCTAACATCAGCAAGGTGTTTGAAGTGATACTCAACAGAGCATTAAACGCCCACATTGAGGAAAATGAGTTGATCCCGAATTGCCAATTTGGTTTTCGTGCCAGGCATTCGACCACAAATGCAATAACGAAAGTAACCTCAGACATCTGTTGGAAACTAAATGATAGACAATGTGTTGGAGCATGTCTCATTGATATGGAGAAAGCCTTTGATACGGTGTAGTTAGATGGACTAGTTTTTAAACTCCTTCAGGACAAGCTCCCCAGACACCTTGTCGCCATGATGTGTAATATGTTATACGGGAAATCGTTTGTTGTAACTGATGGAAATCTGACAACAATGCGCGAGTTCAAGGTCTTGAATGGTCTACAGCAGGGAACAGTTACTGCGCCTCTGCTCTTCTCAATCTTCATTCGCAAGCTATTGAACGGCTTTGATTTTAACGTCTCGCCAAAGCGATCATTGGTAGCGTTTGCTGATGATCTGATCATCTATACGGCAGACCGAAAAGCTACAATATTTCAGAGTAATCTCCAAAAAATGTTAAATGATGGGCAGCTGTACACTGACAATTGGCGAATGAAAATCAATGCGCAGAAGTGTGAAACTATCTTGTTTCAGACAACGCTGCAGGGGGTCAGTCAAGATCTGAAACGTAATTGGAAAGATTTCCACATCATGGCTGGAGAGGGTAGTCTAGAACGAGTTCCATATAAACCCTGTGTTCGATACCTCGGTGTTTATCTCGATCAGTATCTGTACTATACTGAACATGTGAAAATCATGCTCAGTAAGGCACTGAAAGTAGTCATGGCTCTACGAAAACCCTTTCATTCCAAATACATTGATCAAAAGGTCTAAATTATCTGTTAAAAGACCCTGGTTAGACCAGTTTTGACATATGGATGTCAGATCTGGTACAACCAGAGTGCTAGTACTATGGAAAAATAAGAGTTTTCGAAAGGAAATGTCTTCGTGCATGTACTGGTTTGTACAGAAAGCCTGAGACGGATTGGAAGCAGTATATATTGAATAGAAGAATTTACCAAACTGCTCAAGTGACGAGAGTCGATATCTTCATATTGAAACTTCTTCGGAATCATATCGCAAGATCTGTGACTGTGAGTGAAAACCCTTGGATTTCACAGCCGCCACCCTACAGACAGGTATATTGCGACTTAGCTCGCTACTGGCTTCGTTCCTCCAGAAGCATTCGTGTATTTGGAGATGAATCGATATGTTTTTGATTCTGACGGCGTCCCAGTCATATATCACATATATCGACGGGCCACCGATAAGAAGATAAAATATCCTCCTAATTTGAGTTCACGAGACCAACAGCTGATCAAATTGAGACGGCGCAATCCAGGTATTGGTGGCTGAATGACAATGTCTAAATTATTCGTGTTTATTTCCAGTTTTTTGTTTTTCGTTATTTAGTTTTGAGTTTCAGCTCATTATTGCTTCAGTTAGTGTTGTTGTTTATTTGTGTTAAAAATAAGGTATAGGTTAGATATATGTTATGTTTATTATATAAGGTTAGAGATAAGATTAAACGCTTAGGTTAGGAATATTGTTGTAGAATGTTTTTAGTATAAGATAAAGTTTTTGATTGCGTTTTATTAGAAATAAGTTAAAACATTTTTTTTTTGTGGCATTTACATTTATTTTTTGTGAAGGCATTTACGCCCGCTGAGTCTGGCAGTGTGGGACTCCCATGGAGGATACCTTTGGACTACCCACTAAACACCTCCCCTGTCAATCTGAGAACCTAGCGTGGAACCGTTTGACACATTACTTCGGGCCAGGTCTCGTTTTGTTACGCCGTGGGGTGCCTTCAAGCTGGGGAGTCCCTTTCCTAGCAGGAGGGGAGAGGGGAAGAGGAAATGCCAGAAGAGCGATCCCCCAGCCCCAGCACCTCCAGCTGCTGTGAGTCCCTTTTATCTTTTAGGACTGCCCGAGCATAATGTGCCACCTGGGTCCATTTGTCAACCGATTCGAGCATCACCGCAACTATATTATCCGGGGTGAGCTCTCCCGTCTCCCTGTAGAGTTCTCTTCGCAGCCTGGCCCATTTGGTACACGCAAAAAATGTGTGACAGGCATTGTCCTCCTCTCCTGGGCAAAACCGACAATCGGGAGACCGTGACTTACCGATCTTGTGCAGGTAAGACTGAAAACACCCGTGCCCGCTCAAAAGCTGGGTCAGATAGAAGTCAGTCTCACCATGCCTTCGATTTAGCCACGGTCTCACATCCGGGATGAGGCGCGCAGTCCACCTTCCCTTCGTGCAATTCACCCAAGACTGCTGCCAATCGTTGAGCGAGCGTTGTCTCTCCTCGCGGACAACCATCTCCCTCGCATCCTCGTTTCGGCGCAGGTAAATAGCGTGGCGCTCTCTAGCAAGGAGGGCGACAGGTATCACGCCTGCAATCACTCTCACCGCCGAGTCGGAGACTGTCTGATACGAAGATGCAATTCTCAGTGCTCCTCTTCTCTGTACCTGTGCCAATCGTTTTCGGTATACCTCCTTGCTGAGAGCGTCGCCCCATACCTCTGCTCCGTACAGTAGCACTGACCCTACAGCACTCATCAAGAGGCGTCTTCTTGATGGGCTGGGTCCCCCTACGTTGGCCATAAGTCGACTCAGGGCCGATATTCCCGAAGCAGCCTTCTCAGCCGTTGCCCTGATTTGCTCAGAGAAACTCATCTTCGAGTCGATCAGTAGCCCCAGGTACTTCACCGCTGGCTTCGATTCGATTTGTATATCTCCAATACTGATCATCCTTACTCTAGGGATTCTCTTTTTTGTCAAGATGACCACTTCGGTTTTCTCCAGTGCTAAACTGAGCCCGCGAGCAGTCATCCAGTCCCTCACTCGGCGCATTAGCATACCTAGCCTAAGTTGCGCTTGTTCAACGGTGCGTCCGGCGACCAGAGCCGCAACATCGTCCGCATAGCCGACCAAGCGCGACTCATCTGGCAACTCAAGTCTCAGTAGCCCGTCGTAAGACACATTCCACAGGTCCAGACCAAGGATAGATCCCTGGGCAACACCCGATGTAATTTCCATCCTTCGTTGGCCCTGTGTCGTGTCGTAGAGCAGGCTTCGGTCCTTAAGGTAGTTCCTCAAAAGCCGCATTAGATATTCTGGAACTTGAAAAGAGTTTTCCAGCGTGTCCAGAATATCCACCCATCTAGCGGAGTTGAAGGCATTCCTGACGTCGAGTGTCACCAACAGGACGATCCGTCACGGTGCGACTATATGCCTCTGCCTTTTGGACCACGTTCATCACCTCTGCAATCGCATCAATGGTAGAACGTCCTGCTCTAAAGCCGTACTGCCGAGGAGATAGGTCCCCAGCAGCACGAATCGCGTCAGTGAGTCTTCCCTTGATGAGTTTCTCTAGCACTTTCCCAGCCGTGTCTAGCATGCATAACGGGCGGTATGCAGACGGCGATTCGGGATTTCCCTTCCCCTTGCTGACCAGCACGAGCCTCGCCACCTTCCATCGTACCGGGAAAACCCCGTCCCGTAGGCAAGCGTTGAATGTGCTGAGCAGCAAGTCAGGACAATGGTGATAGACGAGCTGCAAAACCTCAGCTGGACCTGGAGCCTTCCTCGCTTTCAGGGAGAGGACTGCCTCCTCCAGTTCCAGCTGTGTGAAGAGTGGGCACTCGACCGCTGTTTCGCCACGGACAGCGTCAACATGGACGGGGCGGGCGGGGAAGAGTCCCCGCACTATCGCGTCCATCTTTTCCGCGTCATGTATACAAGGCTTCCGTAGGGCACCAAGTTTCCCCATGACCAGCTTGTAGCCAAGGCCCCACGGATCCCTATTTACATCGTCCACGAGGTCTTGCCAGCATCGGGCCTTGCTCTTGTTAATAAGCCTGCGAAGATATTTCCTGCCGGACCTGTATGCTGCTAGCCTAGTGTCTGCCTCCTCCCGTGTTCGCGCCCACTGGGCCTCTCGCCGAAGTTTGTGACACTCGCTTCTTTGTTCGGCGATCTCGTTTGACCACCAGTATACTGGAGGCTTACCGTGTCGGGGTCTCCGACGGGGCATGGAAGACTCGCAAGCAGCTATGATGGTACTCATAGTTGAGTTCACTAAGTCCTTGGCTGTGGGCCCTCCACTCCCTGGCGGAGCTCCCAGAAACGGTGCGCCTGCCGTAAGCGCGTCAGCGAACCTCTCAACGTCCATCCTCCCAGTCCTCCATCCGAGGATTGAAGTTTGGGCATATGCACGCAGAGTGGCACTGTCGTGAATCTCAACCGCTATATACTGGTGATCACTAGCCGAGTAGTCCTCTAGTACTCGCCAGTTGTGTACTCTAGGTACCAGGGGCTCCGAAGCGAGTGTCACATCGGGTATGGTTCCTACGCAACCCCATCGGCGGAAAGTAGGGGTGTTACCAGTATTTAGGACAAAAAGCGCTGTTCTGGCCGCCATGTCCAAGATTTGCTTTCCCCTTGGGTCGGATTGTGGCATACCCCATTCAATGGCTCTAGCGTTGAAGTCTCCCCCGACCAGCATGTGGCCCTCTGTGTTCGAGACAGCGTCCTCCAGGGCATCGAGTTTGGTTCGAAAAGATCGCATTGCCTCGTTAGGCGTCAGATAAACACTGAAATATGTTATTCCTGAACACCGCACCCACACAAAACCATCCCCGCGTCCATGGCCCTGCACTTGAAGGCGGGCGCTGTCTCGAACCCAGATGGCCGAGGTACTAGATTTGTCAGGGTACCACGCTTGCGAGTCCTTGTGATGATGTTGCTCGCTCAACAATAGGAGGTCAGCTTTCTTATCCCTCGCAAACTGCTCAAGTAGGTCCTGGGCGTTTGTGCTTCGGTGCAAATTGACCTGCAGGATACGGATCATTTGAGTATCGATTTGGCTTTAGTTAGGGCCTCCTTGAAAACCCAGCATCTCCCTGTCCCCGGCTCATGTTTGAGGTCGCCGGGTGCTAGCTTAGCATCCTTGCAAAGAATGCATTTTGCCTCGTTCGTGCACTCCTTCCTTTTGTGCCCCGTTTCACCACATTTGTAGCACAGAGATCTTCTGTCGGTTCCCCTACAGCCATACGCGGTGTGTCCGTATTCGAAGCATCTGAAGCAGCGGATAGGGATCGCTCTTCTCCGTATCCTGCAGATCACCCAACCTATCTTAATTTTGCCCTTCGCCAGGATTTGCTGGGCGTCTTTATCAGCTAGTTCGACAATAGCCATGCGTTGCCCCCTTGTGTTTTCACGTGTCAATCTTGCCTTGACTTCACTTAAGCTGGGGACTCCCTCCTCATGGCATCCTCTACTTCAGCTTTGTCCGTGACGCAGTCGAGGTCCCTGATTTCCAGGGTGGCCATTGGTTCGAGCGAGGCAACCGTTGCCGCATCTCCAAGAACCTTTTGAACCGCGTCACGGAATGCATCTTTGTTTGTGGCCTCTGGCCCGAATTCCACCAGCAGGCCACTGGTCCGGGTTGGTCGAACTGCTTTGATGGCAGTTTTGGTGTCGTCTGGCTTGACCGCTCCTTTAATTTCACGGAGGACATCTGCGTAGGTTCGGCCCTTAGTGGGTTTAATAAGCAGTGCCTCTCGCAAGGGTTTGCGCCGCGGTTTGCTTTTTGTTTTCTGCGGTATATCGGGGGGTTCTTTGTTCTTTTCGTGGTTGAGCTCTTTGTCTGTTTTTTCTAGGAGTAGCTTTTTGGCCGCTTTTTTTGCTGCCTTGTTTCGCACCACATGAAACTCCTCGCCTGGAGTGTCAACTTCGTTTATGGTCTCGTCCTTCCTCCTTTTCTCACGGTCGCCTTCAATTGGGCTACCGGCCATTCTTTTGCTGCTGCTAGGACCCACTGATACCTCGAGGGAGAGCGTGTCTTTTTGGTGCTTTTCGGTTGCAAGCCACCTCCGCCTGTAGTGCGTTATGCGGTCAAAAAGCTCCTCCAGTTCAAGAATGCCATTCTTGACACACTTACCTATGTTTTTCTGCACTTCGCAGGCAGCCCTCAGTTGTTTGACGATAGTCCCCGCTTTCCGAGTAAGCCGCTCCTCTTCGGCGCGGTCAAGGGCGATTGTGTTATTTGGCGCCACCTCTTGGGAGAGGCCCCCGTTTCTTAGCCCTTTTGCTTCTATCGCTTGGGTCGCGTTTGAAGTGGCGTCGGCCAACGGCAAAACTTCTCCCTCCCCCAGTCTTACACTGGCATCTGTTGGTGTCGCAGCTTGATCCGGATTGTGTACGTCTTGCACTGGACGCTCCGGGGTGCGCATAGTCCTTCTGCTGCGCCCAAAGGCCGCAATGATGCCAGGTTGCACAACGCACTCTGCCTTCTTTCGTTCGTTAGTCGGTCTGTGGTCTGTCTCCGATGATTTAACCTGTGATGTTGACTTTGACAGTGTTTCTGGGGTTTGCTGCCTCCCCCCGCAATCGGTGACTTGTTTTATCGGTGTTCTTGCCAACAGCGGTTTTTGCCTGAAAGGGTTCTCCGTGCTAGCGTCCTGTTTGCTTGTAGTTATATCTATTACAGAAGCCAAGTTCACCACTTCTATAACATTGCAGTCGCTGGATGACGACGACCGGGAGCCTGCTCGCTCACTACCCTCTGCCGCCGGTACTGGGGATCCGACCCCCTGCACCGTAATTTGATTCCACTTGTGGACCTGCATAGTTTGGTTTTCTGTCTGGGTTTCCGTTCCCATAGCATTTTACCTACTGCCAGGATATATGGATAATTGATGACGCCATATATTTCGTCATGTCACAGCGAAGATCATTGACACTCTCCCTTCACTGCCGACCATTGTCCGCGGCTGCTTATTGGTTATTCGCAGCGAACCTTTCGAGAAAGGTCTTCCCCTATCCGCAACCCTGGGGACGCGTTTGGTTCCCCCCCCCCCCCCCCTCCCATATTAGGTGTAGGATCAAAGTTCACTGTTGTTTTTAAATTATAAATAATTTTAGGATAGTGTGGATTGGTTTTTTCTCCTTTTTCCAATTGATTTTCGAAATATGTAATAATCTTAACTAATTGAATTCGCTATAGTTTTTTTGAAAAATTATGTTTTATGATAATGTATAAATTTAGAGAGCCATTTGGGCCATTAAGTTTTTGTATGTTTATGTATGGAATTTGCTTTATATTCTTTGAAAATTTATATCGATTAGTATTGAATAAAGCGACTTTGACTTTGGCGGCACACTTACCGCTTTTGCATCGATCATCTTAAATTTATTGAGGATTTTCTTCACATACGCTTCTTGATATAAGAACATGGTTTTCTTTACTCGATTTCGTTCTATTTGTACCCCGACAAATAACTTTCCATCCCCGATCGTAATTTCGAACGCGTTACCCAATGATTTGATTACCGACTCGAGGGCTTTACTTGTTTTTGCTGCGATGCGTCCGTCATCTACAAAAAGCACTAAAAACACATCTACACCATCTACCCGTCCTTGAAAGATACACTTGTCGGCTTCCGTTTTGCGAAACTGATATTTCTCTAAGAACTCACGAAACTTTTCGTTCCAGCACCTGGGTGCTTGTTTCAAGCCATACAACGACTTGTTCAGTTTACACACGAAACCACGTTTTTTTTTCTTTCTTGACGTTGAGTCCTTCCGGAAATTCCATATAGATCTCTTCCTTCAGCTTGCCGTGAAGAAAGGCTTTTCTCACGTCAAACTGTGTGAGCTCCAAGTCCTGTTCAGCCACCATGGCCAATAGAACTCTCAGCGAGCCGTATCTCACGACTGGCGAGAAGGTCTCCGTGTAGTCGAGTCCCTCTTTTTGTTGAAATCCTCGTGCACAAAGTCTCGCTTTGTATCGGTATACGTCACCTGACGTGTCTCGTATAACCTTTAACACCCATTTCGAATCTATGGGCTTTTGATCCATTTTCCTTGGTACGATTGACCAGGTCTCGTTCTGCTCGTGCGTGTCGAACTCTTCCTGAATCGCCTCGACCCAATTTTCTGCCTCGGCACTGTTCATTGCCTCTGAAATGAGTTTGGCGGATTATATTCAGCGAAGTCGACCTCATACCTTATCGGTCGTCGGATGTTTGCACGATTCCACAGTTGTCTGTCATTATCCGGTTGATTTTGATCTTCTTCTCGAGGATCTTCTGGTTGTTCGTTTCTTTCAGGTTCTTCCTGAGCTTCCTGGCACTCTATCTCCTGTTGCTGCTCGACAGGCTCTCCCACATCTTCGTTTTCGTCCACTGGAAGAATGCACTCGAATTCTTTTCCTTTTTCTGCCCAAAGTTCCGGTTTCTCGTTGAATGTGACGTCTCTCGATACAGATATTTTCTTGTTCTGTGGATTGTACAAACGGTAATTCATCGAGTCGTTCTTATACCCAACTAAGATCAACTTTGTACCCTTTGGATCTAACTTCTTGCGAAATTTTTTGTCGATATGCATGTACGCATCCGATGCGAACACTCGAAAATGGGACAATTTGGTGTTTTTCTCTTTACCGGTAGCCAGAACTCGGTTGAGCACGGTCACTGATGTACCGACTGCTTCCACCCATAGCGACAGAGGAAGTTTCTTTGCCGATATCATCGTGCGCGCACTCTCGATGATCGTTCTGTTGTCTCGCTCGGCTTTCCCGTTCGGCTGAGGAGTATAAGGTGCCGTGTTTACCAGCTCGATACCACGAGCCTCGAGATATTGCTTCATTTCGCGGTTGCAATACTCTCGTCCATTGTCCGTACGTAACACCTTCATCGGCTTGCCGAATTTGTTGTCGATCAACCTTTCGTATTTCTTGAAAATATCGAAAACATCAGACTTGTGTTTCATGAAGTAAACATACCGAAATCCTGATGCCTTGAAGGTTATGCAGAATGTTGCACCACCGATGGACTCTATCCGCATACGTGCGAATGTATGTATTCTCCCGGTTCTGTGTTCCTTTTTGTCTCATTATTTTTGAACGGTAGCCTGTGCGCTTTTCCGAAGGCACACGATTCACAGAAGAAATTGTCAATGTCCGCTAATTTCACACCTCGAATTAGCCCTTTTTGCGTTATTTCGCGCAAAACTTCGTTGTTTACGTGTCCCATTCGTTCGTGCCAGACACGCAAGTTGATAGTTGACACATTTGCTTCTCTCGCAACCACACTTCAAAGAGCAAACGGTAAATCTGATTGTCTTGTTGCACACCGACACCAAAAACTTCACCGTCACGGTTAATTGTTACTAGTTTTCCTCTAAACAAAACATCGAAACCTTTTTCAATGCATACGCGGACTGAAAACAAGTTTTTTCTAATCTTTGGAACGTAGAGCACGTTTTTAATTCGAGCTTCACACCATTTACCGTTCACTAGTCTATCAATGAGCACAGTGCCGCTACCGGTAACTTCGCACACGCCATTGTCCCCGAGCGATATCGAATCGCCACTGCTTGGTACAAACTCACTGTACTAGTCCCATCGGTAAGTGATATGCCTGAACGCACCGCTGACGGAAATCCAGACATCGCTTGTGTTGATTGCCATGAGTCGTATTACAACCTCGCTACTCGGCACTTGTCGAAGCGACGAACGCACACTCGCGAGGGTTGTCACCGGCATTGTCCTTGTCCCTTTTCTTTTTCCAGCAATCGCGAGCTAACATAGATGCCCCTTCCTATTACAATAGAAACGCTCGACACTCGTATTTCTACTTTTGCGGTTTTTCTCACTGTTATTGTTTTGATTCGCGGCGAACTTTCTCTTCTTGTTCCCGCCAAGACTAACAGTGGCTAACGCTCGAGTGACGTCATCGTTACTTTCAAGTCTTCTTTGCTCCTTCAATAAACGTTCTAGTAGATTATCAAGGGTTTGACTTTCTTCGGGTACACTGTCCCATGCTGTACATGCATTTACACTTTACCGGTAAGCTGCCAAGTACGCTAATCACTTCTGACCGTTATGCCTCTCACAAGCAAACTAAACATATATTTCTGAAACTGTAAATATATATTCGAGTGTACCAACATAAAAAAATAAAAAAAAATCAATAATCGAATGTACGTTGCCCAGAAATTTGAAGTCACCTTACGTTTTGTACACACCTCGCATTTCACATACCCCAGGGATCTTGTTCTTCCAGAAGTAGCCTATGGTTCCCTGTACCTGTTATTTCAATTTTTATTCCGTTGCGGCCAAAATTTATCTTGCGTTTAAATTTAAAAAATAACCCTAATGAACATTTTTTGTAAAAATGTTCATCAAATAAATACACAAAATTAACAATATATGAATGCACAGTCCTTTCCTTTAAAAAATCGTAATGTATTTTTCGTTACAATCAACAAAAACAAGCACTATTCAATAATATATACATAAAACCTTATGGAACGGAATGTATTCTAAATCCTCTGCGTATTTACGCCGATAATCCCATAAATAATGGTCGAGTAAAATGGAATTAACCATTTTCGTGTCAACGTTTAATTTCTTCTCATTTATCGCTTTCAGCAGCCTCGATTTGAGTAGCTCGACAATATGTATGGATATTCCTCTTATTTCCACCTCTTCTTCGTTGCCATTTTTTAACAGCTTATCCGCCTTCAAAGTTTCCATCAGCTCTGTTGAATACTCCATGCATCCATAATGCACAAGGACTTGAGGAACACGATAATCAGCAAACATTGTTACCGTCTCTATATCTTTAAAATACCCTAGAGCTTGCCCGCAATAACAAGCCCAAATGTCTCCAATTAGAATTTGAGCTCTTTTGTAAATCGCAACCCGTTCACCTTTGTAATCAGCTTCATCACGGAAACATGGAAAATCGGTTACTATAAGTTCGAGTAATTTCTGGGCAGAATTTTCACTTGCCTTCACGCAGTTTGTAAAATCTCCGTCATATTTATCCAACAATTTAAAGCCAACTTCATGTAGGCAGGCTAGACGCTCATCTATCAATGGGGCAGTAGTTGTTCCATCGTCCGAACGAAGAATATTTTTTAATTCGTCGATTGTTAATTTTGAATAAACATTAGGATTTGTTATCTCTATCCCCTCTCGTTGAGCTCGATTTATTGCGGCACATAGAGCAAAATAGCCTGATTGATTTTCCACACGCCATTTGGGTTTTTGACCTGAAATACGAGAGCAATTTTAATTTCTGATTTAGAGTCAATACTTGAACAAAATAGAAAAATACATAACATTATACCCAGTACACAGCAAAAAAAATTCTTGTATCATTTTTGTGCAGGCAGCAAAACTCTGAAATAAGTTTTTAAAATAGATTGACGTGCTTCTATCTTTGCAGATTAATAGTAAACAAATATCTTTAGAAAAAATTCAACATGGTGGCTATAATCTCAGAGTAGAGCGCCTCTGAAAGACTTGAGAATTTGCCTTTAAATTCTTCTATATCTATTTACGATTGTATGTTTCACAAATCAAGTCATTCGTCGATGCCTTCAAAGTGACATAACCCCTTCGGATCTAATTGACAGAAATCAAACAAACCAACTTATAGAAGAATAAACCAAGTTTAGACGGTCCCAAGCCCGTTTGAAAGTAGAGGAGCTCCCCGTGTCTGCCTGATCCATTAATCCTTGTACCCAACTGCCTCTCTCTTGCCGTGACGCGACCCTTGCAGAATCGCTTAGTTGATAGCCGGGGGTGATGCTGGTTGCCATAAACGGAGACTCTCTGGCATCCGGCTCCTCAGAGCCTAACTGAGCATTACCGCTATCAAACAGACACTGAAAGTGCTGGACAAAGTTTTTTTTTTTTTTTTTTTTTTTAATTACCTCCATTCCCTACCACTCTCCATCACTCTTTCTTCGTCGCACAACGCTCGTGCGATCTGCATTCACATTACGTCGCTTGGTCCTTTGTGCCACCCAGACAATGTTTAACACATCGGTATAAGGGGGCACACAATATAATGTGAACTAGTCCTTTTCGTGAACATCTAGTCCAAAAAATCATGATCAGCTCTCAGAGATAAAAAAAAATTCAATATCATACGACGCATTCAAAAAAAAAAACTCTGAGTAACTGTCACTTCAGTATCTCGCCGATAGGGTCAAAAAGAACGCCCTAAGATACTGGGCTCATAAAAGCAGAATTACAGGTCCACGCTTCAATCAGTACTCATTAAATGCTCCCTTAGTCTTTTCTTAAATACCAAAAGTGAGTTTGCTTCCTTAACAATTTCTGGTAGATTGTTATATATACGCAGAGCATCATTCGTTGCATCGTTCTTTAGTCGATCCGTTCTGGCAAAAGGTATTACGAATTGATTTGCATTCCTCGCATTATATGGGTTGATCTGTGATACCTTAATTAATGGCGCTCGTTCCCATAAACTTCGCTTTCTCCATAATAATAATTTGACTAAAGGTTAATGATTTTGCCAATTGGTAAACCAAACTAGTTTGAGTAAGCATTGGCAGCTTCAGAATGTTTTTATACGCTTTGGTCAG
Organism: Odontomyia ornata; assembly: GCA_963969285.1. Classification (NCBI taxonomy): domain Eukaryota; kingdom Metazoa; phylum Arthropoda; class Insecta; order Diptera; family Stratiomyidae; genus Odontomyia; species Odontomyia ornata. The sequence continues at coordinate 184,671,593 of OZ017738.1, forward strand.
CAGCCTGGATATACTGTTTAAATGTTGCTTCGCTGATTGACTCCAAATAAGTACTCCATAATGCAATTTCGCCAGGACAAACGCATTTAGAACAAGTTTCTTGATGTGCATTGGAAAATCCTCATATCTTCTTAACAATCCTATTATTGGGGCTAATTGCCTTCTTAAGCTATTTATGTGTGGTAACCAGGTCATACGATGGTCTATGATAAGACCAAGATATTTCATTTCTAGCACTCTTTGCAATTTTTCGCCGTTAATATTTAGTTCGACATCTATGTCTCCTTTGTTCTTTTGCTTAAAAACAATATATTTTGTCTTTGATGTGTTCAATACTAGTTTGTTTCCAATTAACTACTGATGGAATTTTCCTAGATCGTCGTTGATAGTGTTCTCAATGGCAGTTTTGTCTCGTACTGAATAAAGTAGAACTGTGTCATCAGCATATAATGTGTGATATCCCGTCAGCCCACATGTATTTAGATTATTTGTGTATAGCAGGAACAAAGTTGGGCCCAGTATTGAACCTTGGGGAACTCCTGTTTCCGTAGGTGCATGGTCGCTCAGGACATTGTTGATTAAAGTTCTCTGCGATCTTCCCTCCAAGTAACTCTTAAACAACTGCTTAGGACTACCCTGAATACCATACGATTCAAGTTTACGAAGCAAGAGATCATGATCAACTGTATCAAATGCTTTTTTCAAATCCACAAAAATTGCGATGACATAATCACCTCTGTCAAGTCCTAGATTGATGAAACGTGTGACAGAATGTAGAGAATTCCAACTCAAAACGCTGCAGAAAGAGGCATGATCACAGCACAAGGAATCTCCACAGCCTCTGAACAACAGGGGAGTATGGTGAAATCTAAGCCACACCTATCTGAATCGATGAAGGGCCGGGACAGACACCTTCCCTCACTGACTAAATGAGGAAACGATCAAGAGCTCAATTACCCCCAAACGTCACGGACCAAAAAGGTAGCATACCCAACATGGCTGGACCGTAACAATTTTCACAAAAGACCATCCGTAACGACCGCTTGCAGCTCAGAAACTGATAATTATGAATAACACGCTCTTCAGTCGCACACAAAGGCTTTTACACAAAAGTTTGAAGGTGATAAGAGCGAGACCACTAGTTACAAGCCAGATTTTGACGCAGGCATTGGTGAGGACTCAGTAAACTTCATCGTCAGCAACGATTCAAGCCTGCGGTGTGGGTTTGGCAAGATCCGTGTGAGAAGACTAGGAAAAACGGAGAAAGCTTAGGCAGGTCCAATAACACAACAGGCACCAACCCCAGAATCTAGCATGGAGGAGCCTCATGGCGGAGTGAAGATTGTGGCCATACCGTCGGAGAAGCCATATTCGGAGTGAATCAGGCCACTCCGTCTGAGAAAGTAGACCTGGAGGAGGCAAATCGACCATACTTTCTGGCGACCCAGACCTGGAGAAAGCAAATCCGGTTACACTGCCTGAGAAGCTGGATCCGGGAAAGGAGACTCGGACTAGGCGGCCGGAGGAGCTCGACCTCTGTTCTTGAAATCAGCACCAACAATGAGGAGCACAGTGGCTCAAATAAAGTGGCGAGAGAAGTACCGGTTAAATATCTAGCAATAAGCGAGAAAGTTACCTTTATATCCCAGGTGAATCCTCATCACGGCAGATGCGGCTCATGCCAGAATATGCATAAAGGAATTATTAAGGCTAGCACTGATCCACGAACCCTGAGCCCCGGGAAGCAAATCTGAGATTGCAAGTAGCAAAAGCATTATTTGGTACAGTACGTTACGACCAATACTGTCGTATGCTTGCATGAAGTCCATGAAAATTTGGTGTACGCCTATTTTGAACTCCCTGCATTTCTCAAGTACCTGCTTGACTATGAACAATTGGTCTATCGTCGATGTACCTGCTCTAAAACCTCCTTGATACTCCCCAACAATACTGTTGGTGTATGATCTGGTTTTATTTTCTAAGATCTTTGAAAATATTTTATACGCCGTACAAAGTAGTAATATGCCTCTATAGTTTCCGCACTGTAGCTTGTCATGTTTTTTGTGGATAGGGAATATAATTGATTGGCTCCACTCGTTCGGCATATATTCTTGTTACCAAATGTCTTGGATGACTTTATGGATGGCTTCCTAAACACCGCTGCCACCATATTTAATGAGCTCCACTGGAATTTCATCGATGCCCGGCGCTTTATTATTCTTTTGGGCTTTTTTGGTGGAGAAAATTTCATCCAGAGCTGGTGGGGCTAATGTAAGCCCTCCGGAAATATCTATAGGCTCCGATGTTCTGGAACTATGCGGAGGATTTAGGAGGTTCTTGAAATATGATGCCCATCTTTCTTTAATCCTGCTTTCGTCAGCGATGATGTTGCCAATGGCTGAGCGTAGTCTTGGCCTGATAACCTCGTTTCAGGCTTTTCACTACTTTGTATGCTTGTATTGTATTATTACTCGCTAGACTTACATCGATGCTAATTATCTTATTCGCTACTCCTCTGAGATTTTCATAATGTTGTCCTTTATCCTGGTTTTTCTACCATATTATTCTTTTTATCTAACGCATTCTGGCACTCATGATTGAACCAATCATTTCTTTTGCACCGGGCTTGATGTCCGATCGTCTGTTCTGCCACGGTCTTAATTGTGGCTTTCACTTCCACCCATAGCTCGTTGCTTGTTTTCGGCGCTGTGTCTGATAGAATGGGAGAGAGCTGATTGTCGAGAGGCTCCGTGAAATTTTTTGCCACAGACGCCGTTTGGAACCTTTCGACGTTGAATTTTTGTAGAGGGCTAGTCTTCGCTGAATACGACTTTGACATACACCATCGACAGGTTAATTTGATTAAGTAATACTCTGAGTTACAATTGGCCCTCGGTATGTACGAACATTAAGTATGCGGTGTTCGATCATAACACAGTCGATTTGATTTTCTGTAACAATCCGAGTTACAATTGGCTCCTCGGTATGTACGAATGTTAAGTATGCGTTGTCGGATCAGGACATAGTCGATTTGGTTTTGTGTGTTGCCATCCGGTGATACCCAGACCATTTTATGTATGCGTCGATGTGAGAAGCAAGTCGAACGTATGACTAGGTTTCTGCTACATGCAAAGTCAATCAGGCGCTGGCCATTGTGATTTGTTTCATCGTGGAGGCTATATCCTCCAGTCGTTCCCCGATGAGATAGCTCATAGCCAAGCTTAGCGTTGAAATCACCCAGCATTATTTTTGTGTCGTTTGTAGACAATGAGTCGACTAGAATTTCGTTTTTATACGTGTCGTACACATTCGTTTATTGACTGCCTTCAAATCAAGAACGTTTGATTTAAACTCCCTATCCACAATGAATACCACTCGCTTGCCGGTAGGCTTTACACTTTTGAATATTATGTGCGATCTCATATCTTGAATATCACTTCCAGTCCAATTCGTTTCCTGGATTGCCAGTATATTTAATTTATATTGACTGACCTGTTGTAAAATTTCCTTAACAGCGCCAGCGTTGTTCAGTGATCTGACATTCCAGGAGCCAATGCCATAATCCTTTTTTTGGTTGCGAGTTCGTTACTGTAGGCCCAATCCATTCCCAGACTCGGTCGCAAGTTTCGATACAATGTATCGGGGAGTTAGCTCGTCGCCCAACCTCCTTTCCGGCGGCATAATTATTACTTTCAATTTCGTTATCAGCCGCGGAAGGCACGAATACACCCTCCAACGTCACCACAAAGGACGTGTAAGTAAAATTTAGTAGCAGTGCTGCAGGTGTCTTTGCAGTTATTGGCATTCCTCGGCATTTAGTGTCCGATTATTGGGGAACCAGTAAACCCAATGTGCGATCCCGAGACCATTTACTCCCAGTTGGTGGTGGGATTTAGGATGAGGAATCATGAAAGCTGCGAGTTGGGGAAACAACAGGATCCCTCCACCTTTCTCAACCTGGCTTGGGACCGTCTACGGTGGAGTTCTTTTAGCATCTCGGATAATACGAATCAGAACTTCTAAATTTAACTAAACTTTACAGTTTAAATTTTATTTTTCACAAACTCGGTATACTTGATTTGATCGACGATAGTTGTTTTCTTTTTGAAGGTGATCTGCGCGGCTAGGCGGCGGCGAGCACCAAAACTTGTACAGAGTTAATTTCGCTCCGGACGGTCGTCTTCTCGTTCGGATTACCCCTTGGGAGGCTCGGAGAATCGAACGAGTGGCGCCCACGCCCGCCTTCGGGTGAGTTAGTTTGGGTCGGTGGCGCCTCAGCCGGAGTAGCCCTAATATATCGGTGCGGCAGCTAGAGAATTGGTAATACCATTTCCAAATTGATCTCAATAATGGAAAACTTTTTAGTGAGTGAGTTATACCTGTATTTCTATGATTGCGGAGAAATACTTATCGACTTCTAAAAATTAAGTCCATAAAAGTATGTGTATCCTTATTAGGGCATACTGTTTATACTCATCTGAAAAATTATTAAGGAAACGTTTTTAATGCAACATTTTTGTATGACTTCAAATATCTGAAGGCAATGCGTTGGGATTAAATAATATTATCCATTGAATTTAGTAAATTTGAAGGCGTAAAGTTATGCCCTTTGCATAGCTAAAAAAAGATGCTGAGCGTGGGCCTCGAACCTCCGCTCTCATTGTAGGCCTAATCAGTTGCTCTCTTACATAAACAATAAAAATATTCCCATGGTAACAAACATTATACACAAGTGCACGCTCATGTTTGGGTAATACTCTCAATCGTAAATACTTTGGTTGCTAAGCAATAAGATGACACGTAGCACACCCTTTCAATGTATTTTACTAGAGGTGCTTATGCAAACAATTCTTGTTATTTATTTTTGTTAATTAAATCACATAGTACCTAAAATATTCATGCGAGTTAACTTGTTTTGCTATACAATAATTTTATTTTATACTCCGTTTTATTTCAATACAATAATTTCAATTTTAACCGTAAATTTATGGCTATCTTTTGGCCAAATTTCTGTAACGAACGACCACATCTGTTTGGTGGAAACGGCAACAACATCGGCTATAAAAGCAACAAGCAACCAACATCAATAAGATCATCAGAAATAAGTTCTCATTTCCGGTTTCAAGCGCCAAAAACTTTTAATAATTAATATAATCCAACTTTTTATAATATTAAAAAAGTCAATATTTATGAACGTCAATTAGTGAACAATTGGAAAGATCGTACCACGTAGCCTAAACTATTACTACCAAGTTAAATACAGGACTTACGGCTATCTATTAAGGATATACAGCACTTAAAATCAAACCTGTTTCGTTTCTTAAACAAAAACATAAATTTTTCAAAAGCCCATGGAATATGACTTATTCAAGGTATAGTGGCAGCAGTAGCCGCAAAACAATATCCTTAATGGACTAAACCGAATCGAAATAAAGTAAAAGAGTACAAACTCTAATTTCAAAGCAGTGAACATAGAAATCTAGTGATTTAAAAGTCTATCCAAATTAAATATAACAAAAACTAAAATATCTCGAATACTATAATCAATTCCTGAAACTCGACAGCGAAGCAAAACTAGTAGGGCTAATAATCAATGAAAACAAAACAAAGCTCAGAGGAAAAATATCTCAAATACACAAAATATCACACTTGGCGAATACAGTATCGAAAATGTGAGCGAATTTGTGTAATTATGCCAAAAAATGACGAGAACCGGTAATGAAAGAGACGATATACGCCGAAGAATACAGCTCGCAAATAAAATAGGACTCCTTTAAAAGGTTCTTATATTCTAAAGTTTTAATAGAATGTACAGAAGTTATTACCGCTCGAATTTTCTCCGATTACAACAATCATACACGGTTTTTCTACTACATGGGCTTTCCATCAAAACAGACACTACACTTTTGATTGTACATATTTTCTCCATATATATAATATAACAAAAAGACATTTAAGATTCGGCTTAGTCAATCATTTTAGCAATATTGCAACAAAATATTGGCCGGTTAAAATAGAGTAACGCTGGTTTTTCTTTTAAAGCAAAAATATGTTTGTTGTGCATGTCATTAAAATTTTTCTTGAATTAAATCATTCTATTTGTCTGCATATCGTAGGTTAAGTATAAGATCCTTCTTACATGAGCGTAGTTCTGTCTACTCAACTTGTTTTTTAACTATTTTGAACTTAATTTTTAATCAGGCATTATTAGCCCTTTTGTAAATTAGCATAGATGAATGAAAAACATACATATATACAATACATATCAAAATAACATGTTTTGGAAACAGAAAAAAAATAATTAATTTCTTTTTTTTTTATTGGGAAACTTTTTCTTATTGTGAGACTTTAAATTGATGTAATCCTTTACTATTCTCTTCTATTATGCTAAAGTTTGCTTTGATTACCAATCGTTTATTTGCTCTATTTTTTTCAAAGCATTCACAAGTTACTTTTTCTGAGTTTTTCGATTATGAAATGGAGTTTTAAAATTGTTTTATTACGATTTTCAAATATTGTAAGTGGTAAAATTCAATAAATAAATAAATAATAAAAAAATAAATAAATAAAATTGTTTACATTCAACATTTTTGGTTCATTTTATTGACTTTTCAAAATATCCAAATTTAAAAACCACCTTAAAAATCGCGTATAAAATATGAACAATGAACTGAAACTAATTTTTCTAAATAAAAAAATGAAAATATATTTAAATTCACAAAGTCCTTAGTTATAAAACCCAAATGCTTAAAGTAATTTGCGAATATATTTCCTCCTAATGATTTACAGGTACAATATACAATGGCTGCAATATTTATTTTATCATTATATTTATATATATATATATATATATATATATATATATATATATATATATATATATATATATATATATATATATATATATTAGGGAATTTTTGATTAAATTAAGCGCATGCATGTATATACATAAAGTTGCTTAATTTTTTTTTATGCAAATAGAGTTACCAGTTTTAATTATTCGTAGTTTAATAAGTAAAGAAGAATACATAGCAAATAATATATTGAAACTATTACTTCATAAATAAGTTTCATGTGTTACACCTGAATTTTTCGAAAAATTGAATATGCACCATATTAAAATTATTATCAAATACCATAATCAAATCAAGCGAATAGGGAATAGTCGTTTTTAACTTCAAAAAAATTTAACTTAAAGTAACTCTAATGTCAAAATTGACGATAATATGAAATTATTACTGAATATGTCGATGAATTGCTACACGAAATCAGTTAAAATTTTTCAGAAAGAAATGAGAACGGAAGATAAGTATGCGGTGATAAGGGGGGTTTTAATATAATTCCGCGAATAATCTGTTCGCTCAGTTCGGGTAAGCGGGGCCATAATTTATGTTCAACATTTTTAATTAGCGTAGAATAGAATTAAAGTAGCTTATTTCTGGTATCGCGTCAGTATTTACATCGGGAACGCACAAGTTCGATATTGATTGATTGGCAGCCTCGCAAAGACAACGTTAAGCTAATAGCGAAAGGTATTCTGCGTGAATTTTTTGGAACGCGTTTTAAACGGGCATCGCCGTCTGTATACCACTAGCATGTATAACGGGCGATATGAAGGCGACGATCCGTGATTTCCCTTCCCCTTGCTGATCAACACGAGCCTCGCCACCTTCCCGGTACGATTGATAGTGGCGAGGCTCGTGCTAATCAGTAAGTGTGAATGCTAGACACTGCTGGGAAAGTGCTAGAGAAACTCATCAAGGGAACTCTCACTAACGCGATTCGTGCTAGGACCTATCTCCTCAGCAGTACGACTTTAGAATAGGACTCTCCACCATTGATGCGATTGCAGAGGTGGTGAGCGCGATCCAAAAGGCAGAGGCATATAGCTGCACCAAGCGACGGATCGTCCTGTTGGTGACACTCGACTTTAGGAACGCCTTCAACTCCGCTAGATGGGTAGCTATTCTGGATACGCTGAAAACCCCTTTTTAAGTTCCAGAATATCTAATGCGGCTTTTGAGGGACTACCTGAAGGACCAAAGCCTGCTTTACGATCCGACACAGGGCCAACGAAGGATGGAAGTATCCTTGGTCCAGACCTGGAACGTGTCTTACGACGGGCTACTGAGACTGGAGATGCCAGATAAGTCGCGCTTGATCAGCTATGCGGATGAGGTTGCGGCTCTGGTTGAACAAGCCCAACTTAGGCTAGGTATGCTAAAGTGAGAGACTGGATTACTGCTGGCGGGTTCAGTTTAGCACGTAGTCGTCTTGACAAAAAGAGAATCCCTAGAGTAAAGATGATCAGTATTGGAGATATACAAATCGAATCGAAGCCAGCGGTGAAGTACCTATGGCTACTGATCGACTCAAAGATGAGTTTTTCTGAGCAAATCAAGGCAACGCCGTAGAAGGCTGCTTCGGGAATATCGGCTCTAAGCCGACTTATGGCCAACGTAAGGGGACCCAACCCATCAACAAGACGCCTCTTGATTAGTGCTGTAGGGTCAGTGCTACTGTACGGAGCAAAAATATGGGGCGACGCTCTCAGTAAGGAGGTATACCGAAAACGCTTGGCACAGGTACAGAGAAGAGGAGCAGTGAAGATCGCATCTTCGTATCCGACAGTCTCTGCGGTGAGAGTTATTCCCGGCGTAATATCTGTTGCCTTCCTTACTAGAGAGCGCCGCGCTATTTACCTGCGTCGAAACGAGGACGCGATTGTTGCCGCGAGGAGAGACAGCGCTCACTCAACGATAGGTAGCAGTCTTGGATGAATTGCACGAAGGAAAAGTAAGTCACGATCCCCCGATTGTCGGTTTTGCTCAGGAGAGGAAGACAATGCCTGCCACACATTTTTTGTGTGCACAAAATGGGATAGGCTGGGAAGGAAACTCTACAGGGAGACGGGAGAGCCTCTCCGTGGATAGTATAGTCGTGCTAATGATCGAATTGGTTGACAAATGGAACCAGGTGGCACATTATGTTCGGGCAATCCCAAAAGATAAAAGGGACTCACAGCAGCCGGGGGGCGTTGGTGCTAGCGGATCGCTTGTCTGGCAATTCCTCTTACCCTCTCCCCTCCCGCTAGAAGAGGGACCCTCCAGCTTGAAGGGGCATTTGAATCGCTGACTGAGAATTCTATTCGAACTTAGTCTGCTCGCGGAAGTGCTGCAAGCGAAATTCCTTTCTGAGTCACCTCGGAGTAGACTAAGGGTGCTCGGACTAGTTGATCTGTGGGGTAGTCCGTTGGCACCTACCAAGACTTCACTTCTTTAACCGACCAGAGGTCGGTTTGGATTTCCTTCGGGAAATCTCGAACGAACGTTGAAAATACATTACAAGATGTCAGTGGAAGGTGCTGAACATGTATTTCATTTAGCCGTTCTAGAAAGTGAACAGTGAATAGTCCAAGTTGGATTTTAAGCATGCAAGGAGTGTGTTTTGTCCTTTTTTATGTAAATTATGATATACATTACGACGCACAAGCAATTTAAATTGTAGTAAGCTTTGGCTTTTGAGAGCTTTTTCCGAAGTAGGCGGCCACATGCAGGCTGGCTACTACAAATGCAAATTCCCCCTGGAGGTAGCGTTCAATGTTCATGGTGACATTAAGTTTTAATATACTTTACTTATTTTAAAATTAAATTTTACCTTAGGAGAAAGAAAAATAATCATTTAGATTTTTATGTGTTAATGTTTCATAAAAATTAAAATCTTCTTCGTCGTAGCATTACAGCCCCCTCCAGGCCCATCACTTCCAGCAAATAGCGCCTCCAACTGTCTCGGTCGTTGATCGCGTCCTTCAATTTCGAAATCCGAGCAGCGATGAACTGTCTTCGTCGACCGAGTCAGACTAGCGTTTCCTCTGTTTCTCCACTATCTCCGGCCTTCAGTTCTCCCAGCGAATACCTTTTTGGGTATCCGTTGTTCGTCCATAAGATTCATGTGTCCAGCCCATTGCAGCTTCCGCAGTCTTACAATCGTTGAGACCTCCGGTTCGTCAAAAATTTCATATCGAATTCGCCATTGGTCCCCGTCTAACTTCGCTCCGATTATTGGCATCAGGACCCGTCACTCAAAGGCGTTCAATATATTTGCGGATGCTTGCCTTAGGGTGCATGTTTCACACCCATAGCATAACACAGGTCTTATCACAGATTTGTATACTTGGAGCTTTGTTTTCCTGTGTATGCAACTGGCCTTCAAGATCGTCAAAACTGAATAACATACTTCTTCATTACCGGTTCTCGTTACTTTGGCACCTAAATACTAATTCGCTCAAATTTTTGATACTGTATTCGCCAAGTGTGAAATTTTGTGTATTTGAGGTATTTTTCCTCGACTGCGTCATAATCTTTGTTTTATTTTCGTTGATTTTTAGCCCTACTAGTTTTGCTTCGCTCGAGTTTCAGGAAGATTTCTTTGGTGGTTGTTAATGACCGTGACAAAATGCTGATGTCGTCTGCATAGGCTACTACTTGGCTCGACTTGTATAGTAATGTACCTCGTGTATCGACATGTTGCTTCCTTACGACGTACTCCAAAGCCAAATTGAATCGCAATGGGGCCAGCCTATCTCTCTGTTTAAGTCTGATATTTGTGTCAAAGGCATCGGTGAGTTGGTTATTGATGCGGACTCGGGAGGCCGTTGACGTCATTTTTATTTTGATAAGACGGACTAATTTGGCTGGGATGCTAAAGCAAAGCATTATTTGATACAGTACTTTACGATCAATACTGTCGTATGCTTGCTTACAGTCAATGAAAATTTGGTGTACGTCTATGTTGAACTCCCAGCATTTCTCAAGTACCTGCTTGACAGTAAACAATTAGTCTATTGTCCATCTACCTGCTCTTAAACCACCTTGATACTTCACATTAATACTGTACTTTGAAAATATTTTGTACGCCGTACAAAGTAGTGATATGCCTCTATAATTTTCGCACAGTAGCTTGTCATCTTTTTGGTGGATATGGAATATAATTGATTGGCTCCACTCTTTTGGCATATGCTCTTCTTTCCAAATGTGCTGGATGACTTTGTGAATAGCTTTATGAACATTGCTGGCACCATATCCTCCACTGGAATCTTATCGATGCCCGGCGCTTTATTATTCCATAGTTGGTGGGGCCAACGGAAGCTCTCCGCAGATATCTATAGACTCCGATGTTGTAGAGCTCTGTGGAGGATCAAGGAGGTTCTTCAAATATGATGCCCATCTTTCCTTAATCTTGGTTTCATCAGCGATGATATTGCCGATGTCATCACGACAGAGCGTGGTTTTGGGCTGATAACCACGTTTCAGGTTTTTCACTACTTTGTATGCTTGTCTTGTGTTGTTGCTCGCTAAACTTACGTGTATACTCCTCAATTGGTCATCGTAGTATTTTCTGTTCTGAATTCTAATTATCTTATTCCCTACTCTTCTTCTTTTCATAGTGTTCTCTCTTCGTCCTAGTTTTCTTACCTAAGTAATCTTTGTATGCCTGATGCCTTTTGTCTAGCGCATTCTGGCACTCATCACCGAACCGCTCATTTCTCTTGCGCCGGGCTTGATGTCCGGTCGTCTGTTCTGCCACGGTCTTAATAGCCGCTTTAACTACCATCCAGAGCTCCTTGCTTGTCTTTAACGATGCGTCTCAGAAGATGGGAGCCAGCTGGTTGTCGAGGGTTTCCGTAAAATTTTTGGCTTTTCAATGTCAAATTTTTGTAGCGGGCTGGTCTTCGCTGAATATGCCTTTGACATACGACATCGATAGGCTAATTTGATCAAGTAATGATCTGAGTTACAATTGGCTCCTTGGTGTGTACGAACGTCAAGTATGCTCGAGACCCATCGTTGTTGGATCAGAACATGGTCGATCTGGCTTTGTGTGTTGCCATCCGGTGATACCCAGGTCATTTTATGAATGCGTCGATGTGGGAAGTAAGTCGAACGTATGACTAGATTTCTGTCATGCAAAGTCTATCAGGTGCTGGCCATTCTCATTTGTTTCATCGTGGAGGCTATATGCTCCAGTCATTCACCTATGAGATAGCTCATTGCCAACCTTAGTATTGAAATCACTCAGAATTATTTTTGTGCTGTTTGTAGGCAATGATTCGACTAGTCTTTCCAGGTGATTGTAGAACGTTTTCTTCGTTTCTTCGGTCGGGGCGTGAACATTTATCAGCCAGATTTTGAAGAATTTCGCTTTTATACGGATATTATACTTTTACCATGGATGATTTCAAATTTTACAGTTTTATTGTTTGTAAGGATAATTTACGTTTTGAATTTGATAACAATTTCCTCTTTTATCGGAATGTGGTCTAGAAGTTCCTCTTCTGCTGAGTGAATCGCAGGTAGATCTGACATGCCTCTTTTTCCAAATTCCGAATACCTAGATCGGAATACGAATTGGCTGCATGGCTATCTATTTGAAAATCTTCTTATTCGGATTGTTGGTGCTTGATCTTACTAAGGAAATCAGATATTCCGTTTTCTTTTCCCTTTAAATATTCAATATCAAATTCACATTCACCTAGTTTTAAAAGCCAGCGTTGGTGACGTGGAGATAAACCCTTGCTCTTATACTTGGCTTGCAAAAATTTTATTGGCTGATGGTCTGTATATATTACGAATTTATTTCCATATAGATGGGGCCTAAAATAAGTAATGGACCACATAATTACGAGGAATTCCTCTTCAGTTGCTGAATAATTCTGTTCATGGCTATTTGGTGTTCGTGATACGAACCACACGGAATGTCCATTTTGCGACAATACTACACCTAAGGTATAATTAGATGCATCTATTCTAAGTTGAAATTCTTTATACAACTCGGGAAAATGAAGAACAGGATGTATACTAATAAGTGCTTTCAATTTCTCAAACGCACCGGTGTAATTTGGATCTTTGGTATTGATTTTCGAATTTTTCTTTTGGTATTTTGTTAGAGGTTGTGCAAGCTTCCCTAATGAACTTGTGGTAGTGACCTGTGGCTCCTTAAAATCTGTTAAGTCCCTCTTCTGTTTTTAGAAGTTATAATTTTTGTATTGATCGAATTTTCCCCGGATTTGGTTTTAAACCGTCTTTAGTGACCACGTGACCTAAAATGGAGGTTTCCTTTTGCATTGTCAATTTGAATTTTAATCCAATGTTTTTCCAAGACTGAAAATTTGTGTTAATGATTTAATATGCTCGTCAAGTGATGTGCTGAATATGAGTACATCGTCAAGATATACTACGCAGCATTTATTAATAAAATCCCTAAGGATGTCGTTCATTTAGCGTTGAAAGGTTGCTGGAGCATTTTTCAGCGCGAAAGGCATCCTTACAAACTCATATAGACCATCGTCAAAATAAAACATGTGCTATTTTATGGCGATCTTCTTTAAGGACCAATATTTGATGGTAGCCTTTGGCCATGTCAATAGTAGAAAAATAGTGTGCTCTGCCTAATTTATCCAAAATAGACTCGATATTTCGCAATGGGAACTTATCGTCAAACGTGATTTCAATTAGCCTGCGATAATGAATTACGATTCGGTATTTTTTCTACCGGAATTATCAGTTTTTTTTGGGAACCACTATGAGAGGAGAAGAATATCTTGAATGACTTCTTTGGATAGTGTCTTGATTTGCTATCTCGGCAATTTTTTTACGAACTTCTTGGTCGTATTTTGGTGGGTAACAATTTAAATTTGTATTTATCTGCTTGTCTGTAATGGTTTTGTTTTCGTATTCAATTGTCCGAGTACTTGTTAGTTTATTCGCTTCTTTAAAGAATATACTTTCGAATCGTTTGAGAACTTTTGATATTTTCTGTTTTCTTCTGCATTTAAATGTTCTAAATTAAGTCTATTTAGAAAGTCGGAACTTAATGCTTCTAAGTGAGCAACTTCATGAAGTGAATAGGGAGTATTTAGATACTCCCTTCCTCAAAATCAATGTATGCCTAAATTATTATTTTTTTAATACCTCGATTCCCTACCACTCTCTCCATCACTCTTTCGTCGTCGCACAATGCTCGTACGATCTGCATTACGTCGCTTCGTCCTTTGTGCCACCCAGACAATGTTTAATACATCAGTATAAGGGGGCACACAAAATAATGTGAACTAATCCTTTTCATGAACATCTAGTCCAAAATCATGATCAGCTCTCAGAGGTAAAAAAATTCAATATAATACGACGCATTCAAAATAAAACTGAGTAACTGACTCTTCAGTATATCGCAGATAGGGTCAAAAATGCTGAGCTCATAAAAGCAGAGACCATTTACTCCCAGTTGGTGGTGGGATTTAGGATGAGGAATCATGAAAGCTGCGAGTTGGGGAAACAACAGGATCCCTCCACCTTTCTCAACCTGGCTTGGGACCGTCTACGGTGGAGTTCTTTTAGCATCTCGGATAATACGAATCAGAACTTCTAAATTTAACTAAACTTTACAGTTTAAATTTTATTTTTCACAAACTCGGTATACTTGATTTGATCGACGATAGTTGTTTTCTTTTTGAAGGTGATCTGCGCGGCTAGGCGGCGGCGAGCACCAAAACTTGTACAGAGTTAATTTCGCTCCGGACGGTCGTCTTCTCGTTCGGATTACCCCTTGGGAGGCTCGGAGAATCGAACGAGTGGCGCCCACGCCCGCCTTCGGGTGAGTTAGTTTGGGTCGGTGGCGCCTCAGCCGGAGTAGCCCTAATATATCGGTGCGGCAGCTAGAGAATTGGTAATACCATTTCCAAATTGATCTCAATAATGGAAAACTTTTTAGTGAGTGAGTTATACCTGTATTTCTATGATTGCGGAGAAATACTTATCGACTTCTAAAAATTAAGTCCATAAAAGTATGTGTATCCTTATTAGGGCATACTGTTTATACTCATCTGAAAAATTATTAAGGAAACGTTTTTAATGCAACATTTTTGTATGACTTCAAATATCTGAAGGCAATGCGTTGGGATTAAATAATATTATCCATTGAATTTAGTAAATTTGAAGGCGTAAAGTTATGCCCTTTGCATAGCTAAAAAAAGATGCTGAGCGTGGGCCTCGAACCTCCGCTCTCATTGTAGGCCTAATCAGTTGCTCTCTTACATAAACAATAAAAATATTCCCATGGTAACAAACATTATACACAAGTGCACGCTCATGTTTGGGTAATACTCTCAATAGTAAATACTTTGGTTGCTAAGCAATAAGATGACACGTAGCACACCCTTTCAATGTATTTTACTAGAGGTGCTTATGCAAACAATTCTTGTTATTTATTTTTGTTAATTAAATCACATAGTACCTAAAATATTCATGCGAGTTAACTTGTTTTGCTATACAATAATTTTATTTTATACTCCGTTTTATTTCAATACAATAATTTCAATTTTAACCGTAAATTTATGGCTATCTTTTGGCCAAATTTCTGTAACGAACGACCACATCTGTTTGGTGGAAACGGCAACAACATCGGCTATAAAAGCAACAAGCAACCAACATCAATAAGATCATCAGAAATAAGTTCTCATTTCCGGTTTCAAGCGCCAAAAACTTTTAATAATTAATATAATCCAACTTTTTATAATATTAAAAAAGTCAATATTTATGAACGTCAATTAGTGAACAATTGGAAAGATCGTACCACGTAGCCTAAACTATTACTACCAAGTTAAATACAGGACTTACGGCTATCTATTAAGGATATACAGCACTTAAAATCAAACCTGTTTAGTTTCTTAAACAAAAACATAAATTTTTCAAAAGCCCATGGAATATGACTTATTCAAGGTATAGTGGCAGCAGTAGCCGCAAAACAATATCCTTAATGGACTAAACCGAATCGAAATAAAGTAAAAGAGTACAAACTCTAATTTCAAAGCAGTGAACATAGAAATCTAGTGATTTAAAAGTCTATCCAAATTAAATATAACAAAAACTAAAATATCTCGAATACTATAATCAATTCCTGAAACTCGACAGCGAAGCAAAACTAGTAGGGCTAAAAATCAATGAAAACAAAACAAAGCTCAGAGGAAAAATATCTCAAATACACAAAATATCACACTTGGCGAATACAGTATCGAAAATGTGAGCGAATTTGTGTAATTATGCCAAAAAATGACGAGAACCGGTAATGAAAGAGACGATATACGCCGAAGAATACAGCTCGCAAATAAAATAGGACTCCTTTAAAAGGTTCTTATATTCTAAAGTTTTAATAGAATGTACAGAAGTTATTACCGCTCGAATTTTCTCCGATTACAACAATCATACACGGTTTTTCTACTACATGGGCTTTCCATCAAAACAGACACTACACTTTTGATTGTACATATTTTCTCCATATATATAATATAACAAAAAGACATTTAAGATTCGGCTTAGTCAATCATTTTAGCAATATTGCAACAAAATATTGGCCGGTTAAAATAGAGTAACGCTGGTTTTTCTTTTAAAGCAAAAATATGTTTGTTGTGCATGTCATTAAAATTTTTCTTGAATTAAATCATTCTATTTGTCTGCATATCGTAGGTTAAGTATAAGATCCTTCTTACATGAGCGTAGTTCTGTCTACTCAACTTGTTTTTTAACTATTTTGAACTTAATTTTTAATCAGGCATTATTAGCCCTTTTGTAAATTAGCATAGATGAATGAAAAACATACATATATACAATACATATCAAAATAACATGTTTTGGAAACAGAAAAAAAATAATTAATTTCTTTTTTTTTTATTGGGAAACTTTTTCTTATTGTGAGACTTTAAATTGATGTAATCCTTTACTATTCTCTTCTATTATGCTAAAGTTTGCTTTGATTACCAATCGTTTATTTGCTCTATTTTTTTCAAAGCATTCACAAGTTACTTTTTCTGAGTTTTTCGATTATGAAATGGAGTTTTAAAATTGTTTTATTACGATTTTCAAATATTGTAAGTGGTAAAATTCAATAAATAAATAAATAATAAAAAAATAAATAAATAAAATTGTTTACATTCAACATTTTTGGTTCATTTTATTGACTTTTCAAAATATCCAAATTTAAAAACCACCTTAAAAATCGCGTATAAAATATGAACAATGAACTGAAACTAATTTTTCTAAATAAAAAAATGAAAATATATTTAAATTCACAAAGTCCTTAGTTATAAAACCCAAATGCTTAAAGTAATTTGCGAATATATTTCCTCCTAATGATTTACAGGTACAATATACAATGGCTGCAATATTTATTTTATCATTATATTTATATATATATATATATATATATATATATATATATATATATATATATATATATATATATATATATATATATATATATATATATATATATATATATATATATATATATATATATATATATATTAGGGAATTTTTGATTAAATTAAGCGCATGCATGTATATACATAAAGTTGCTTAATTTTTTTTTATGCAAATAGAGTTACCAGTTTTAATTATTCGTAGTTTAATAAGTAAAGAAGAATACATAGCAAATAATATATTGAAACTATTACTTCATAAATAAGTTTCATGTGTTACACCTGAATTTTTCGAAAAATTGAATATGCACCATATTAAAATTATTATCAAATACCATAATCAAATCAAGCGAATAGGGAATAGTCGTTTTTAACTTCAAAAAAATTTAACTTAAAGTAACTCTAATGTCAAAATTGACGATAATATGAAATTATTACTGAATATGTCGATGAATTGCTACACGAAATCAGTTAAAATTTTTCAGAAAGAAATGAGAACGGAAGATAGGTATGCGGTGATAAGGGGGGTTTTAATATAATTCCGCGAATAATCTGTTCGCTCAGTTCGGGTAAGCGGGGCCATAATTTATGTTCAACATTTTTAATTAGCGTAGAATAGAATTAAAGTAGCTTATTTCTGGTATCGCGTCAGTATTTACATCGGGAACGCACAAGTTCGATATTGATTGATTGGCAGCCTCGCAAAGACAACGTTAAGCTAATAGCGAAAGGTATTCTGCGTGAATTTTTTGGAACGCGTTTTAAACGGGCATCGCCGTCTGTATACCACTAGCATGTATAACGGGCGATATGAAGGCGACGATCCGTGATTTCCCTTCCCCTTGCTGATCAACACGAGCCTCGCCACCTTCCCGGTACGATTGATAGTGGCGAGGCTCGTGCTAATCAGTAAGTGTGAATGCTAGACACTGCTGGGAAAGTGCTAGAGAAACTCATCAAGGGAACTCTCACTAACGCGATTCGTGCTAGGACCTATCTCCTCAGCAGTACGACTTTAGAATAGGACTCTCCACCATTGATGCGATTGCAGAGGTGGTGAGCGCGATCCAAAAGGCAGAGGCATATAGCTGCACCAAGCGACGGATCGTCCTGTTGGTGACACTCGACTTTAGGAACGCCTTCAACTCCGCTAGATGGGTAGCTATTCTGGATACGCTGAAAACCCCTTTTTAAGTTCCAGAATATCTAATGCGGCTTTTGAGGGACTACCTGAAGGACCAAAGCCTGCTTTACGATCCGACACAGGGCCAACGAAGGATGGAAGTATCCTTGGTCCAGACCTGGAACGTGTCTTACGACGGGCTACTGAGACTGGAGATGCCAGATAAGTCGCGCTTGATCAGCTATGCGGATGATGTTGCGGCTCTGGTTGAACAAGCCCAACTTAGGCTAGGTATGCTAAAGTGAGAGACTGGATTACTGCTGGCGGGTTCAGTTTAGCACGTAGTCGTCTTGACAAAAAGAGAATCCCTAGAGTAAAGATGATCAGTATTGGAGATATACAAATCGAATCGAAGCCAGCGGTGAAGTACCTGGGGCTACTGATCGACTCAAAGATGAGTTTTTCTGAGCAAATCAAGGCAACGCCGTAGAAGGCTGCTTCGGGAATATCGGCTCTAAGCCGACTTATGGCCAACGTAAGGGGACCCAACCCATCAACAAGACGCCTCTTGATTAGTGCTGTAGGGTCAGTGCTACTGTACGGAGCAAAAATATGGGGCGACGCTCTCAGTAAGGAGGTATACCGAAAACGCTTGGCACAGGTACAGAGAAGAGGAGCAGTGAAGATCGCATCTTCGTATCCGACAGTCTCTGCGGTGAGAGTTATTCCCGGCGTAATATCTGTTGCCTTCCTTACTAGAGAGCGCCGCGCTATTTACCTGCGTCGAAACGAGGACGCGATTGTTGCCGCGAGGAGAGACAGCGCTCACTCAACGATAGGTAGCAGTCTTGGATGAATTGCACGAAGGAAAAGTAAGTCACGATCCCCCGATTGTCGGTTTTGCTCAGGAGAGGAAGACAATGCCTGCCACACATTTTTTGTGTGCACAAAATGGGATAGGCTGGGAAGGAAACTCTACAGGGAGACGGGAGAGCCTCTCCGTGGATAGTATAGTCGTGCTAATGATCGAATTGGTTGACAAATGGAACCAGGTGGCACATTATGTTCGGGCAATCCCAAAAGATAAAACGGACTCACAGCAGCCGGGGGGCGTTGGTGCTAGCGGATCGCTTGTCTGGCAATTCCTCTTACCCTCTCCCCTCCCGCTAGAAGAGGGACCCTCCAGCTTGAAGGGGCATTTGAATCGCTGACTGAGAATTCTATTCGAACTTAGTCTGCTCGCGGAAGTGCTGCAAGCGAAATTCCTTTCTGAGTCACCTCGGAGTAGACTAAGGGTGCTCGGACTAGTTGATCTGTGGGGTAGTCCGTTGGCACCTACCAAGACTTCACTTCTTTAACCGACCAGAGGTCGGTTTGGATTTCCTTCGGGAAATCTCGAACGAACGTTGAAAATACATTACAAGATGTCAGTGGAAGGTGCTGAACATGTATTTCATTTAGCCGTTCTAGAAAGTGAACAGTGAATAGTCCAAGTTGGATTTTAAGCATGCAAGGAGTGTGTTTTGTCCTTTTTTATGTAAATTATGATATACATTACGACGCACAAGCAATTTAAATTGTAGTAAGCTTTGGCTTTTGAGAGCTTTTTCCGAAGTAGGCGGCCACATGCAGGCTGGCTACTACAAATGCAAATTCCCCCTGGAGGTAGCGTTCAATGTTCATGGTGACATTAAGTTTTAATATACTTTACTTATTTTAAAATTAAATTTTACCTTAGGAGAAAGAAAAATAATCATTTAGATTTTTATGTGTTAATGTTTCATAAAAATTAAAATCTTCTTCGTCGTAGCATTACAGCCCCCTCCAGGCCCATCACTTCCAGCAAATAGCGCCTCCAACTGTCTCGGTCGTTGATCGCGTCCTTCAATTTCGAAATCCGAGCAGCGATGAACTGTCTTCGTCGACCGAGTCAGACTAGCGTTTCCTCTGTTTCTCCACTATCTCCGGCCTTCAGTTCTCCCAGCGAATACCTTTTTGGGTATCCGTTGTTCGTCCATAAGATTCATGTGTCCAGCCCATTGCAGCTTCCGCAGTCTTACAATCGTTGAGACCTCCGGTTCGTCAAAAATTTCATATCGAATTCGCCATTGGTCCCCGTCTAACTTCGCTCCGATTATTGGCATCAGGACCCGTCACTCAAAGGCGTTCAATATATTTGCGGATGCTTGCCTTAGGGTGCATGTTTCACACCCATAGCATAACACAGGTCTTATCACAGATTTGTATACTTGGAGCTTTGTTTTCCTGTGTATGCAACTGGCCTTCAAGATCGTCAAAACTGAATAACATACTTCTTCATTACCGGTTCTCGTTACTTTGGCACCTAAATACTAATTCGCTCAAATTTTTGATACTGTATTCGCCAAGTGTGAAATTTTGTGTATTTGAGGTATTTTTCCTCGACTGCGTCATAATCTTTGTTTTATTTTCGTTGATTTTTAGCCCTACTAGTTTTGCTTCGCTCGAGTTTCAGGAAGATTTCTTTGGTGGTTGTTAATGACCGTGACAAAATGCTGATGTCGTCTGCATAGGCTACTACTTGGCTCGACTTGTATAGTAATGTACCTCGTGTATCGACATGTTGCTTCCTTACGACGTACTCCAAAGCCAAATTGAATCGCAATGGGGCCAGCCTATCTCTCTGTTTAAGTCTGATATTTGTGTCAAAGGCATCGGTGAGTTGGTTATTGATGCGGACTCGGGAGGCCGTTGACGTCATTTTTATTTTGATAAGACGGACTAATTTGGCTGGGATGCTAAAGCAAAGCATTATTTGATACAGTACTTTACGATCAATACTGTCGTATGCTTGCTTACAGTCAATGAAAATTTGGTGTACGTCTATGTTGAACTCCCAGCATTTCTCAAGTACCTGCTTGACAGTAAACAATTAGTCTATTGTCCATCTACCTGCTCTTAAACCACCTTGATACTTCACATTAATACTGTACTTTGAAAATATTTTGTACGCCGTACAAAGTAGTGATATGCCTCTATAATTTTCGCACAGTAGCTTGTCATCTTTTTGGTGGATATGGAATATAATTGATTGGCTCCACTCTTTTGGCATATGCTCTTCTTTCCAAATGTGCTGGATGACTTTGTGAATAGCTTTATGAACATTGCTGGCACCATATCCTCCACTGGAATCTTATCGATGCCCGGCGCTTTATTATTCCATAGTTGGTGGGGCCAACGGAAGCTCTCCGCAGATATCTATAGACTCCGATGTTGTAGAGCTCTGTGGAGGATCAAGGAGGTTCTTCAAATATGATGCCCATCTTTCCTTAATCTTGGTTTCATCAGCGATGATATTGCCGATGTCATCACGACAGAGCGTGGTTTTGGGCTGATAACCACGTTTCAGGTTTTTCACTACTTTGTATGCTTGTCTTGTGTTGTTGCTCGCTAAACTTACGTGTATACTCCTCAATTGGTCATCGTAGTATTTTCTGTTCTGAATTCTAATTATCTTATTCCCTACTCTTCTTCTTTTCATAGTGTTCTCTCTTCGTCCTAGTTTTCTTACCTAAGTAATCTTTGTATGCCTGATGCCTTTTGTCTAGCGCATTCTGGCACTCATCACCGAACCGCTCATTTCTCTTGCGCCGGGCTTGATGTCCGGTCGTCTGTTCTGCCACGGTCTTAATAGCCGCTTTAACTACCATCCAGAGCTCCTTGCTTGTCTTTAACGATGCGTCTCAGAAGATGGGAGCCAGCTGGTTGTCGAGGGTTTCCGTAAAATTTTTGGCTTTTCAATGTCAAATTTTTGTAGCGGGCTGGTCTTCGCTGAATATGCCTTTGACATACGACATCGATAGGCTAATTTGATCAAGTAATGATCTGAGTTACAATTGGCTCCTTGGTGTGTACGAACGTCAAGTATGCTCGAGACCCATCGTTGTTGGATCAGAACATGGTCGATCTGGCTTTGTGTGTTGCCATCCGGTGATACCCAGGTCATTTTATGAATGCGTCGATGTGGGAAGTAAGTCGAACGTATGACTAGATTTCTGTCATGCAAAGTCTATCAGGTGCTGGCCATTCTCATTTGTTTCATCGTGGAGGCTATATGCTCCAGTCATTCACCTATGAGATAGCTCATTGCCAACCTTAGTATTGAAATCACTCAGAATTATTTTTGTGCTGTTTGTAGGCAATGATTCGACTAGTCTTTCCAGGTGATTGTAGAACGTTTTCTTCGTTTCTTCGGTCGGGGCGTGAACATTTATCAGCCAGATTTTGAAGAATTTCGCTTTTATACGGATATTATACTTTTACCATGGATGATTTCAAATTTTACAGTTTTATTGTTTGTAAGGATAATTTACGTTTTGAATTTGATAACAATTTCCTCTTTTATCGGAATGTGGTCTAGAAGTTCCTCTTCTGCTGAGTGAATCGCAGGTAGATCTGACATGCCTCTTTTTCCAAATTCCGAATACCTAGATCGGAATACGAATTGGCTGCATGGCTATCTATTTGAAAATCTTCTTATTCGGATTGTTGGTGCTTGATCTTACTAAGGAAATCAGATATTCCGTTTTCTTTTCCCTTTAAATATTCAATATCAAATTCACATTCACCTAGTTTTAAAAGCCAGCGTTGGTGACGTGGAGATAAACCCTTGCTCTTATACTTGGCTTGCAAAAATTTTATTGGCTGATGGTCTGTATATATTACGAATTTATTTCCATATAGATGGGGCCTAAAATAAGTAATGGACCACATAATTACGAGGAATTCCTCTTCAGTTGCTGAATAATTCTGTTCATGGCTATTTGGTGTTCGTGATACGAACCACACGGAATGTCCATTTTGCGACAATACTACACCTAAGGTATAATTAGATGCATCTATTCTAAGTTGAAATTCTTTATACAACTCGGGAAAATGAAGAACAGGATGTATACTAATAAGTGCTTTCAATTTCTCAAACGCACCGGTGTAATTTGGATCTTTGGTATTGATTTTCGAATTTTTCTTTTGGTATTTTGTTAGAGGTTGTGCAAGCTTCCCTAATGAACTTGTGGTAGTGACCTGTGGCTCCTTAAAATCTGTTAAGTCCCTCTTCTGTTTTTAGAAGTTATAATTTTTGTATTGATCGAATTTTCCCCGGATTTGGTTTTAAACCGTCTTTAGTGACCACGTGACCTAAAATGGAGGTTTCCTTTTGCATTGTCAATTTGAATTTTAATCCAATGTTTTTCCAAGACTGAAAATTTGTGTTAATGATTTAATATGCTCGTCAAGTGATGTGCTGAATATGAGTACATCGTCAAGATATACTACGCAGCATTTATTAATAAAATCCCTAAGGATGTCGTTCATTTAGCGTTGAAAGGTTGCTGGAGCATTTTTCAGCGCGAAAGGCATCCTTACAAACTCATATAGACCATCGTCAAAATAAAACATGTGCTATTTTATGGCGATCTTCTTTAAGGACCAATATTTGATGGTAGCCTTTGGCCATGTCAATAGTAGAAAAATAGTGTGCTCTGCCTAATTTATCCAAAATAGACTCGATATTTCGCAATGGGAACTTATCGTCAAACGTGATTTCAATTAGCCTGCGATAATGAATTACGATTCGGTATTTTTTCTACCGGAATTATCAGTTTTTTTTGGGAACCACTATGAGAGGAGAAGAATATCTTGAATGACTTCTTTGGATAGTGTCTTGATTTGCTATCTCGGCAATTTTTTTACGAACTTCTTGGTCGTATTTTGGTGGGTAACAATTTAAATTTGTATTTATCTGCTTGTCTGTAATGGTTTTGTTTTCGTATTCAATTGTCCGAGTACTTGTTAGTTTATTCGCTTCTTTAAAGAATATACTTTCGAATCGTTTGAGAACTTTTGATATTTTCTGTTTTCTTCTGCATTTAAATGTTCTAAATTAAGTCTATTTAGAAAGTCGGAACTTAATGCTTCTAAGTGAGCAACTTCATGAAGTGAATAGGGAGTATTTAGATACTCCCTTCCTCAAAATCAATGTATGCCTAAATTATTATTTTTTTAATACCTCGATTCCCTACCACTCTCTCCATCACTCTTTCGTCGTCGCACAATGCTCGTACGATCTGCATTACGTCGCTTCGTCCTTTGTGCCACCCAGACAATGTTTAATACATCAGTATAAGGGGGCACACAAAATAATGTGAACTAATCCTTTTCATGAACATCTAGTCCAAAATCATGATCAGCTCTCAGAGGTAAAAAAATTCAATATAATACGACGCATTCAAAATAAAACTGAGTAACTGACTCTTCAGTATATCGCAGATAGGGTCAAAAATGCTGAGCTCATAAAAGCAGAACTACAGGTCCACGCTTCCATCAGCGCTCATTAAATGCTCCCTTAGTCTTTCCTTAAATACCAAAAGTGGGTTTGCTTTCTTCACCATTTCTGGTAGATTGTTATATATACGCAGAGCATCATTCGTTGCATCGTTCTTTAGACGATCCGTTCTGGCAAAAGGTATTACGAATTGATCTGCATTCCTCGCATTTTATGAGTTGATCTGTGATACCTTAATTAATGATATTTCGTTCCAATCCGTTAGTTTTTAAATTTTTTGGATAAACTTAGCTTTCTCCATTATAATGATTTGACTAAAGGTTAATGATTTTGCTAATTGGTAAACCAAAGCATTGGCAGTTTCAGAAATCTTTTATACGCTTTGGTCAGCGGCCTGGATGTACTATTTAGATGTTGCTTTGCCAATTGACTCCAAATAAGTACTCCATAATGTAATTTCGTCAGCACAAATGAATTTAGAGCAAGTTTCTTGACGTGCATTGAAAAAACCTCATATCTTCTTAACAAGCCTATTATTGGGGCTAATTGCCTCCTTAAGCTATTTATGTGTGGCAACCAGGTCATACGATGGTCTGCGAGTATGATAAGGCCAAAATATTTCATTTCTAGCACTGTTTGCAGTTTTTCGTCGTTAATTTTTAGTTCGACATCTATGTCTCCTTTGTTCTTTTGCTTAAAAACAATATACTTTGTCTTTGTAGTGTTCAATACTAGTTTATTTTCGATTAACCACTGATGGAATTTTCCTAGATCCTCGTTGATAGTGTCCTCAATGGCAGTTTTGTCTCGTCCTGAATAAGGTAGAACTGTGTCATCAGCATATAATATGGGATATCCCGTCAAATAATTTAAATAAGATTATTTGTGTATAGCAGGAACAAAGCAAGAACCAAAGCAAGGAGGCAAAAGAATGTTAGAAACTACTTGTAAGACTAAAGAATTAAAAAAAGGTGTTAAAATTCTTGCGCCGTGCCCCTTGCATGGCCGAGCCCGCAGAGTCTGTGCCCCCGACGCGTAACGCCGATGCTAGGAAAGTGTCGTCTTCCCGAATTGACTGCAGTTGCAAAATATCAACAGTCGTCGTATCTTATTAAAAATATCTCTATTAAAGATTGACCATCTGAAAAATTTGTTTTTGATAGCAGAAGCCGACAACTATTATATTGGATGATAAATAGAAATAAAAGCACCTCAAATTGTACTCACCAGCGGTCCAGAAGCAGAAATTTAGTGTATCTACAACGAATATCCAATTGGGAGCCCAAGTATCTTCCGCTTTCGGATGTAAAGAGTTTTGAGAGAAATTTTTTATATCAATTGTTCCATCTTGCAGGCCACCGGTTCGTCAAAAATTTCATATCGAATTCGCCATTGGTCCCCGTCTAACTTCGCTCCGATTATTGGCATCAGGACCCGTCACTCAAAGGCGTTCAATATATTTGCGGATGCTTGCCTTAGGGTGCATGTTTCACACCCATAGCATAACACAGGTCTTATCACAGATTTGTATACTTGGAGCTTTGTTTTCCTGTGTATGCAACTGGCCTTCAAGATCGTCAAAACTGAATAACATACTTCTTCATTACCGGTTCTCGTTACTTTGGCACCTAAATACTAATTCGCTCAAATTTTTGATACTGTATTCGCCAAGTGTGAAATTTTGTGTATTTGAGGTATTTTTCCTCGACTGCGTCATAATCTTTGTTTTATTTTCGTTGATTTTTAGCCCTACTAGTTTTGCTTCGCTCGAGTTTCAGGAAGATTTCTTTGGTGGTTGTTAATGACCGTGACAAAATGCTGATGTCGTCTGCATAGGCTACTACTTGGCTCGACTTGTATAGTAATGTACCTCGTGTATCGACATGTTGCTTCCTTACGACGTACTCCAAAGCCAAATTGAATCGCAATGGGGCCAGCCTATCTCTCTGTTTAAGTCTGATATTTGTGTCAAAGGCATCGGTGAGTTGGTTATTGATGCGGACTCGGGAGGCCGTTGACGTCATTTTTATTTTGATAAGACGGACTAATTTGGCTGGGATGCTAAAGCAAAGCATTATTTGATACAGTACTTTACGATCAATACTGTCGTATGCTTGCTTACAGTCAATGAAAATTTGGTGTACGTCTATGTTGAACTCCCAGCATTTCTCAAGTACCTGCTTGACAGTAAACAATTAGTCTATTGTCCATCTACCTGCTCTTAAACCACCTTGATACTTCACATTAATACTGTACTTTGAAAATATTTTGTACGCCGTACAAAGTAGTGATATGCCTCTATAATTTTCGCACAGTAGCTTGTCATCTTTTTGGTGGATATGGAATATAATTGATTGGCTCCACTCTTTTGGCATATGCTCTTCTTTCCAAATGTGCTGGATGACTTTGTGAATAGCTTTATGAACATTGCTGGCACCATATCCTCCACTGGAATCTTATCGATGCCCGGCGCTTTATTATTCCATAGTTGGTGGGGCCAACGGAAGCTCTCCGCAGATATCTATAGACTCCGATGTTGTAGAGCTCTGTGGAGGATCAAGGAGGTTCTTCAAATATGATGCCCATCTTTCCTTAATCTTGGTTTCATCAGCGATGATATTGCCGATGTCATCACGACAGAGCGTGGTTTTGGGCTGATAACCACGTTTCAGGTTTTTCACTACTTTGTATGCTTGTCTTGTGTTGTTGCTCGCTAAACTTACGTGTATACTCCTCAATTGGTCATCGTAGTATTTTCTGTTCTGAATTCTAATTATCTTATTCCCTACTCTTCTTCTTTTCATAGTGTTCTCTCTTCGTCCTAGTTTTCTTACCTAAGTAATCTTTGTATGCCTGATGCCTTTTGTCTAGCGCATTCTGGCACTCATCACCGAACCGCTCATTTCTCTTGCGCCGGGCTTGATGTCCGGTCGTCTGTTCTGCCACGGTCTTAATAGCCGCTTTAACTACCATCCAGAGCTCCTTGCTTGTCTTTAACGATGCGTCTCAGAAGATGGGAGCCAGCTGGTTGTCGAGGGTTTCCGTAAAATTTTTGGCTTTTCAATGTCAAATTTTTGTAGCGGGCTGGTCTTCGCTGAATATGCCTTTGACATACGACATCGATAGGCTAATTTGATCAAGTAATGATCTGAGTTACAATTGGCTCCTTGGTGTGTACGAACGTCAAGTATGCTCGAGACCCATCGTTGTTGGATCAGAACATGGTCGATCTGGCTTTGTGTGTTGCCATCCGGTGATACCCAGGTCATTTTATGAATGCGTCGATGTGGGAAGTAAGTCGAACGTATGACTAGATTTCTGTCATGCAAAGTCAATCAGGTGCTGGCCATTCTCATTTGTTTCATCGTGGAGGCTATATGCTCCAGTCATTCACCTATGAGATAGCTCATTGCCAACCTTAGTATTGAAATCACTCAGAATTATTTTTGTGCTGTTTGTAGGCAATGATTCGACTAGTCTTTCCAGGTGATTGTAGAACGTTTTCTTCGTTTCTTCGGTCGGGGCGTGAACATTTATCAGCCAGATTTTGAAGAATTTCGCTTTTATACGGATATTATACTTTTACCATGGATGATTTCAAATTTTACAGTTTTATTGTTTGTAAGGATAATTTACGTTTTGAATTTGATAACAATTTCCTCTTTTATCGGAATGTGGTCTAGAAGTTCCTCTTCTGCTGAGTGAATCGCAGGTAGATCTGACATGCCTCTTTTTCCAAATTCCGAATACCTAGATCGGAATACGAATTGGCTGCATGGCTATCTATTTGAAAATCTTCTTATTCGGATTGTTGGTGCTTGATCTTACTAAGGAAATCAGATATTCCGTTTTCTTTTCCCTTTAAATATTCAATATCAAATTCACATTCACCTAGTTTTAAAAGCCAGCGTTGGTGACGTGGAGATAAACCCTTGCTCTTATACTTGGCTTGCAAAAATTTTATTGGCTGATGGTCTGTATATATTACGAATTTATTTCCATATAGATGGGGCCTAAAATAAGTAATGGACCACATAATTACGAGGAATTCCTCTTCAGTTGCTGAATAATTCTGTTCATGGCTATTTGGTGTTCGTGATACGAACCACACGGAATGTCCATTTTGCGACAATACTACACCTAAGGTATAATTAGATGCATCTATTCTAAGTTGAAATTCTTTATACAACTCGGGAAAATGAAGAACAGGATGTATACTAATAAGTGCTTTCAATTTCTCAAACGCACCGGTGTAATTTGGATCTTTGGTATTGATTTTCGAATTTTTCTTTTGGTATTTTGTTAGAGGTTGTGCAAGCTTCCCTAATGAACTTGTGGTAGTGACCTGTGGCTCCTTAAAATCTGTTAAGTCCCTCTTCTGTTTTTAGAAGTTATAATTTTTGTATTGATCGAATTTTCCCCGGATTTGGTTTTAAACCGTCTTTAGTGACCACGTGACCTAAAATGGAGGTTTCCTTTTGCATTGTCAATTTGAATTTTAATCCAATGTTTTTCCAAGACTGAAAATTTGTGTTAATGATTTAATATGCTCGTCAAGTGATGTGCTGAATATGAGTACATCGTCAAGATATACTACGCAGCATTTATTAATAAAATCCCTAAGGATGTCGTTCATTTAGCGTTGAAAGGTTGCTGGAGCATTTTTCAGCGCGAAAGGCATCCTTACAAACTCATATAGACCATCGTCAAAATAAAACATGTGCTATTTTATGGCGATCTTCTTTAAGGACCAATATTTGATGGTAGCCTTTGGCCATGTCAATAGTAGAAAAATAGTGTGCTCTGCCTAATTTATCCAAAATAGACTCGATATTTCGCAATGGGAACTTATCGTCAAACGTGATTTCAATTAGCCTGCGATAATGAATTACGATTCGGTATTTTTTCTACCGGAATTATCAGTTTTTTTTGGGAACCACTATGAGAGGAGAAGAATATCTTGAATGACTTCTTTGGATAGTGTCTTGATTTGCTATCTCGGCAATTTTTTTACGAACTTCTTGGTCGTATTTTGGTGGGTAACAATTTAAATTTGTATTTATCTGCTTGTCTGTAATGGTTTTGTTTTCGTATTCAATTGTCCGAGTACTTGTTAGTTTATTCGCTTCTTTAAAGAATATACTTTCGAATCGTTTGAGAACTTTTGATATTTTCTGTTTTCTTCTGCATTTAAATGTTCTAAATTAAGTCTATTTAGAAAGTCGGAACTTAATGCTTCTAAGTGAGCAACTTCATGAAGTGAATAGGGAGTATTTAGATACTCCCTTCCTCAAAATCAATGTATGCCTAAATTATTATTTTTTTAATACCTCGATTCCCTACCAATCTCTCCATCACTCTTTCGTCGTCGCACAATGCTCGTACGATCTGCATTACGTCGCTTCGTCCTTTGTGCCACCCAGACAATGTTTAATACATCAGTATAAGGGGGCACACAAAATAATGTGAACTAATCCTTTTCATGAACATCTAGTCCAAAATCATGATCAGCTCTCAGAGGTAAAAAAATTCAATATAATACGACGCATTCAAAATAAAACTGAGTAACTGACTCTTCAGTATATCGCAGATAGGGTCAAAAATGCTGAGCTCATAAAAGCAGAACTACAGGTCCACGCTTCCATCAGCGCTCATTAAATGCTCCCTTAGTCTTTCCTTAAATACCAAAAGTGGGTTTGCTTTCTTCACCATTTCTGGTAGATTGTTATATATACGCAGAGCATCATTCGTTGCATCGTTCTTTAGACGATCCGTTCTGGCAAAAGGTATTACGAATTGATCTGCATTCCTCGCATTTTATGAGTTGATCTGTGATACCTTAATTAATGATATTTCGTTCCAATCCGTTAGTTTTTAAATTTTTTGGATAAACTTAGCTTTCTCCATTATAATGATTTGACTAAAGGTTAATGATTTTGCTAATTGGTAAACCAAAGCATTGGCAGTTTCAGAAATCTTTTATACGCTTTGGTCAGCGGCCTGGATGTACTATTTAGATGTTGCTTTGCCAATTGACTCCAAATAAGTACTCCATAATGTAATTTCGTCAGCACAAATGAATTTAGAGCAAGTTTCTTGACGTGCATTGAAAAAACCTCATATCTTCTTAACAAGCCTATTATTGGGGCTAATTGCCTCCTTAAGCTATTTATGTGTGGCAACCAGGTCATACGATGGTCTGCGAGTATGATAAGGCCAAAATATTTCATTTCTAGCACTGTTTGCAGTTTTTCGTCGTTAATTTTTAGTTCGACATCTATGTCTCCTTTGTTCTTTTGCTTAAAAACAATATACTTTGTCTTTGTAGTGTTCAATACTAGTTTATTTTCGATTAACCACTGATGGAATTTTCCTAGATCCTCGTTGATAGTGTCCTCAATGGCAGTTTTGTCTCGTCCTGAATAAGGTAGAACTGTGTCATCAGCATATAATATGGGATATCCCGTCAAATAATTTAAATAAGATTATTTGTGTATAGCAGGAACAAAGCAAGAACCAAAGCAAGGAGGCAAAAGAATGTTAGAAACTACTTGTAAGACTAAAGAATTAAAAAAAGGTGTTAAAATTCTTGCGCCGTGCCCCTTGCATGGCCGAGCCCGCAGAGTCTGTGCCCCCGACGCGTAACGCCGATGCTAGGAAAGTGTCGTCTTCCCGAATTGACTGCAGTTGCAAAATATCAACAGTCGTCGTATCTTATTAAAAATATCTCTATTAAAGATTGACCATCTGAAAAATTTGTTTTTGATAGCAGAAGCCGACAACTATTATATTGGATGATAAATAGAAATAAAAGCACCTCAAATTGTACTCACCAGCGGTCCAGAAGCAGAAATTTAGTGTATCTACAACGAATATCCAATTGGGAGCCCAAGTATCTTCCGCTTTCGGATGTAAAGAGTTTTGAGAGAAATTTTTTATATCAATTGTTCCATCTTGCAGGCCACTCAGTACGTTGTCAACAAGTTTATCAATGCCCGCCTCTATGATTTTGACTGATTTGGAATGCTTTGTGATGAATTCGCCGGCTTGCTTAGGAAACAGTACCATGTTGAGTAAAACCGGGCCAACAATATTTCAATACTTGAACGAACCAAGCAAATAGTAAGAGTATGAGTACGACACGGCAACACTTCAATATTAACCTAAATAAACTCGCCAAAGCTCAAACAGGAACTCCCGCGCAAACAGTTAATCAGATTTCGGCGCACTTCAATTTCAAACGCAATGCTTTCAAAAGCTCGACGCAGATGTGAAGGTTTTCTAAGTGCGAATCATAATACACCACCACTACAATAGTTATTGTATTATGGTGCGAATATTATTTAATGAGATTTGGTGAAAAAATAAAGCGTCAAATATAAAGAAAATTAGATGAGTTCCTAAACTTGGAAAGCGAAATGAATCAATTTAAATTATTCACAGAGTATATTGATGAATATTTTGAGTTTCAGCTTGTAGTCTCATTGTATTCTTCAAGCTTAAAACAGATCATGTCTACTTAATAGCAGCTGAAATTGGAACAAATTTTATTTCTTAATGTAATTATAGAGTAGAGAGAATTGGAATAAAAGTGCGTATGTATGGTAAACAAAAACTTGAATTTGGAAGACTTTGTTTGCAAGCAATTGAACCAACACATGGTAAATTTTGTTCCATCTTTTACACGTTTATTTGCCCTTCTTTTCATTTTGACAACTCCGCTACTGCAGGTGCTAGACTGTACTTTGAAATTTTATCAGTATTATGTCAACGATTTATTTTTTAGGTGTCGAAGACATTAGCGCGCAAATATATGTATTTCTTTCTCATCAGTGTAATTTCGGCTAAATTAAAAGCCTACTTTCGGCCTACTGAGATGCTGCTTTTAAGTTTTCTGGACAGCTGCTTGTGGAAATTTAGGGCTACTGAGCAGCTGTTTCAGATACGTGAAGTGACGTCAGGTACGTTAATTTATTTCCTTATGGGCCTGAGTAAGAAGGCAACGCAACGATGCATCTTGAAAACAGCAACTCTAAGAAATCCCATGTGCAGCTCAATTTAAGTCTGATCAGTATGACAAATATACAAATAAGTACTTGTTCGTCACTCGGCACACTGATTTTCATTAACTTCGTCTGAGCGTTTTTTTTTTTAGATAACTGCAATTTTTCCAGGAAACGTACAAAATCAAGGCAGAAAAAGTTTGCGTTCACTCATCGAATTAGGGAGTTGCCCGACGTCTCAAATGCTTTTTCCTGATATTTTCTTGCATCAATTATTAATTGATTTTTATTTGTGCACTTGGTTAGAAAGTTGGTGTAAAGTTTATATAACGGAAAAGGTGTTTTTATTCCAATGGCAATTTAAAAAAAAGAAAATTTCCGTTAGCGGGAGAAAAATCATTACTAAATTCTGGAAGTAGGGAGTTTACAGGGAAATTGCGAATGTCAAGACAATATTCATCCACCCAACGGGTTGTTAACAACTTTAAATCAACAGGTTAGTTCTCTTCAAAAAGCCCTTCTGGATATTCATCAAAGTTGTCCCGAAGAGAGAGGCACAGTATTCAACAGCGATGGAAAAATCCTCGACTAACTGCAAGGGAGATGACAGTAGAAATCAAGCAAAAGATCAATAAGCAAATTTGTCCTGATGCCATCAGGAAAATTCTTAAAAAGGTTGGATACTATAGACGAGAGTTGCACATCAAAAACTTTTCATTTCTCTGATTAATTGAAAAATGTGCGTTGGCTTTATTAAACAGTACGTAAATGAGCCCAAATCGTTTTGGAAAAATGTTTTCTTTTCAGACGAAAGCAAATTTTACATTTATTGTTTAGGACGCAAAATAGTATGGAGCAAATTGGGGGCGGCATCACAAAAAGAAATTTTACCTCCCACAGTAAATCACGGTGGTGGTCGAGTAAAAATGTAGGGATGTATGGCGACTATTGGTGCGAGTCACCTTGAGTCCATAAAGCCAGTAGCCGGTGTAGAAATGTTGAGAAATATTTTCAGAGAAAAGTGGGGGAAAACTTCATCCGAGGAGACAACAAAGCTTATCAATTCGTCTTGTGAACTCAAATTCGGAGGTTTTTTTATCTTCTTATCGGTGGCCCGTCTATATATATGTGATATATGATTGGGACGCCGTCAGAATCTTCTGGAGGAATGAAGCCAGTAGCGAGGCATGTCGCAATATACCCGTCTGTAGGGAGGAACGGCTTGGAAATCCAAGGGCTTTCACTCATATTCCGATGAATATAAAGATATGGACATTTGTCACTTGAGCAGTTTGATAAATTCTTCTATTCGATATATACTGCTTCCAATCCGTCTCAGGCTTTCTGTACAAACTAGTACATGCACGAAGACATTTCCTTTCGAAAACTCTTAATTTTTCCATAGTACTAGCACTCTGTTTGTACCAGATCTGATATCTATATGTCAAAACTGGTCTAACCAGGGTCTTGGCCCCGCAGGGGGAATGCCGGTCAACAAGAGCTCTCTTGGAGGCTAGCATTCTTTGGGGAGTTCCGCCCCCACGTACCCGAGGAAACCCCGCAGGGGGAATGCCGGTCGACAAGAGCTCTCTTGGAGGCTAGCATTCTTTGGGGAGTTCCGCCCCCACGTACCCGAGGAAATTCCCCGCAGGGAGAAAGCCGGTCGACAAGAACACTCTTGGAGGCTAGCATTCTTTGGGGAGTGCCGCCCCCACGGACCCGAGGATATGGGGGGTACCGTGAGGTTCCCTCTTATTGTATCTGGACTACGCTTTGGACAACGAACTGGAATTGACGCTTTGGGCTGGCGGATGTGATGGTTTGGACCTAGTTGCTTCGCACAGTAGCGCCGAGGTGAAACTCGTGTGTGAACGGCTCCAATTCAACTATCATACCGTCTCCGTCCCGGTAAAACCTTGGCAGGCCTCGGAGTACGTTCGAAGTTCGCACCATTGGGTTGGTGGTGTAGGTTCGGTTGAGACGGACTCCCGATTAGCGCTGGTCTGACTCTGAGCACTTGTCCCCATAAGGGCTTGTGCCAACCCTCGCATGGCCTCCCTGCTCTGCAAAGATAACCATGGGACCAAAAAGGCGACTACACACACGAACGGAGATAGCGGCTCCGAGGGGGGACCCAATAAAATGGAGCAAACAAATGAAACCACAAGCAAACAGGACGCTAGCACGGAGAACCCTTTCAGGCAAAAACCGCTGTTGGCAAGAACACCGATAAAACAAGTCACCGATTGCGGGGGGAGGCAGCAAACCCCAGAAACACTGTCAAAGTCAACATCACAGGTTAAATCATCGGAGACAGACCACAGACGGACTAATGAACGAAAGAAGGCAGAGTGCGTTGTGCAACCTGGCATCATTGCGGCCTTTGGGCGCAGCAGAAGGACTATGCGCACCCCGGAGCGCCCAGTGCAAGACGTGCACAATCCGGATCAAGCTGCGACACCAACGGAGGCCAGTGTGGGACTGGGGGAGGGAGAAGTTTTGCCGTTGGCCGACGCCACTTCAAACGCGACCCAAGCGATAGAAGCAAAAGGGCTAGGAAACGGGGGCCTCTCCCAAGAGGTGGCGCCAAATAACACAATCGCCCTTGACCACGCCGAAGAGGAGCGGCTTACTCGGAAAGCGGGGACTATCGTCAAACAACTGAGGGCTGCCTGCGAAGTGCAGAAAAACATAGGCAAGAGTGTCAAGAATGGCATTCTTGAACTGGAGGAGCTTTTTGACCGCATAACGCACTACAGGCGGCGATGGCTTGCAACCGAAAAGCACCAAACAGACACGCTCTCCCTCGAGGCATCAGTGGGTCCTAGCAGCACCAAAAGAATGGCCGGTAGCCCAATTAAAGGCGACCGTGAGAAAAGGAGGAAGGACGAGACCATAAACGAAGTTCACACTCCAGGCGAGGAGTTTCATGTGGTGCGAAACAAGGCAGCAAAAAAGCGGCCAAAAAGCCACTCCTAGAAAAAACAGACAAAGAGCTCAACCGCGAAAAGAACAAAGAACCCCCCGATATACCGCAGAAAACAAAAAGCAAACCGCGGCGCAAACCCTTGCGAGAGGCACTGCTTATTAAACCCACTAAGGGCCGAACCTACGCAGATGTCCTCCGTGAAATTAAAGCAGCGGTCAAGCCAGACGACACCAAAACTGCCATCAAAGCAGTTCGACCAACCCGGACCGGTGGCTTGCTGGTGGAATTCGGGCCAGAGGCCACAAACAAAGATGCATTCCGTGACGCGGCTCAAAAGGTTCTTGGAGATGCGGCAACGGTTGCCTCGCTCGTACCAATGGCCACCCTGGAAATCAGGGACCTCGACTGCGTCACGGACAAAGCTGAAGTAGAGGATGCCATTAGGAGGGAGTTCCCCAGCTTAAGTGAAGTCAAGGCAAGATTGACACGT
The DNA here is from genome assembly GCA_963969285.1 of Odontomyia ornata. Classification (NCBI taxonomy): domain Eukaryota; kingdom Metazoa; phylum Arthropoda; class Insecta; order Diptera; family Stratiomyidae; genus Odontomyia; species Odontomyia ornata. The sequence goes on from OZ017738.1 coordinate 184,707,708, forward strand.
GAAAACACAAGGGGGCAACGCATGGCTATTGTCGAACTAGCTGATAAAGACGCCCAGCAAATCCTGGCGAAGGGCAAAATTAAGATAGGTTGGGTGATCTGCAGGATACGGAGAAGAGCGATCCCTATCCGCTGCTTCAGATGCTTCGAATACGGACACACCGCGTATGGCTGTAGGGGACCCGACAGAAGATCTCTGTGCTACAAATGTGGTGAAACGGGGCACAAAAGGAAGGAGTGCACGAACGAGGCAAAATGCATTCTTTGCAAGGATGCTAAGCTAGCACGCGGTGACCTCAACCATGAGCCGGGGACAGGGAGATGCTGGGTTTTCAAGGAGGCCCTAACTAAAGCCAAATCGATACTCAAATGATCCGTATCCTGCAGGTCAATTTGCACCGAAGCACAAACGCCCAGGACCTACTTGAGCAGTTTGCGAGGGATAAGAAAGCTGACCTCCTGTTGCTGAGCGAGCAACATCATAACAAGGACTCGCAAGCGTGGTACCCTGACAAATCTGGTACCTCGGCCATCTGGGTTCGAGACAGCGCCCGCCTTCAGGTGCAGGGCCATGGACGCGGGGATGGATTTGTGTGGGTGCGGTGTTCAGGGATAACATATTTCAGTGTTTATCTGACGCCTAACGAGGCAATGCGATCTTTTCGAACCAAACTCGATGCCCTGGAGGACGCTGTCTCGAACACAGAGGGCCACATGCTGGTCGGGGGAGACTTCAACGCTAGAGCCATCGAATGGGGTATGCCACAATCCGACCCAAGGGGAAAGCAAATCTTGGACATGGCGGCCAGAACAGCGCTTTTTGTCCTAAATACTGGTAACACCCCTACTTTCCGCCACTGGGGTTGCGTAGGAACCATACCCGATGTGACACTCGCTTCGGAGTCCCTGGTACCTAGAGTACACAACTGGCGAGTACTAGAGGACTACTCGGCTAGTGATCACCAGTATATAGCGGTTGAGATTCACGACGGTGCCACTCTGCGTGCTTATGCCCAAATTCAATCCTCGGATGGAGGACTAGGAGGATGGACGTCGAGAGGTTCACTGACGCGCTTACGGCAGGCGCACCGTTGCTGGGAGCTCCGCCAGGGAGTGGAGGGCCTACAGCCAAGGACTTGGTGAACTCAACTATGAGTACCATCATAGCTGCTTGCGAGTCTTCCATGCCCCGTCAGAGACCCCGACATGGTAAGCCTCCAGTATACTGGTGGTCAAACGAGATCGCCGAACAAAGAAGCGAGTGTCACAAACTTCGGCGAGAGGCCCAGCGGGCGCGAACACGGGAGGAGGCAGACACTAGGCTAGCAGCATACAGGTCCGGCAGGAAATATCTTCGCAGGCTTATTAACAAGAGCAAGGCCCGATGCTGGCAAGACCTCGTGGACGATGTAAATAGGGATCCGTGGGGCCTTGGCTACAAGCTGGTCATGGGGAAACTTGGTGCCCTACGGAAGCCTTGTATACATGACGCGGAAAAGATGGACGCGATAGTGCGGGGACTCTTCCCCGCCCATCCCGTCCGTGTTGACGCTGTCCATGGTGAAACAGCAGTCGAGTGCCCACTCTTCACACAGCTGGAACTGGAGGAGGCAGTCCTCTCCCTGAAAGCGAGGAAGGCTCCAGGTCCAGATGGTGTTCCAGCTGAGGTTTTGCAGCTCGTCTATCACCATTGTCCTGACTTGCTGCTCAGCACATTCAACGCTTGCCTACGGGACGGGGTTTTCCCGGTACGATGGAAGGTGGCGAGGCTCGTGCTGGTCAGCAAGGGGAAGGGAAATCCCGAATCGCCGTCTGCATACCGCCCGTTATGCATGCTAGACACGGCTGGGAAAGTGCTAGAGAAACTCATCAAGGGAAGACTCACTGACGCGATTCGTGCTGCTGGGGACCTATCTCCTCGGCAGTACGGCTTTAGAGCAGGACGTTCTACCATTGATGCGATTGCAGAGGTGGTGAACGCGGTCCAAAAGGCAGAGGCATATAGTCGCACCAAGCGACGGGTCGTCCTGTTGGTGACACTCGACGTCAGGAATGCCTTCAACTCCGCTAGATGGGTGGATATTCTGGACACGCTGGAAAACTCTTTTCAAGTTCCAGAATATCTAATGCGGCTTTTGAGGAACTACCTTAAGGACCGAAGCCTGCTCTACGACACGACACAGGGCCAACGAAGGATGGCGGTTACATCGGGTGTTGCCCAGGGATCTATCCTTGGTCCGGACCTGTGGAACGTGTCTTACGACGGGCTACTGAGACTTGAGATGCCAGATGAGTCGCGCTTGGTCGGCTATGCGGATGATGTTGCGGCTCTGGTCGCCGGACGCACCGTTGAACAAGCGCAACTTAGGCTAGGTATTCTAATGCGCCGAGTGAGGGACTGGATGACTGCTCGCGGGCTCAGTTTAGCACTGGAGAAAACTGAAGTGGTCATCTTGACAAAAAAGAGAATCCCTAGAGTAAGGATGATCAGTATTGAAGATATACAGATCGAATCGAAGCCAGCGGTGAAGTACCTGGGGCTACTGATCGACTCGAAGATGAGTTTCTCTGAGCAAATCAGGGCAACGGCTGAGAAGGCTGCTTCGGGAATATCGGCCCTGAGTCGACTTATGGCCAACGTAGGGGGACCCAGCCCATCAAGAAGACGCCTCTTGATGAGTGCTGTAGGGTCAGTGCTACTGTACGGAGCAGAGGTATGGGGCGACGCTCTCAGCAAGGAGGTATACCGAAAACGATTGGCACAGGTACAGAGAAGAGGAGCACTGAGAATTGCATCTTCGTATCCAACAGTCTCTGACTCGGCGGTGAGAGTGATTGCAGGCGTGATACCTGTCGCCCTCCTTGCTAGAGAGCGCCACGCTATTTACCTGCGCCGAAACGAGGATGCGAGGGAGATGGTTGTCCGCGAAGAGAGACAGCGCTCACTCAACGATTGGCAGCAGTCTTGGAGGAATTGCACGAAGGGAAGCGCGCCTCATCCCGGATGTGAGACCGTGGTTAAATCGAAGGCATGGTGAGACTGACTTCTATCTGATCCAGCTTTTGAGCGGGCACGGGTGTTTTCAGTCTTACCTGCACAAGATCGGCAAGTCACGGTCTCCCGATTGTCGGTTTTGCCCAGGAGAGGAGGACAATGCCTGTCACACATTTTTTGCGTGTACCAAATGGGCCAGGCTGCGAAGGGAACTCTACAGGGAGACGGGAGAGCTCACCCCGGATAATATAGTTGCGGTGATGCTCGAATCGGTTGACAAATGGAACCAGGTGGCACATTATGCTCGGGCAGTCCTAAAATATAAAAGGGACTCACAGCAGCCGGAGGCACTGGGGCTGGGGGATCGCTCTTCTGGCAATTCCTCTTCCCCCCTCCCCTCCCGCTAGGAAAGGGACTCCCCAGCTTGAAGGCGCCCCACGGCGTAACAAAACGAGACCTGGCCCGAAGTAATGTGTCAAACGGTTCCAGGCTAGGTTCTCAGATTGACAGGGGAGGTGTTTAGTGGGTAGTCCAAAGGTATCCTCCATGGGAGTCCCACACTGCCAGACTCGGCGGGCATAAATGCCTTCACCTCCCTACCACAAAAAAAAAAAAAAACCAGGGTCTTGGAACAGATAATTTTGACCATCAATGTATCTGGAATGAAAGAGTCTTCGTAGGGCCATGACTACTTTTTGTGCCTTACTGAGCATGATTTTCACATGTTCAGTACAGTACAGACACCGATCGAGATGAACACCGAGGTATCAAAGAAAGAATTTATGTGGAACCCCCTAAACTACCCTCGCCAGCCATAATGTGGAAATCTTTCCAATTACGTTTCTGGTCTTGCCTGACCCCTGCAGCATTGTCCAAAACAAAATTGTTTCACACTTCTGCGCATTGATTTTCATTTGCCAATAGTCAGTGTGCAGCTGCACATCATTGAACATTTTTTGGAGATTGCTCTGAACTATTGTAACTTTTTAATCTGCCGTATAGATGATCAGATCATCAGCAAACGCTAGCAATGATCGTGTTGGCGAGACGTTAAAATCAAAGCCGTTCAATAGCTTGCGAATGAAGATTGAGAAGAGCAGAGGCGTAGTAACTGTTCCCTGCTGTAGACCATTCAAGACCTTGAACTCGCGCATTGTTGTCAGATTTCCATCAGTTACAATAAATGATTTCCCGTATAACATATTACACATCATGGCGGCAAGGTGTCTGGGGAACTTGTCCTGAAAGAGTTTAAAAACTAGTCCATCTAACCACACCGTATCAAAGGCTTTCTTCATATCAATGAGACACGCTCCAACACATTGTCTATCATTTAGATTCCAACAGATGTCTAAGTTAACTTTCGTTATTACATGTGTCGTCGAATGCCTGGCACGAAAACCAAATTGGCAATTCGGCATCAACTCATATTTCTCAATGTGGGCGTTTAATGCTCTGTTGAGTATCACTTCAAACAACTTGCTGATGTTAGGCAGCAAGCAGATTGGGCAATATGAAGATTCTTTTCCTTTCTTCAAGATCGGAAATACCTTAGCCTTTTTCCACTCATTTGGGAAATATGAATTGCTCAACATGTGCAATATGCAATAGTTTGTAATAGCAACTTCCGGCAAATGTCGGAGAACTACATTTGGAATACCATCAGTACCACATGATTTCTTGTTGTTCATCCTGCGAAATATGAAACCCAATGAATGAGGTCAGATGTTAATGTTTCATTGAAATGAAGAATTGATTGGCCGTTCAGGCTTGATTTGAAGTCGGAAACTTTTGCTTCAAAATCCTCTGAATATATTTCGTTCCCTCTCCCACTTGCTTCAACGCAATTTTATGCAATCCCTCACAAATAATCCTGTTTCCATTTCTATCCGAAGTCGTACTATCAATTTCGATACCAGCCCTATCGAGAAGATTTATCTCATCACTAGTGACTTCAAGATTCGATACCTCCACTCGAGACTTCTTGCGGAATATGCTATTCACTTTCGCGAACACACCGTCTGGGTCCTTGGGCTAATACCCCTCAATTTTTCCGCCCATTGATTGCTGACCTCACTCCTGAAGTATGAACGGATTATGTTCCGGACATTCTTCAGGTGTAATTTCAACAAAGCCAACGAGGGATGGTTGTAGTCCAAAAATGGCCGATAAATATTATTGGCGCGTGTGAGAAGAAGGCTTTTCAATCTTTTCAACCTTGCAATGGTTGGTGTTTCATATCCTTCCATATTGTTTCGATGTTTAATCTTGGGAACGACTTTCTCAATCGTTTCTAACGTCATGTAGTAATCTAGGAGCTATGGCTCTAAAAGCAGCGCTGACACAGGCACACAGCACCAACTCAATTCAACAAGGAGTAACCATTCAGTCACCTTCCTCATCGCGACACTCGTTTTTTCTTCGCATGAAAAATAATTAAAGGGAAAAATTTCTTTTGTACTTAACACCCGGGAAACAAAATTCTAAAACTGTTTTAATGTGTAGTGATTTTATTTCAATATCTTTTGAATATAATTTAACTAATTGCGGTGTAACGCGGTATGCAAATGCTTAGAACGAAACGGTTAACCCCTTAAATTATAGGAACGATAAAATCATTGTATCATTTAAACCCCACAAAATTTGTCAAATTTTACCCATTCCAACCATAATATTAATTAAAAATTGTTTTGTTTGTCGGTAATTAACGCGTGCCTGTCTTATTCTTTCGATTTATTTCCCCCTTAATTACGCCTAATAATTATAAACATAAATCGCTTTCAATTGAAAACTTAATCGAATCTACAAAAAGACGATTTAGAATTTTAAAAAAATAACCGAAACGAGCGCTCGTCGTCGAGGGAAAGGTATTGTAAGTACCCTTTTTACTTATAGCTTTTTATTATATATATTAATTATTTACTTATTTATTGAAAAATACATATAGATTCATTATTTACAAAAATTATTTAATATCAGTATAATATTATATATTTATTAATATTTATATTTAAAAAAAAAAAATAATAGAGAATTGTGAGAGTTTCAGCTACACATGAATTAACTCTTGAACACTTAAATGTTCTAAATTTCAATTCAGATTGAGTTAAAATTTTTCATATAACGTTCTCCGAATCTCTTGACTTTGTTATAAGTCAAATTGATTTGTTCCCAGTTCATGAATACTTTTGTTGCATATTGTGCCATCGGGTAGTAATGACCGATCAATTACAGTGTAGCTTACAAACTTCTCAACACTCCTTACAAATCAATTGGAATCGTACTCTCGCATTCGCATATATCAATCTCAAGCTTGACTCTGTTCGCTTCGAACAATTCGTGGGATCAAATGAATTCTTTTTTTTTTTCTCAAAGCACAAAGCATTACAATAACGAATAATTGAATAAGTCGATGTTTTTGTTTATGATTTATAATTCTGTTGAATTGTGGGAGATATCCTCCTTAGTTGCCAAAATTGATGCTGAATTGTGAAAACGCGGTTCTCTGGTAAATGTCAATTTGAATAAGTTGCCTGAAAAAATATTTTTGGACATTTTTGTATAAATCGAATCGCGTTTGATGAAAATATACATATCAAAAATAATAGTAATGAGGGGCAACCGGGTGGTGGTGGAGCCCCTTCATGCCCACCCAACCGGAATAAATCCAATGTTAAATTGTTGAAGTGGCCAGGTATTCCTCTTCTGAGTGGAAAACTCATACAACTTGAATTATATGAACTTTCCCATCAGAAGGGGAGTACCCCGGTGACCAATTTATGTCATAGAATCATACAATTGAATTGCATAACTCTATGCCATAAAAAGGCACTTGGCTTGGGCCACTCAACCCATGAAGTCTCCTGAAACAAAAGAAGAAATTAATCTGTACCCGGCGGCTGGCTCATTTTTTGGGGTGGAAGCCTGCCACCGTACCGGGTCCTATACCCGATCGGAAAAGACCGGAAGGGAAAACACCAATTTTCCGTTTAATCCATCATTTTTTTATTGTTTTGTTTTTCTTTAATTAATATTATATATTTTCGTGTAGATGTTACTCCTATTTTACTTTTTATACCATGCTAAATTTCCAACTTATTCAAATTGACATTTAACAGAGAACCGCGTTTTCACAATTCAGCATCAATTTTGGCAACTAAGGAGGATATCTCCCACAATTCAACAGAATTATAAAGCATAGACAAAAACATCGACTTATTCAATTATTCGTTATGGTAATGCTTTGTGCTTTGAGAAAAAAAACAAAATTCATTTGATTCCACGAATTGTTCGAAGCGAACAGAGTCAAGCTTGAGATTGATATATGCGAATGCGAGAGTACGATTCCAATTGATTTGTAAGGAGTGTTGAGAAGTTTGTAAGCTACACTGTAATTGATCTGTCATTACTACCCGATGGCACAATATGCAGCAAAAGTATTCATGAACTGGGAACAAATCAATTTGACTTATAACAAAGGCAAAGGATTCGGAGAACGTTACTTGAAAAATTTTAGCTCAATCTGAATTGAAATTTAGAACATTTAAGTGTTCAGGAGTTAATTCATGTGTAGCTGAAACTCTCACAATTCTCTATTATATATATATATATATATATTTTTTTTTAAATATAAATATTAATAAATATATGATATTATACTGATATTAAATAATTTTTGTAAATAAGGAATCTATATGTATTTTTTTCAATAAATAAGTAAATAATTAATATATATAATAAAAAAAGATATAAGTAAAAGGGGTACTTACAATACCTTTTTCTCGACGACGAGCGCTCGTTGACGATTTGGAGGTAAGCAAGTCCTGGAAATTATTTTAATCGTATTAGTGTACCGGTTGTAACTTATGAGTCACGACTTCATTCTTTTGGTAGCGTAGATTCGCATTCGTATACCAAATATTAATACACGAGTATGAGGGCATAGAATATATCCTAAGTGTGTATACAATCCTATAAAAATTTAGCTAGCAAAGTGCAAATACAGGTAGACCTCTCTGAATATCACAACCGTATAGTCTTCGAACGTGGTAATGCTCGCTGCTACTTATTCTACGGCTTTTAATGTTTAATACTTCTTTATATGCAATCCGTTGGTCAATATATGGATTGAGTGATTTGACTAATTCTTCCGGATCTAACTTTTCAGTTGATTTATCACTTTTTGTTGAACTATGTTTGAATACACCATGCGCCTTTTTGCATCCAAACGGTGTGTTTTCCCAGAAACAGGGAGTACGGTCCCGCCGTTTCCCAATCAACATGTGCCGCTACGTACAATGAAGATCTTCACCTCGGCCTTCCAACCACTTGTTGCACAACACTTCGGGACCTAGTGCTGATGGCTCATGGCGATATTGGCAGCTGCTATCATATTTTTACAGGCACTGTCGTAGAAAAAGTAGCAATATGTGAAGTTTTTCCTTTTTTTTTTTTCTTCTTTTTTTTCCGCTGTGCATCAACAGGATGGTAGAAGTTGTCTCTGCCATAAACGGTTTTCTTAGTAAGACTCCCTCGCCAACCATTCACATCACTTCACCTCACACTTCACTGGCACTTGATCTTCTCCGCCTTGTGCACGGAGCGGTCTATGGGAAACTGTTCCCTGAAAACATGTTCGAGGCAAACGCAATAACCTCGCTCGTACCATGTGGAAATAGAAGTGCCATCTATGTGTGAACATGCGGTGGTGATAATGCACACTCATTTCGGTTATTTTTAAAATTCTAAATTGTTTATTTTTTTGTGTAGATTCGATTAAGTAAATCGAAAGAATAGGACAGGCACGCGTTAATTACCGACAAACAAAACAATTTTTAATTAATATTATGGTTGGAATGGGTAAAATTTGACAAATTTTGTGGGGTTTAAATGATACAATGATTTTATCGTTCCTATAATTTAAGGGGTTAACCGTTTCGTTCTAAGCATTTGCATACCGCGTTACACCGCAATTAGTTAAATTATGTTCAAAAGATATTGAAATAAAATCACTACACATTAAAACAGTTTTAGAATTTTGTTTCCCGGGTGTTAAGTACAAAAGAAATTTTTCCCTTTAATTATTTTTCATGCGAAGAAAAAACGAGTGTCGCGATGAGGAAGGTGACTGAATGGTTACTCCTTGTTGAATTGAGTTGGTGCTGTGTGCCTGTGTCAGCGCTGCTTTTAGAGCCATAGCTCCTAGATTACTACAGGGCAGCTAATTTTCTCGTGATCCCAAGGCAATGCGGATTGCGAAAAAGGAGCTGAAGGATATTTCTGTGCATCATGGGTTGGCTTCGGCGTCGGGACTAGAGATGACGGACAATAAAAGAAAAACACAATTGACAGACGGACGGACTGACTTATGTTTATGTTTGCCCGGAAATATACAACCCTTGTGCGTTTTTTGAAAATATATGCGGACGGACAAACAGACGTGACTAATTATCTATCGACGCAGGTTTTTCGCGTGGTATATCCCCACTTCTTTTCCCGATGGATCCGTTATCAAGTAACGGTTAGGTCCCATTACCTTCTTTATGCGGCTTTTCAGGAATCGCCTGTCCAGCTTGGCGTTGTAATGCCCGCGGCGTCACTTTGGCGGAAGTTTCGCCGGAAAACTTCATCTCCTTCTTTGAAATTAGCAGATCGTGACCGGAGATTGTACTGCGCTTCTTTTGCACTACCTGCGGCCTTAATTTTCCGTCCGATCTGTTGGCGGAGGTCTCCTAGACGTTCGTGGGGCTCCAGCGCAACGACGGGGTCTCCCAAACACTTTAATTGCCGTAACAGTCGGTATGATTTACCGTGGCAAATCATGTGCTGTCCAAAGGCGGCAAAGTAAGGGGCGACACCGGTGACAGAATGATACGAGGATCGCAGGGCGCATGTGATGGCAGACAATCGACGATCCCAATCCTTTTGAGATGGGTGAACGTAGGAACGGATCGCAGCCAATAGGGTGCGGTTCAAACGTTCTGATGCGTTGGACTGAGGAGAGTATATGGGCGTCAGTTGGTGTTCAACGCCATACTGCTCAAGTAGGCTCTTAAACTGCCGAGACCGGAACTGTACTCCATTATCTGAGTACACACTCTCTGGAACACCGAACACATGAAATACCCGGTTCTCTAAGAATTTCACGATAGATGGAGTTGTAAACTTACGGATAGGTTCCACCATTGGGAATTTTGAGAGCTGATCTAGAATGACTATAGCTCCGATGTGTCCCATGGAAGACCGAGGATATGGACCGAGTAGATCGATGTATAGACGCTGGAACACGCGTTCTGGAACGTTGAGTTGACCCATAGGAGGTCGAAGAGGCTGGTTGGGCGCTTTGGTGCCTTTACAGGTCTCACAGGCGCTCACGTAGTCTTTGACCTGGGATGCCATTTTAGGCCAAAAGAAGTATTTCTTGAGTCGCCGTAGTGTTCGACCGTAACCTCCGTGGGCACTTAAAGGATGGTCATGTGCGCGGAAGATCAGATGTTGTGTCATTTCCTCCGGTACCCAGAGTTTCCAAGACTCTTCTTCCTGCCATGGATCACCAGTGGCGTATTCATTTCGTCTATACACATAGCCGTCTATTACCTTCAAATCAGGCAGCTGTGATTGTTGGATCGCTATGGTTTGCCTCAACTCTTTGTAGCTGTCTGAATCGAAATGTGGGCTGTCCAAATCTATTTCGATGGGGTCCTCGTCAGTTATTGTTAATTCGGCTCCCTCTGGGGAAAACATCCGTGAGAGAGTGTCGGATACGATGTTCTGGGTTCCTTTCCGATGTTTGATGGAGAACTTGAACCCTTGCAGTTTAAGAGCCCATCTGGCTAGGCGTCCACTTAAATCTGCCTGGTTCATCAACCATTGTAGTGACGCGTGGTCCGTGATGATCTCGAATTGGTGGCCCTCGATATACGCTCGGAATTTCTTCACAGCCATTACCGCTGCCAAACATTCTTGCTCGGAAACAGTATAGTTTCTTTGGGCCGAATTCAGCTTATTGGACATGAAGGCGATGGGAGCTTCCTCTCCTTCGTCGGTCAATTGCACCAGCACGGCTCCTACTCCATGTTGACTTGCGTCACAATGAATGGAGAAGGGCTTCGTGAAGTCGGGGCTGTGCAAGACAGGAGCTGATGTGAGGGCTTGTTTAAGCTCTTCAAATGCCTTTCGGCTGAGTTCGGTCCAAACGAACTTCCCCTTCCGCAACATGTCTGACAGGGGCGCTGAAACTGTTGCATAATTCCGAACAAACCTTCGGTACCAGCCGCACACACCAAGGAAACGTCGTAGTTGTTTTTGGTAAGGGGAACTCATCAATCGCACGAGTTTTGTCTGGATCCGTTTTGATAGTGCCATGTCCTATAACATGACCGAGGTATCGGACTTCTTTCATGACAAACTTACTTTTCTGTACGTTGATGGTGAGTCCCGCCTTACTGATGTGCAGGGCTACTTCTTGTAGAAGTAGGAGGTGTTGATCGAACGTTTCCGTGATGAGTAACAGATCATCAAGGTACACGAACACTTGGTGTTTTAGGTGAGGTGGGATGACCTTGTCCATCAACCGAGTCATCGTTTGCGGCGCGTTACACAGGCCAAAGGGCATTGTGACGAACTGATATAATGGTCGTCCAGGCACTGTGAAGGCGGTCTTGTCCCTCGAGCCCTCATCGAGTGGAATTTGCCAGAAGGCGTCTTTTAGGTCGAGACTGGTGATATAATTAGCTTTCGGCAGTCTTCCTAGTATTCCATCAATGAGTGGAAGAGGGTACGCGTCCTTGATGGTAACCGAGTTTACCTTACGGGCATCAAGACAGAGGCGGACTTTACCTGGCTTCACCACCAAGGTTACCGGTGATCACCAGGCACTTTGGGACTCCTCCATGACCCCTAACTCGTGCATCCTATCTAGCTCCGCATACACCAATTTCTCCATGGCCGGTGAGATGGCGTAGTGTCTCTGTTTAATCGGTTTACTATCGCCAACGTCAATGGCGTGTGAGACTAGGGTGGTGCGGCCAAGACCTTGGGTAGCGTAAGATGGGAAAGCAGCAATGGATGCTTCCAGGCGTTGCCGTTGGTTAGGCGTCAGGTCATGCCTATCGGGAGTAGAAGTGATTTCGTTGACATTTCTGGTGTTTAAAGACAAATCTGTGAATAAATCTGAGGCCAGTCCAAAGCGAAGGACGAAATCGACACCAAGGTATACATTCTGAGTCAAAGACGGGATAATGTAGAACGTAATATCCTTCGTCTGACCCCTGAACGTCACGGGTGTGGTTAGTTTACCTCGTATAGGGTGTTTGGTGCCATCAGCTGTACTGATTTCAGTGCGCCAGGATTTAATCAAGTTCGGATAGTCTTGGAGCACCTTCGAGCCAAAGCTCGAGGCAAGACAACTGATACTGGCACCCGTGTCGATCAATGCAAACATGGTCTCGCCCAACACTTTAATTGGATGATAAGGTCTGATCTCATTCTCAGCAACCTCCGAGATGTTACAAGAGTTTACGGTTTGACGGCAGATGCGCACTCTCTTGCGGAAATCCCGCCAACGACGGGTTGACCATTTTGTCGTGCGCGGACGGGAAGTGACTGCTTCGGAAGCAAATATTCGCTCTCGAGCCACCCGATATTCCTGCAGTCTAACATGATAAGGTTTTAGAGTGCGTACTTGAGGCTGCCGCGGTTCTTCTGGCAGTGACTGCGATGGTCGTTTTAATATTGTCGTTGGTGAGGTCTCCGGAAGAGAGTGAACATCCGCAGTCGTAATGGTCATGGCTGGTGGGTTAACGTCAGGTTTGTTGGGGTGAGCCGCTGACTGAGGAGCTACTGCTGGGGTTTCGAGTACCGCTGAGGTGGTCGGGTACTCTTTTGGCCGTTTTTTCGCGCGGCACATTCAGAACAGTCCGGGAAGTAAGTGTCCGGCTTGCCGGAGCCGTAGCAGAAAACCTTACGTTCTGCTCGGCATGAAATGAACCGGTGTCCGGTTTGGTGGCAATTCCAGCAGGTCGTAAGACTTCCCACTGCTGCTACAGCAAGATGGTCTGGGTCCAAATCATCCTCCAGATCTAGGGTGGTATAATCTGGGGCCAATTCCGCGATTCCTCGTCGAGGACCCGTCCTGGTTAGTAAGTATGGCCGGTCCCGTAGGTCTTCCTCAAACCCTTCTATGCGACGCACATTTCTCAGCAGGGCCTCCATACTCTGTGGATCGGAGTTCACGATATGCCGACGAATCTCCGGTCTTAGATTGCGCTTTAGCAGGCGCAGAATTTGGGTAGAAGACAATGGCTCTGACAGCTGGTCATTCAACCGAAGGATATCGGCTCGATATTGATGGAAGGACTCGTCCAGACGCTGCCATCTAGCATTCATCTTGTCCAGGACTAATTCGTCCATGTCGACCGTAGGGTATTCCATGCGGAGTACCTCCTTCAACCGTGACCAGCGTATGGATGGTGGAGCGGAATGTATTCGCCAATATGTCTCCAGTGCTGCTCCCCTAAGCAGCATTGGCAAGTGTCCTGCGAGCACTGTGCGGTCTCCTTCTAGCATCTGCTCAATCAGCGACTCCACCCGACTTATGAAGACTTCCACCGTTATAGTATTGGGTTCCCCACTGAAATGTAGATTCCATCCCTGGATGATGCTGGGGATCTGTGTCGGTTTCAGCCGATACATGTCGTGTGGATGGAAGCGTTGTTCCGGCGGAATCACGGGAGCTTGATTAGGTGGCGGTGCTTGGCTCAATCGGGGCCGGTAAACTGGAGCCAATGGATTCATGGCTGTACCTGGCCGGATCCGTTCGGGATCACGCCGTGAGTCTACCGGGAAATCCCACGGATTTGGGTCCGAATCCCACATAGGAAGAGTTCTTGGCCGGGGTGGTGCGGGGTTCTCTCTCTGGCTTTCTAGCGAGGCTAACCGGGTGGACATGTCCTGTACGAGCGACATCAGATCTTGCAAAACTGTCGCTTCCACAGCCACAGGGGGTCTCGCTTCTTCTGCAGGCGGAACTGCTTCAGCCCTGTAATCTTCCTCTCGTGCACTCCTTGTCGTGGATGGAAGGGGTCCGCTTTTGGGGACAGCTCCACTTGCACTGGAGGACTGAGATCGTTCTGTTGCTGGCTGTGCGATTTCTAATGGCTGACGACAGAGCGGGCACGTGGATGAGGTTTGCCGCAGTTGGGCCAAACACAGCTGGTGTAGCTTGTGTCCGCATTGCAACCTCTGGCTTGTGGTTTCGTCCATGTCCTCGTGACAGATGGAGCACAGGAGAGCTGGTCCGGCATCCGACCTTAACTTCCTCCTCTCTGGCGTGCGTTTGGTGGGCATGCTAAATGAAATTTATTTTTCTAAATAATATTTAACTATAACTATCTATAATTAATGAAAAAAAGTGAAAAAAGAATGTAATGTATAATATATATAGCTTCCAAGTGGCCGTCAGTGGCGAACTATAAAAGTACCTCAAAAAAATGTATGAAAAAATTTAAGTGGTGATCGAACTATCAAAAAAAAAATAATAACCGGTCTTTCGCTTCCGTCCTTCCTCCCAAGTATGGACACCATGGCACAATCCTTCCAAAACGTTTCAGGGACACTCTCTTGTGGCACCATGAAAATCAGGGTTCAGAAGTGATCCCTCATTAGCAAACTTCTCAAGTTACAACTTGTCAGCCCAGGGTGGGATTCTAATCCACAAGCAGCGCGTGTCTTGTCATGGATAGTCATGGATTAGCTAATCAGCCAATCACATGAAATCAAAATCCATGTAATTTAAGACACTTAGGCACCGCTGGTTTGGGGAGCGGATCAGAATCCTCCGCAAAATAGATGTTGGGATAATAACTTCCGAACACAAAAAGGGACTCTAATATCATTTGGCCTTACTAGTTATACAATGGTGGTAAACCACCAAAGTATAAGTCAAAAGCAGGACCAAACGACATTGATGTCCAGGGACAACACACGTTCGAAAGTTATTAGGCTGCTGGGGCACGATTGGTGCAAAAAGCCTCGGGAGTTATCTACCCGCCAAAATTTCTAACACCTAGTGGGGACACCTAGAGACGATGGACTGTCTCGTGCTCACGACTGATGATACAGCCGGGCTTTTCGGGCCCCACGTTGGGCGCCATTTGTAGTGAATAAAAGATTTTCCATAGAGTCCGTGAAGGACCGCAGCGATGTTCTGCTGCCTCGGCAGAGGAAGGTGTTGGTTCCTGCCGAGAATGCCCTCGTCCGGAGACGCGTGAATGCGCTGGCAGGCTAGCATTGCGGTGTCGTGGGGCGGGTTCGTTTCCCCGGCACGAGGACTCACTACAAAACATTTCGCATTCACGAATTGCTTGCAGAGATCACAAGAGGACGACCGAAGTCGCAAATTTGTAGATAACCTCCACGAAGGAATTATGACTTGTTACGAGAACAAGTGCAACCTGACAAGAAAGACTAATTTGGGGTGACCTCGTCTTTACCCAAATACATTCAGGGCTCACAAATGAAAGAGGGGCAACCGGGTGGTGGTGGAGCCCCTTCATGCCCACCCAACCGGAATAAATCCAATGTTAAATTGTTGAAGTGGCCAGGTATTCCTCTTCTGAGTGGAAAACTCATACAACTTGAATTATATGAACTTTCCCATCAGAAGGGGAGTACCCCGGTGACCAATTTATGTCATAGAATCATACAATTGAATTGCATAACTCTATGCCATAAAAAGGCACTTGGCTTGGGCCACTCAACCCATGAAGTCTCCTGAAACAAAAGAAGAAATTAATCTGTACCCGGCGGCTGGCTCATTTTTTGGGGTGGAAGCCTGCCACCGTACCGGGTCCTATACCCGATCGGAAAAGACCGGAAGGGAAAACACCAATTTTCCGTTTAATCCATCATTTTTTTATTGTTTTGTTTTTCTTTAATTAATATTATATATTTTCGTGTAGATGTTACTCCTATTTTACTTTTTATACCATGCTAAATTTCCAACTTATTCAAATTGACATTTAACAGAGAACCGCGTTTTCACAATTCAGCATCAATTTTGGCAACTAAGGAGGATATCTCCCACAATTCAACAGAATTATAAAGCATAGACAAAAACATCGACTTATTCAAGTATTCGTTATGGTAATGCTTTGTGCTTTGAGAAAAAAAAACAAAATTCATTTGATTCCACGAATTGTTCGAAGCGAACAGAGTCAAGCTTGAGATTGATATATGCGAATGCGAGAGCACGATTCCAATTGATTTGTAAGGAGTGTTGAGAAGTTTGTAAGCTACACTGTAATTGATCGGTCATTACTACCCGATGGCACAATATGCAGCAAAAGTATTCATGAACTGGGAACAAATCAATTTGACTTATAACAAAGGCAAAGGATTCGGAGAACGTTACTTGAAAAATTTTAGCTCAATCTGAATTGAAATTTAGAACATTTAAGTGTTCAGGAGTTAATTCATGTGTAGCTGAAACTCTCACAATTCTCTATTATATATATATATATATTTTTTTTTAAATATAAATATTAATAAATATATGATATTATACTGATATTAAATAATTTTTGTAAATAAGGAATCTATATGTATTTTTTTCAATAAATAAGTAAATAATTAATATATATAATAAAAAAAGATATAAGTAAAAGGGGTACTTACAATACCTTTTTCTCGACGACGAGCGCTCGTTGACGATTTGGAGGTAAGCAAGTCCTGGAAATTATTTTAATCGTATTAGTGTACCGGTTGTAACTTATGAGTCACGACTTCATTCTTTTGGTAGCGTAGATTCGCATTCGTATACCAAATATTAGTACACGAGTATGAGGGCATAGAATATATCCTAAGTGTGTATACAATCCTATAAAAATTTAGCTAGCAAAGTGCAAATACAGGTAGACCTCTCTGAATATCACAACCGTATAGTCTTCGAACGTGGTAATGCTCGCTGCTACTTATTCTACGGCTTTTAATGTTTAATACTTCTTTATATGCAATCCGTTGGTCAATATATGGATTGAGTGATTTGACTAATTCTTCCGGATCTAACTTTTCAGTTGATTTATCACTTTTTGTTGAACTATGTTTGAATACACCATGCGCCTTTTTGCATCCAAACGGTGTGTTTTCCCAGAAACAGGGAGTACGGTCCCGCCGTTTCCCAATCAACATGTGCCGCTCCGTACAATGAAGATCTTCACCTTGGCCTTCCAACCACCTGTTGCACAACACTTCGGGACCTAATGCTGATGGCTCATGGCGATATTGGCAGCTGCTATCATATTTTTACAGGCACTGTCGTAGAAAAAGTAGCAATATGTGAAGTTTTTCCTTTTTTTTTTTTCTTCTTTTTTTTCCGCTGTGCATCCACAGGATGGTAGAAGTTGTCTCTGCCATAAACGGTTTTCTTAGTAAGACTCCCTCGCCAACCATTCACATCACTTCACCTCACACTTCACTGGCACTTGATCTTCTCCGCCTTGTGCACGGAGCGGTCTATGGGAAACTGTTCCCTGAAAACATGTTCGAGGCAAACGCAATAACCTCGCTCGTACCATGTGGAAATAGAAGTGCCATCTATGTGTGAACATGCGGTGGTGATAATGCACACTCATTTCGGTTATTTTTAAAATTCTAAATTGTTTATTTTTTTGTGTAGATTCGATTAAGTTTTCAATTGAAAGCAATTTATGTTTATAATTATTAGGCGTAATTAAGGGGGAAATAAATCGAAAGAATAGGACAGGCACGCGTTAATTACCGACAAACAAAACAATTTTTAATTAATATTATGGTTGGAATGGGTAAAATTTGACAAATTTTGTGGGGTTTAAATGATACAATGATTTTATCGTTCCTATAATTTAAGGGGTTAACCGTTTCGTTCTAAGCATTTGCATACCGCGTTACACCGCAATTAGTTAAATTATGTTCAAAAGATATTGAAATAAAATCACTACACATTAAAACAGTTTTAGAATTTTGTTTCCCGGGTGTTAAGTACAAAAGAAATTTTTCCCTTTAATTATTTTTCATGCGAAAAAAAACGAGTGTTGCGATGAGGAAGGTGACTGAATGGTTACTCCTTGTTAAATTGAGTTGGTGCTGTGTTCCTGTGTCAGCGCTGCTTTTAGAGCCATAGCTCCTAGATTACTACAAAGAATTAAATAATTTTATTATATATAGAGGGAATGTATAATGTTGCTTGAAGGAAATAAAAATAAAAAAATCATGAATTAAACGGTAAAAAAAAATCGGTCTTTCCCTTCCGGTCTTTCCCTTCCGGTCTTTTCCAATCGGGTATAGGACCCGGTACGGTAGCAGGCTTCCACCCCAAAATATAAGCCAGCCGCCGGGTACAGATTAATTCCTTCTTTTGTTTCAGGTGACTTTATGGGTTGAGTGGCCCACCAAGCCAAGTGCCTTTTTATGGCATAGAGTTATGCAATTCAATTGTATAATTCTATGACATAAATTGGTCACCGGGGTACTCCCCTTCTGATGGGAAAGTTCATATAATTCAAGTTGTATGAGTTTTCCACTCAGAAGAGGAATACCTGGCCACTTCAACAATTTAACATTGGATTTATTCCGGTTGGGTGGGCATGAAGGGGCTCCACCACCACCCGGTTGCCCCTCTTTCATTTGTGGGCCCTGAATTTATTTGGGTAAAGACGAGGTCACCCCAAATTAGCCTTTCTTGTCAGGCTGCACTTGTTCTCGTAACAAGTCATAATTCCTTCGTGGAGGTTATCTACAATTTTGCGACTTCGGTCGTCCTCTTGTGATCTCTGCAAGCAATTCGTGAATGCGAAATGTTTTGTAGTGAGTCCTCGTGCCGGGGAAACGAACCCGCCCCACGACACCGCAATGCTAGCCTGCCAGCGCATTCACGCGTCTCCGGACGAGGGCATTCTCAGCAGGAACCAACACCTTCCTCTGCCGAGGCAGCAGAACATCGCTGCAGTCCTTCACGGACTTTATTGAAAATCCCATTCACTACAGTCAGCTTCTCTATCTTCAATCAATAGACATCTTTTTCATCGTGAGTTAAATTCCCGCGTTGCCATCATCAGAAGGGGGGCATTGCTTCTGGTACTTCCGATTTAACTTCTTTGAAACTTTCCCCAGTCTGTTTTTATTTCGAAATTCAACCGATGATTTTCGTGTTGAACTGGGATGAGGAAGAAATTATCCCTTTGATGATTGATTTCCATTACGATTGCGTTATGGTCGCTATCGTAAGGAAGCACCTGCAGTTTCCGTTGAGGACTATTAAAGCTGAATTCAAGTCTTGCGTCAGCAATGCAAAGGTCCAAATATGAATTTGCTCTAGGGTATGTTGGGAGCTCCGACCCATATAGATTGCACCTGTATTCAATTTGGTTCTCTGTTATCCACGATTTCAGGAATACACCTCTTGGATTATTGGTGGCGTTCAGCCATGATGTGTGCTTGGTGTTCAGGTCACCAGCAAGAATATAATAACCATGCAGTCTATTCATTTCGAGAATTTCGAACAAGGAATTGAGCTCCTCCTTGAGCTTGAGAACAGTTCCACCAGTTGCATAGGCAGAGATAACGAAGAGGTTATCCCCACCTGGCAGTGAGATTTTGATACTGGACACTTCAAGAGGTTCAAAGCTTTTGAATTCGACTTTTTCAATATTTTGGAGATAATAGCGTCTTCGAACCAATATCCCGGTGCCACCTCCCCCATCACCTATTACCCTATCATTTCTGACGAATTCAAAATCCTCGAACGTCATGGAGTGCCATGAATTGAGGTGGGTTTCAGTGAGAAGCATGTCAGGCTTTTGCTTAACAATGAACTCAAGGAGATAATCACGCCGATGTATAGTAACAATGGAGTCGATGTTGATTGAGACGAGAGGAATCCTACCCATGGGAATGTGACTGGATGACAAATTATTGTGAGGCATTTGAAAGCCCTAAACGATGAAAAACAAAATTAACTTACGTATCATGTTTATCTATTCTCTCCGATAAAGAATTTAGTTGCTGGTAAATTTTGAGAAGCAGCTCATTGTTGCCACTTACATTATTTACCGCATTTTATGCTGGTCCTCTAGCGGCGAGTGCACATGATGCTCCGGGCTTGACGCATCGATATTGCATGGCGCAGTTGGCAGCCGAATGACCAAAACGTTGGTACCGATAATACTGGTTGACTTCTCTTTTCTGGAGGCGTTCCCACCTCACCACTCGGAAGTTCAAGTATCTTATTTGTTGAAGAGCACTTGGACTGCTTTTATTTGAAATCTGCACTAAATAAAGTGGTAAATTTTTATTTCTACCGTCGACCTTCTCGTCGCGAATGTTTTAACAGAGATAAATTCAATGTCTGGTGCTGCTTCCTTCAGCACCTGAAGAAGATCGACGGTATCTTCTCCGCAGTAATACGGTTGGTTTTTGAACAGTTTGAATTTATTGAATGCAGGTGAACGCAGACCTGCTAAGTGTATCTTGCCTGAGCTTGCTGAATTGCTCCAAGAAAACTTCCCCTCTAGTAGGAAGTATAACACGCAAAAGCACCGTACATTTCTTCATGTGTACAAATCGATACAGTTTATAGTAATACAATGGTAATGGTTAATATTTTATTATCCATAAAAATGATTACAGTTTAATTGGAGCCGGCCGCGCTGCTCGCCTCGCCTTGTTTTCTTCCCAACGCTTTTTAGCTTCTTCTCCAGAAATATTACCCTTCAGGGCGAATCTCTGGTTCCTCAAGAATTTGGCGTCCATCTGAAAAATTAAAATTCGTTACTAAGGAATTCAAATTGGAGCTAGAAATAAATATATGCTTTGATAATTTAGACATCATGCATTCGCGTTCGTAACGCCAAAAATTTTTGTTGCCGGCGGGCGGTTCTATAGAAAAACAACCGCAAGGTATCCTCGTTATAAGGCGTACATAATAAGCCGCTTGTTTCTAGACATGTGTATGTATCCTATTAACATAAAAGTAGCTTACTCCTAAAAATGGCTAAGAATTGATGTTCACTAATTTTTTGCTACCGTTCAAATCTATTGTTTGCAGAATGAAGCCGATTCTCATTTGATAGCATACAAAACAGATGGCACATATATACGGCATTGCTAGACGACAAAAATTAGTTCTAATTGCGTATTTATGTGTTCTAGATATTCCCTCGGCGCATCTGCCTACATTCTGTGCCAGGGCTCTCCTTTTAAATTACGAACATTCTTGCCATTCGGAACTTTTCTCTTTATTCAGAAGGAAAACAGTTTATTTGGGTACGAGGAAGTTTCAACAAAATCACATTTCCAGGGGTTCAAATTGAAACTAGTCCTAGTAGGTCATCTTGTTCTATCATTCCATATAGAATACATACATATATCTAACGTGCGGAAAGATGAATTAACAATGAGAGTTCGATTAGAGCCCTGATCTATCGAATTGTTACCGCTGGACCGATTGAGCTGAAATTTTATATTCCGGAGTACTTTTTGATTATAAAACCGATGAGGTGAGGAAAAACTAGATTTAAGTATTTTTTCAAATTTAATGTATTTGAGTTTTCCTATGACAGATACGAAGCTCCACAGTTTACAGCTACAAAGTTATTTCCTTTAGAAGGGTGTCCTAAAGAAATGAAAGGTGCCCTTCTAAAATAAAGAAGAATAGTTAACATCGAATGTCTCCTCACCTTGATAAATTTGCCACAACTATTTTAGCGCCATCGGGCTTATGTTAGTATGTATAAGGTGAGGAGACATTCGATGGGAACTATTCTGGTTTAGAAGGGCACCAGTCTATTTTGTAGGCCGCTCTCCTAAAGGAAATAAATTTGGTAACTCTAAACTGACGAAAGAATATGATGCATTTCATCTGTCATTTCAAAACTAAAGAACATTAAATTACTTAAATCAAATTTTCCCCCCAGGTCATCGGTTTTGTAATTAAAAAAAGGCTCCGGAATATAAAATTTCAGCTCAATCGGCTCAGCAGTAACCATTCGATAAAACAACCGAAAGTTATTTCAGATGTCAGTCCTAGCGAGTATTCTCCCCGCCATTTGCCGCAAAATATTCGAGTAGCTGTTCACCCACTCATGCTGTCGGGGTTATAACAAACGTTCAATACTTACACCAAGGGTGGATTCATGGCGATTCCTCTTTGGCCTTTTAATGCCATTTCTATGTGCTTTTCTGTTTTGATTATGATTGGTATGATTCTTTGACTTGGCCATTGTTCCTTTGTAACTGAAAGTAGACCAACATATATATGTTAGAATTTCTACGATATTACATATGTTAGGATGCTAATTTAACATCTGGTAGTTGGCATATGATTTGGATTTTGCAATTCTAGCAATCAAAATTTTGCAAAATGTAAGGATGCAAGGATATTTACGGATATTTGTCGGTAGTAAGAATCGGAATGTTTACCTTGTACAGAACAGTTGTCAAAAGGAACGATAAAGCTTGTTTAGGTGACAGCTAAACTTGGGGAAATTTTAGCCTGGCCTCAAACCCTAAGTTCCGGATAACAAATTAATGCATGTTTGCTATGCAAAATTGTTTCATGCATTCAGCTTAACTATAAACACTTCACGAATCGGATAAGAGTATTTTAATTAATCGCCATGAATATGCAAGTGCTACATACGAGTTTATTAAATAAAACAATATCGAAATGTATTCGAACAACAAAACGCGATCCTCTTTGATCTTAGTTCGTTCTGTTTAAGTCCCTCATTTGACGTTGTCAAGAGTTGCCGGTTGAGTTGTTTTGTATGCAGGGTTAGTGTCGATTTACTGGAAATAATTCACCTACAGCTAATTTCTAATGAATTTGAGTTGTGTGATATGTGCTGATTTGCTAAATCCTTCCGATGATGTCCACGCAACATTATGCGGGCATATTTTTCACTATATTTGTTTATATCAGTGGCTGGAGCGGTAAAATTGAATCGCGCCAAAAACCGTACTTTCGTCATTAATATTGTAATATTGTATTTTAGATCCAAATCGTGTCCACAATGTCGACACAAATGTTCCGAAAAGAACGTTCACAAAATATATTTCAATATTTCAAACCTCGATGTAAGTACTATTGATATAGCGGGGCTGCAAGAAGAACTGGATAACATTAAACTTAAAGTGATAGAAAAAGATAAAGAACTGAAAGAAGCTTCTGAAGAAATAGAATCATTAAAGGCAGCTCGGAAAAAATGCATGTAAGTATGCATGTTTTTGTTAAGATGGTACCCTTCTGTTAATCACGCATTCATAATCATAATTATGTGGAAATGAAAGCTGAGGGAAACCGGTCGAGCAGGCTAACGTACGCCCTATTCAAAGATCAACGCGATGAATGCATGTACTAAACATGAATAAAATCCCCATAGAGTAGATACTAAAACTTAGTCTTATAATTTGAAAAATGAGCACTCTTCTAAAAAAGGGGCGCGAAGTACTTACATGC
Source organism: Odontomyia ornata (assembly GCA_963969285.1). Taxonomy (NCBI): domain Eukaryota; kingdom Metazoa; phylum Arthropoda; class Insecta; order Diptera; family Stratiomyidae; genus Odontomyia; species Odontomyia ornata. Next base: position 184,731,193 of record OZ017738.1, read on the forward strand.
ATAATTCTAGTGGGTCAAGTGGGGGAAGCTTCGAAAAAGAGTAAGGAAAAGTTCTGTGGCTAGCACACTGCTTAACCATGGCCAATCCGGGGAAGTATTAAACAATCCTTGTCCAGAGTTTACGTGTTCCGTACGCGTTATTTGGTTCGTTGCATCCCTCAAAGCATTTCGCTTCATACGAACATTGAAAGTCAATTTGATCGACAAGTGTCCCGAGTAACGGCATCCATCAAAGTCTATTTTATTAAAGTCATTGGTATCTGGTTATATTCAGGGCATTTTATAATGGTGTTAATATGCGATAAACTAATACTTGCAGTTACGCGTGGTTCAGGCATAACCGTTATCTTCGCCATCGTAATGGATGCCGGACTTTAATTTTTTCCTATGTAAAATAGCTGGTAGTTTTAAGATTCGGAGTTAAACAGGCTGTACATTGTACGACAGTCATCTTAAGACTACAGTCTATGTCGGGCCTTAGCTCCCGTCTGCATCGCCTCCACTAGTCTCAGTGAATCGATCACGTCCTCCGGTTTTGAAATCCCAGTAGCGATCTGTTATTATTGTCTACAAAGTCGATTGTGGGTTGTACGAATTGAATGTTTTGCACTTCAACCTTTACCGATTTATTGTAAGCCCATTGTCATTGAAATACCTCCAGCTCCTGGAACAGACTCACCTTCTCTAGAAAGCGAATGACCTTCGCCGGCTCCAGATATCCAAGACGGTCCCTTCTCCTTCGGAATAGAGCCCTGCAGCACGTCAGATGAGATTTTCGTGTTTCATCTGCAAAGCTGCAGAACTTGTACCCGTCATTCTCCTTGATACCCATATTCATAAGATATCTTCTGTGTTTACAATGTCTTTCCGACTGCACTGATGGGCTCAGGCCCGACGAATGTCGCCTTTGATAGTTTTCACCCTAAAATGTCTACTTGTTCTTACCTCCGTGCCTTAGCACCAAGTGCAAACTAACCTTGTTGTTCTCACTAAGTTGATTGAGTTTTGTACACACCATCTTCGATGTTACTGTTGATGATTCTAAAGTATAAATAGTTGCTTAACTATCAGATAAGATAGCTATCGTTTCGCCATTGTATCCTTTGTCTACATATATAGCTTTGCGCACATATTTCAACTGCATAGACCTCCGCCAAGAAAATGCTCGGCATCATTCGGTGGTTCTGAGTGTAAAGTCCCAAGCCCAAACAATCCAATTCCTATTCCTTCCACAATCTTAGTTCCGTCAGTGTACCACTTTATTTCATGTAGCTCTATGAGGCGTTCATCACTCTTCAACTGGTCATCCCGCTCTCCCGGTTGCCTGAAGTTAGAAGTCATATATTCCTGTAGGCTTTACCTTTCTTAAGTAAGCCACCTTCGTTATTAATATGTCCTCCCCTTGCTTATAAAACCGGGCCCAATAGTTTCTCCACTGTCCGGAGATATTCTCCGTAGCAGAGGAAGAGATGGTGTCTAATTTTGCTTGGTCCAAGAATATGTTCTATTTTTCGCCATTGTGACCGCATTTACGAGGATTTTTCCACTTTTTATGGGTATTCTACATATGAAGCGTCCTTCTAAACGAAGAGCGCTCATCCTTAACCAGAAATTTTTTTCGACAAAGTCTGTGAACTGTGTTGCGGTTACGTTCCGCTAAAGTTCTAAGTTGTTTTTGTTCTTTTCTCTCTGCATTTCTGGTTTCCAGAGCCTGTTTCTCCACTGCCCGCAGCAGGAAGGCTCAGTTGTAAAAGATGCTCCGTTTGTGTTATCCAGCATTACCCCCCGGTTACCAACTAAGCCACTTCGCACGGCTCGCATGACGCTTTGGATCGTGTCGAGAGAGGGACTTGTGTAAGAGGATTAATGGATCATAGAGTCACGGGAAGCTATTCTCCTTGCACAAAAGGGCTTGAGTTTACAGGGTGGAACCATCGGTTCCTGGATTTTATATCAGGTTTTCTCTCCTGTTTTGCTCTGATACTTTCAATTCGATGCACATGGCCAGCCCATTGCAGCTTTCTCAGTTTCAACGCAGCAGAAATCTCTGGCTTGTTGAACAATTCATTCTACGCGTGGTTGTATTATATTCGCCATATTCAAAAATCAGTAAAATATTTTGTACGCGAGCTGAACTCTACGTTCTATTTCCACTGCTTCATTACCAACTTTCACCAACTTAGAACCAAGCTAAATAAATTCATGAAAATGCCAAGCATTCAAGAATCCATTCCATTCTTATTCCACTGTCTATTGTATGAAAATACTTAACAAGTTAAAAAAGGCACTTAAATAATCCATATCCGCAAGTGAATTTACACCGAAGCATAGGCGCCCAGAATCTATATCAGCAGTCTACAAGAGACATGCAAGTCGACCTACTGCTGCTTAGCGAGAAACACAGTCACAAAATTCGTCACGATGGTACCCTGATGAATCTAGAATGGCATCTGGGTTCGGAACAGCGCTCACTTGAGTAGGCAACATTTTTAGTGCATACGTAACGTAGAACGAATCAATGTCATCTTTTCGAGCCAAGCTCAATGCTTTGAAGGAACAGGATTCTGCGGGACCTGGGCTTAAGCTAGTGCATCTCGGCGCTCTATGGGAGCTCTGTTTACATGAAGCAGAAAAGATGGGCGAGATAGTGCGAGCACTGTTCTTACCACAGCATATCCATGTGAAGGCTTTCCAAGAGGAAAATACTGGGTTGTCCAGGTGATGAATCTCACACGCTATCTCATCTCAGACATGTCCGGAAAAGAACTGCGAGTCTACCATGCAAAAGGACTTTTTTTTTGCTACCATCCGAGTCAGTCGCAACCGCTTCGTCATCGCTCACCATAACGTGGTTTCTGTCTTGTCACCACATTAAAACCTCTTCAGACAATTACCCTTTCTGTTCTCTTACCGAACTGGCACTCCCTCCGGTTGGTTCGCCAGTTCTGTTCTCTATTCCACGTGTTGCTTGTGTGCTGTTTCTTCTTTCTGTGGTTAGTTACTCGGGGCGACTCCCGCGGGCGAGTGTTGGGAGTGGCGAGAAAAACATCTCGTCAAACAGGGAGAGACCGGAGTTTCCCTATAAAAATCCTGAATGAGTCGGTGGCGAGTGTATCAGAGGGTCGGAAAATTAACCTTCGTTAAGAGTCCTCTGGGGCTGCCGTCCAAAGATACCCTCCGTGCTCTCAGCCTCGGAGTGACACTGAGAGGATGACTGTCTAAGGTTAGAGATAGAACACTCATGACCCACCCCATCGTTTATCCATCTAGGGATCAAGCATTTTAACGCATAATCCCTTCTTCTTTGATATAAGTACGGCCAAGCACTTTTGTAAACGAACAAATATGATTGGGTGACATGGACATGTAAACCACTAGGAGCTACACACTACCCCCGAACTTACCTTTGGGCTGCTATTCATCAGTTCACTACACGCTCAGTTTGGTTGACCATCAATTAGGGGCTCGAACCTCCTGTCCTTCAGTCTCCACATGCCAGTCTGTCATCGTGGACACTGCCCTGGAATCCTTACACAATTTGCTAACCAGCTGACAAGTGTCAGATGACAGATCTCTATTACCAAAGAATATAGAACATCAAGAAGTCGAATGCTCTAATACTTTTTCCTCCCGAAAATTTCATCATCGATAGACATGTGGGGGAAACGTAAGGGAAGTTGCATGGTCAGAGAGAAACCGAGCTTTCTCGTTTCCACTTTTCGTCAACAAGCAAACACATTTCGATGATTTCACACTTCATTCCAATTCCATGCTCTCATGTAGCTCATGTTAATGTTTGAGGAGAGCTTTTGGAGAGCTTTATTTCAGATGTACAAATATGAAATGATTTCTCATATCTGCCAGGTATTGGGCTGCTACAGTCATAATGTTATGCATCATTCCATATTGCCGCGTTAATTGGGAAGTATTAGAACCAAATACTTCACAATTAACTCGGCAATATGAAATGATGCATAACATTATGACTGTAGCAGCCCAATACCTGGCAGATATGAGAAATCATTTCATATTTGTCTATGTTTGCAGATTGAATTTAGGTTTTCAGATGATTAATTAACATGTGCGTTTGCGGGTAGGGAGTTAAAGCTATTCGTTTTTCGATCTGGTGGTGATTGAAAGTACCAAATCGGGAAAAATTGAAATCTCTGCTTACGAGACTTTAGAGAAGGGAACAAAACAAATATTAAATTTTTTAGGTATTGTTTTGGAATACTTTTTATACGCTTTTTATTAACTCGACCTGTATGTAATGGAATCTTGCAACGTAAATTTGGTCAACTTAGAGGGGTCTGATATACTTGAAAATTTGCACACCTATCGAGGTCTGGTGACAATACAATAATATTGTAACTTTATCCTGATATCCTTACCAGGATCATCAGGATTTTAAAAAATTCTTTTTTCGTGTCATGTATATAGAGGAATCTTGTAACGTAATTTTTATCAACTTTGAGGCTTTTGATTGACTTGAAAATTTGTACGTTCATTGAAAACAAATTTAAATACAAAGAATTACTAACTTTATCCTGATGTCCTTACCAGGATCATCAGGACTCAATTCGCTTTCATTAACTTGATTTGTGTGTCATGCAATCTTGCAACGTAATTTTCATCACTTTAAAGGCGTTTGATTGACTTAAAAATACCTCATTGAAGGAAGCTCTATCTGGATTTCAGAATTTTCAAACGTATCTTCAGCAATAAAATCTAAATATGTGGTCTGAGATACGTTATTATGCTGGATTAAAAATTCGTTGTTTTCGATGTCATTAAAATCACCAATTTCACCTTCTTCACATTCATTCAAATTTATTGAGAGCATAATATCGCTATCATCTCCACAATTGCTCTTATTGCTAAATTTGATCAAATTGTAGGACATTATTTTTGATAATATTATGTTCAATTCAAAAACTGAAGTGTTTCTATTATTACCACCTTTTTGCCGTATAACTGCAAACAGATTCTCAAGAGGATCTGGTGATAATCTTTTTGTCAATATGAAGAAAATCTCAGAATTTTCTTTCATTATGTTCGCCGCTAACATCAAAACCCCAGTTAATGTTTGCTTCATTCCGTTGAGAAAATACACTATTTTTGACATATTTTCACCTCTAACACATGAAATATATGAAATGAAGTTATTAATATATGTGTGGACTTCATTATCCAAAATTAAACCACGCTTAAAAACATTAGCATTTTTCAACGATCCACTATTCAAACAATCAATAATTTTATCAACCCTTTCCACAAATGAAGCAGTTGATAGCGCTATTTCATTAGAATTTCTTTTAAACTGCTTAGTTTCAACAGCAGTGCGGATGGCAGCGCCTACAGTTCTACTAAATACCTGAGAAGCTAAATTTACCCGCATTTTTTCAAAAGAATTCGGTTGAATGTGTTGAAATGTTAATTTGGTACACATTTTTGTAGTTTTCTTTTGCTCAAGCTCCCAAAGTTCCTTGATAACATCCCAGCTTACACGACCATCTGGTGTACAAACAATAGTGTTAAAAAGAAGATTCCTCAAGGATTTAATTAGATGCGGGAAATCAAAAAGGCATATTACTTTGCTCCCATCTACAAGCCAAAATGGTTTTTCAGGTGAAACTCCTAAGTCTGTATAACACTTTCTGTTATTTGAGCCCTGGTCGCATGCTACAACTCTAACGTTAAGACCCCAACTTGAAAGAATTTTTATGTTTTCTTTCAGAATTTCTTTCAAGCAGTCACCTTTGATTCCATTTTGAGAAACAAAATAGTTCAGCACACATTTCCAGTTACTGATAAGTCCTCTAATCATGAAAACACACACTTGCTTTCCAATTAAGTTTTTCCTACTAAAACCAATGTCTTCTAGCCCATCTATTACATCGTGTGAAAGATTATACCTCATTTCTTTTCTGATTGCAATTTCATCAAAAATTAAAACAACATATTTTTCTGTTTCACTTAATGATTCACATTTGTTTTTAATGAATGTAAATGCATTATTTCTTAAACCTGGCTGCAACTGTTTAACAGGTGCCCAGTTGTATACAGTAGATGGATGCGGTAAATTAATGTTTAGACTATTTCTCAAAAATTTATACGCGGATTGAGATACATAAAAAATATTCTGAACTAAGTTCTTTTCATCATTGTTATATTTTCGTTTTTTGACATTGGTTAGCATTTTACAAAAAGTTTTACTCTCATTACTAATGTTTCGTGAATCTATAAAAGTTTCAATTGGCATTTTAACCGTGTTTTTGAAAATAGTTTTACGATATTTATATCTGCACCGATAATTCTTTTTTTGATTTTTATATTTTGATAATTCACTTTTTAGTTTTGAACACTCGACCTTTAATTTATTACACATTTTGAAATAGAACTGTTCATTTAAAACGTGTTTTTTGCAATTCGTACAAAAATCAACTACGGACTCTGTTGACGGTCTCCGTCTTTTCCGTGTTGGAGATGTTAACAAATTAAAATCAACTTCGTCATCTCCGTGCTCCGGAGACAAAAATAATGTTGGAAATGCACCTACCTTCAATTTGCGTGGTCCTAAAAATTTGTCATTGAAATGACGATTACAAACGAATTTTTAACTTGCCACTACCGATTCGAAATTACAATTTTCGCGCCATAATATTCCCATTGGAGAATCATATGCCGGAAAATTAAATAATCTAACATTCGGTTCCCGTCTGAACTTCTTACAATGATTCAAACTGCATTGTAGACCAGATTTTATCCATTTTCTCCACAATGTTCATTATCACACCACAATCACCAAAGAACAAGAATATAATTATGTATACGAGTACTGTTTGCAATGAATCAATCGATCACATTCAAAATGCTGCGATGCATTCCTTTAGCATAGCGCCAAATATGTATCATGAGCTTTTGGACAAAAGCTCTCTCTCTCTCTAAGAGATGAAAATTTGTGCTATCGCTTGGTGGGTTCCAGCATCAGGACCCGTCGCATAAAAATTCGTGTGCAGAAAATTTTCGCGATTCGACTTCTTCTTGTTCTATATTCTTTGCTATTACTGAACCGCCACGTGAAGTTGGTCGTGTAATTGCAAGTCTGGTAAGTTATATTATTAATCTCAGAGTAACATATAATCACAATCGAAAAATCATTACATCATTACAATTTGCACAAAAACGTTTTTATTGACTTTACACACTAAGGTTGCGTAGAATGTTCGTTTGTCACTTTCTCTTATAGTAAATTTTGGGACTATCTCAGAGATTCCTAGATTTTCTTTAAGAAACGACATCCAATTTTCCAAATAAATCGAGTAGATTCCTTCACTCGCGAATCTCAATTTAGCGTCAACACAGAGTAACCGACTTAACTAAATGAACAGAGATAATAAAATTGGATCGAGAAAATAGCGACCGAGAGTCGGGGCGTATTATGACATTTGCAATTTGGCAAACTGAACCCGAACAAAAAAAGCTTTTCCGCGACTAGGAATAGGAATGGATTTGCTTTTTAATTTTGCTATTTCCTACATAATCACGGATTTCACTATTGGTTTATTAGCCGGTAAATTATTTTTATTTACAGAATATTGCGTGATTATCCAATGGCACATCCAACAAAAGCTTGCGCTCACGTCAAATGAGCAGACAACGTCCCGACACAATTTATTTCTGTTTTCTCGCTTCTTTCAATAATTATTGAGGTGGTGTTTGATACCCTCGCTATTTCGCGGTGCTCCGACTGGGGCCCGGTAAGCCCACCGAAGAGGGGTCGTGCGCCACTCGCTTTGCCAGTGGGCCCCAAATGAGGTTGCCAAGCGAGAACGCGCCTGAGTCGGGAGGTTCACACCGGCCTAACCTCCAATTTAATTGCGCGGTGAACCAAATCCTACCTAACCCTGAATAACGTTCTTGTTTCTACGTGGTCGGGGGCCCCCAATTTCCTCGATGGCTGGTTTTCATTGCTGTTTATTTGATCGGCGGGTTGGAAATCGTGCACAAACAGCTCGTCGTCCTCCTGGCCAGCTCGTATCATGCCTTCCCTTCCTTCCAAGATTCGCCTTCGTGCCAATTCTTAATCTCCGCTTGCTTACTTCTGTCGCCGTTTGTTTTTTCGTCCAGTTCCTTCAAATTAATGTGAGATGAGAGAGCTTTTCCTCGTACTCCGGGGTCTTTTATAGCCTCGGCGAGACACGACCCCCTATTGTGCAACACGCTATCCAATGTTTTTTAAGCTTTGCAACCAGCAATGTGGCAATGCCTCACTGCATTATCGCCCTGTAGCTTCCACATCTACCAGCGGGCAAATCGTTGACTATTGTCATCATTTACTTGCTTTGCTCCCGTACACATACATTGGGAGTGGAACTATGCACACATTGAGACAAAATCGGATTGGTAAAAGAAATATTGTTCAAATCCAATACGCATTCCACTCAATGCACTTATTCTATGCAATTGGATGATTTTAAGGGCTACTAAAGCCTCGGTCGTAGTTTCGCTTAACAGCGTTGTGCACTGTGTTTAGATTTAATGCATTAATTCCCAAGACAGCTTTTATGGGAGCTGCTTCCTGCACACCACTGGATATATCTGTTTGCGTTTCAGCTGCATTCATATTAGCCGCTGGTAGAACATATCTTACACCACTAATCCTATTACTATTAATCATATCATCACTACGTATTTTTTCCACCGTCACTGTTGATTTGGATCTTTCGGTTGTAATGTTCTTTCCCCAGATATCGAAGATTTCTAGTCTTCACGACTTTTCCCGCATAATGCGAATTTAAAGAATTCGTAAGTTGACCAATAAATTGCTGTCGAAGGCATTGAATATAAAAATAAAGTGTATTGCCTGATATGGCAGATTCATGATCAATTGTGTAGAGTAGAAGCGATAAAATGCACCGAACCCTTCGTTTCTATAGATTCCTCTCGTGCATTCTAAAATTGAATTATAAGGCGAATTGTACATTTGCAGCCTTTATCACGTCTACTGGATTCGAAATGGCATCATGTATAAGTGTCGCGGCAACTGCTGATACAATGTAATTGATTTGGTTGTGCTTTGTGTATTTTGCCAAGGTTTCTTTTGTACTGCAGATAGACTGTTGGTACTATCTTTCCCATTATCGAATTTAGAACTGTGGACACCTACAACCACCAAACCAACATCAACGCTGTATTTTTTCTCGAGTTTCTTCAAATCAGGTAGTATATGCATACAATTGATGCAGCAATATGTGAAGAAGTCCAGAACAACTACTTTGCCTTTAAGCGATTCCGTAAATGTTAACGGCTCAGTTACATTAAACCAGTCGAGAACTTCTTTAAATTCTGGAATGGGTTTCGCCTCCGAATCAGCTTCCTCTAAATATTTTCCCAATATTTTTTCAGTTTCCTCAGTCGTTTTCGCCTATCTCAAACATTTCAAATTCAAATCGGAGTCTTCCATTAGTAATCGAAGCCTTTGTACGCACCGTTTTATAGAGACACTATGATTTGGCATTCCGCTTAGAATCTACTTAGTCTAGTCATTACATGTGCCAAGAAAATTACAATTGAAAATACAATATTTAATTCAAAAAATTACGTTACAAATTCGTCTACAGTCTGGCTGGCGTGATAAATATTACCTTTAGCTCGCGGGGGTCTTGCTTGTAGGATCGCTTGTGAAAGTGTCCCGTGACATGTTTCCGGCCTTGTATTGGAACATGCACTGTAATCTTAGCATCCCCGGTGTCACACGAAACGGTTTCCACACTGTTACTAGGTTCGGGGCGAATCTAAGATACCTGTCACACATGGTTTTCGATTTTATGATTTGGGGACTTGATTATTTCTGGGACCTAACGCATAACTTATTTTTAACGGAGGAATCGAATATTATTAGACTTTTCATTAACTGGCTACTAACGAAGTGTTCACGAAGCGTGTACATTTTCGTCCAATGTACTGTGGACGAAAATGTATACACTTCAGCGTTAATTTAAATTTCCAATATACAGAGAAGTACTGCTTTACTTCGACCAATACCAAAGTATTAGCGGAACACTTTCCGCCTTTTTGGTTTTGTGCGCGATCAACCATTCTTCATTCGCGGCGGTGATGGAACTCCCCATAATGTCCAACCATGCAAATCGCCCAGCAACTCGTCACTGCAGATTCACCTACAACCGGCCGGGTGAGTCTTACGGTTCTTATGCACCATTTCAACTACATTCGATTGTAGTGTATGTAATTGCGCATATTGAAACGAACCGAGATTTGTAAATATGAGGAAGCTGCATATAATTTGCAAAAGCAAAAAGAGCAGCTGCAAACGGGAATAATGAGAAGTAAAGTAGGTGACAAACTTTACACGACACCGAAATGTATCTCGAAATGTGTTGTTTGTTTGTTTACATATCCTTCTAAAATCGCGTCCTGTCTGTCCGTCCCGCCAGTCCGTGCGTATGACGCAAGTTTTCTCGCAAACTACATAAGTTGGAGTAATGAAATTTGTACGTAGGGCAAAAGTGGTGCCCTCTCTGAAGTTGAGCTACAAAAAAAATATTTCAAGGTTTCTCCCCGTATAGGGGGGTGACCCTTGAAAAGAATTTTTTACCAAAGGTAGCCAACATGGGTATCAAATGAAAGGTCTTGATGAGCCCTTTTCAAATCAGGTCTTAAAGTAGAAACATTTGCATGGAGGGAAGCAGGGTGTGGGGAAATATACGAAAAACGATTGAAAATTTATCGATTACACCAACAATTACACGTAATATTGTGTAAATAGACGTTTGCAAAGGACCCAAACGCTAAAGATGTGTAAGCACTTTGATGAAAATTTGAGAAATATTTTGTAACATTGGTATGTTATAGTGCCAACTCAAACATTGAGGTCAGCACACTGAAAATAAAATAAAAACATAACCAAGCTCAATTCATGAAATACTCGTATATGTATGGGCCTAGTTTTGATCTTCAGAAGACGTTGTTTGAATTTCAAATTTTTTTACAATATCCTTTTGGCGGGAGCACTCTCCTGCTGCTTTTACTTGTTTCCTTTTTAATTTTTTCCTTTTAAGTCTCTGTATAGATCCTGAAAATAGTTTATATTCATATTGTACGAGATCTGGTTGTTTTGTTATTCTTTACATAGCTATAATCTTTAAAATTGGAATGTCCACATGTTTGGTATATAGTTTCGATTAGATTTCAATAACGATTAAACCAATAGTAAGTGTGTTTAGTGTTCATTCCGTGGTACCTATCGGAAATTCTGGCCAAATTCTTAGAGATTCCGTGGTTGTGAGGCATATATTGAAAAATTCGGCCAGAAGTCCTCAATCATTCCGTTATTCAGTGGCGTTTGTTGACATTATGGTTGGGCTGTTCCGTTCTCTCGTTGGGGCTCGAACATTCCGATTATAACTTTACAAGTTCCAATTAGTTCGCGAAAAAATTGAATTATTGGCAAAATGTCCGGGTACGATAAGGAAACGCACAAGCAATTGATGGAGTTTCTGAAAAAAGGGAAATTGAGTTTGCACCTTCGGCTACGACATCGCAATTACGTGCGCTGTATAGTGAGTACGATGAAGTGGGCTCATGCGCTAACGATAAAGTGGGCTCATGCGTGGGGTCATGCGCTAACGATGAAGTGGGCTCATGCGCTAACGATGAAGCATGCGCGACCAAGCAAGAGACTCGATCCGGTAGACAGGTCGTCCAGAAGACGCGAAATTCTGGACTTCATGGCGATATTATTGTGCAACCGACCACCGATGCTACGAGTGACGATTGCTCAGTACAACAGTTTGTAACATTAAATTTTTAAATAAAGTAAATGCGTTTTATTTCAATTTCAATGCAAAATCTCAGGTGTGGGGTTACTCGTGCCGTGACAATCTAGTGATTATTGGTATACTAGTGCCGAACTTTGAACCAACATTCCGTTTTGAATACCGCGCTACGCATTATAATAATTCCGGTTGTCAGACTGCAGATTCCGCGAATTACGTGATGTCTGAAATATTTGCTATAAATTTAGGTTCTGTTGAGAAAGATAGTATTGGTATTGGCAGTAAATTGAGCCTTACCAATAGGAAAGCATTTATGGAATTGATTCGTATGAACTACTTGGATAAATCCGAAATTCCTGAAAACGAACATAATTTTGAGATGGAAATCGAACTCACTTTCTATATTCCATTTAATTTTCCACCTAGACGATTGTCTATATTTGATAGGACAGTAGTGCAAAAGATCAATCACAGTGTATCATCCAGCCGAGGAATTCACCATATGTTCCCTTCTTTGTCTGGTTAAGAAGACATTACAAACCGCATGTGTGTTGACTTTCGAGCAGCGGGCGATAATTTGCCATTACCGCTAAGTGACACCTGTTTTGAGTATAAGAGTGTAAGAAATACTTTACTCGTTTGGATTTAAAAAGTAGTTTCCATCAATTAAAAGTAGCCAGTATTTCCGTTAAGTTCACGTCATTTGTGGCGCCGATGGGTCAATACGAACGTTTACGTATGTCGTTTGGCCTTAGGAACGCACCTTCCGTTTTTCAGCGGCTTATCACCAAAGTTCTACGTCCATTTATTGAGCCGGAAGTATAATCGCTCATATTGATGATTTATCCATTGCTACTACTGATCCGGATTAACATTTTGAAATATTGAGCAAAGTGTTAAGACGGCTAAGTGAATGCCGTTTAGAATTGAACTTGAAGCAGTCTCAATTTTGTTATTCCGAGATTGAATACTTAGGATATATTGTAAATTTCCTAGGCATCTGGCCTAGCAATCGCTGCGTAGAAAATATTAGGAATTACCCGCTTCCGAGAAATACTCGAGAATTACAGTCGTCTGGGTCTCTTTTCATATTTCCGTCGTTTTGTTCCGAACGTTTCGAGAATCGCTAAACTATTGTTAGACCTTATCAAGAAAAATCGCTGTTTTGATATGACCAATGATTGTGTACAGGCTTTTAATACATTAAGAAGCAATCTGGTCGAAGCCCCTGTTTTAGCAATATACAGTCCAAAACGCGAAACTGAACTGCACTGCGATGCCAGTTCTCAGAGTTTCGGTGGTGTGTTGTTGCAAAGCCAAGATGACGAAAAATTTCATCCGGTAGCATACTTCTCACGCAGGACTTCAGGTGCTGAATCTAAGTATCACAGCTTCCTGCTTGAAACATTAGCTATTGCTTATAGCTTGAAACGATTCCGTAGGTACTTACACGGTATAAGACTCCGAATTGTCACTGGTTGTAATTCTTTAACTGCGACTCTAAGCAAAAAGAACCTTGATGTGCAAATTGCACGTTGGGCATTAGAATTGGAAGACTACGACTATAGTGTGCAACACCGGGGTGGGGCGAATATGGGCCACATAAACGCCCTAAGCAGATGTGGAGTCGTGGCATTAGTAAATAGTGACGAAATTGATATAAAATTGCAAATTACTCAAAATCGTGACCCCTACATTGTCAAAATTCATAATCAATTAGAGTCAGGTCCGCATGAACCATTCATTTTGCAAGACGGGTTTTTTTGTGGTAAGGAGGTAAAGGCCCATTTACGCACAGAGTGGGGGACTCCCATGCTCGCAAGAAGGCGACTGGACTACCCACTAAACACCTCCCCTGTCAACCTGAAAACCCAGCCTGGAACCGCTTGGCACATTACTTCGGGCCAGGTCTCGTTTTGTTATGCCGTGAAGCGCCTTCAAGCTGGGGGATCCCTCTTTTAGCGGGAGGGGAGAGGGGAAGAGGAAGTGCTAGACAAGCGATCCCCCAGCCCCAACACCCCCGGCTGCTATGAGCCCCTTTTATCTTTTAGGACTGCCCGAATATAATGTGCCAACTGGTTCCATTTGTCAACTGATTCGAGGATCACCGCGACCATATTATCTGGGGTGAGCTCTCCCGTCTCCCTGTGGAGGGCCCTCCGTAGCCTGTCCCATTGTCTTCCTATCCTGGGCAATACCGACAGTCGGGGGACCGTGACTTACCAATCTTGTGCAGGTAAGACTGAAAACACCCATGCCCGCTCAAAAGCTGGGTCAGATAGAAGTCAGTCTCACCAAGCCTTCGATTTAGCCACGGTCTCACATCCGGGATGAGGCGCGCAGTCCACCTTCCCTTCGTGCAATTCACCCAAGACTGCTGCCAATCGTTGAGTGAGCGCTGTCTCTCTTCGCGGACAACCATCTCCCTCGCATCCTCGTTTCGACGCAGATAAATAGAGCGGCGCCTTCCAGCAAGGAGTGTAATGATTTTAACTTTTCAAGGTTCGAACGCGGAACCGACCTCTCATCGGTTCTAGACGTTAAGTCTGAGTAGTGCCAACGGATGGTACCAACAGGTCAACCAATCCGTGCACCGTAACCCATTCACGCGGTGACTGCTTGTCGGCCAGCTAGTTCGGAGAGGATTTCGGTCGCGGGTCTCCGAATGGGTTACGCTCAATTACAATATTTCAGCCACCTGAACATGCCCGTTTTCCAAACGCGTCAACAACTACTCATCCAGAACGGGAAACCTACGTTACGTTAATTCTGGATGTGATCTCTCCACAGATCTCAAATCAAAAACGCTACAAAATCCCATAGGTGCGTTACCGAATCACCGACGCGGTACCGAAAAGTATGCTACTCGAAATTAAACCGACGAAAACTACTCTAATGAAATGACGAAACAATCAAAGGTACCGCGTACCGCGCGCGACGCGAAACCGACCTCAGCGGATTTGTCGAAACCCTACCCTCGCGACGGCATACCTACCCTACACTCTCTGTTCCCACTGAAAAAGAACGAGCCACTGAAAAGGAAAGTCGTGGTTAAAGTTTTAGCAATTCATTTTTAATTATTTAAAATTATAGAAATACATTCCTACAAATAACGATAGCACTCCATTTCATTTTGGTTTTTTTTTTTTTTTTTCTTTATGTGCTAATAGAATATGAAAAAGAATATGAAAAAGAACGAGCCACTGAAAAGGAAAGTCGTGGTTAAAGTTTTAGCAATTCATTTTTAATTATTTAAAATTATAGAAATACATTCCTACAAATAACGATAGCACTCCATTTCATTTTGGTTTTTTTTTTTTTTTTTCTTTATGTGCTAATAGAATATGAAATGAGAAAACTAATAAACTAACACATTTTTATAAACTATCAAAACGGAGTTTTACAATAATAAATGAGTTTAAACGTTAACGATATTAGAAAAAAATAAAAGTAGAGAAATTGAAAAGAATGCCTTTGTCGTCGCGCAAGAAGTAATTTTAGGTTGTGATATGGAATTGGAAACCATAGTCGAGAGCAATTGTAGGATGATATAAACGTTATAGCTTCCTTCTTATTTTTCTAATTTCGAGACAATCTGATCATATAGATATTCAAGCTAATTTTAAATAATATTAGAGTACATTACAGAAATCATACTTGAGAATATTTAATGTTTAAATTTTTTTTTTTTAATGACATAGTTTCCTTTTGCTTTATAATAGCGTAATAGCAATATATAGTTTTGGCTTAGTAATTTTTTCTGGTTTATTTTACTTTATTTTATTAAAAAAATGTTGTACTAAAAATAAGGGAACAACTAATGATCGAATAATTAACAGGATTTTTTTTTTCCCAGATAGTTATTTTTCTATGCCTTAGATTCTTTCATTTCTTGAAATTTTTCTTATATTTTATTCTTTGAATTCAAGGATATATGTTGAAAACCTAAATTTTCATTTACCAAACCGATAAGAAATTCATGCTTCGAACAATACTAAAAAAAAGCATATGAGCATTTAAACTAAATCGTTTTCTTAAAAACTAAATGATTATTTGCAATAATAGAATATGGATCGAAAACAAAAGACAAAAGGAACCTTCTAGTAGAAAATTTTGTTTGAAAAATTAAATACATTGTATATGCATGTATGTGTGTTAAGGTTATGTGTGTATTAAAAATTAAACAAAAACGCTTTAATAAAAAAACTATTATCCCTAAAAATGTGTTCACATTTCTTTATTACTTTTATACCCTACTTATTTGATTATTATTACGGTCACCCGAATTAAACGCGAAAAACGCGACGCGACCAAATTCCCGTGAATTTGGTTTAGGTACATACGAAATCACGATTGACCTTTTGTTTGTTTCAATTAATTTTAAGCAAACTTATGTTTTCAATGAAATGCTTTACATTAAACGAATAAAGAAGTAATTTGTTTTGATAACTACCACCCAAATTGAAGCAATTCATTGAATACACGTTTGTTTGTTTTCATTTTAAAGGACTATTGTTCTTAACCTGCTAACATAAAATGGGAACTTTCGTCAGAATACAAATCAATCATTCACTACTATTTGTTACCCTCATCATAATCACATGTACATAAATCATTCCAGAATATCACGAATCTTGGCTTATATATGAAAAAAATTACAATTATAAGAATTGTGCCGTTTTGACTAGATTCCCATAGTATGATTTATGGTCGGTAGGCCGAAAGCGAACGAACGACGACGAGATTACCCGAGCGGATCTCGGGGCGGAGATCCAAATGCACGCGACGAAAAAAACCGACGATCACAACGAGTTTTTATTTCCCCGAAAATTTTATTTATTAACGTATCAGTTATTTGTTCCACTTGCTATCGAGTTCTTTTATTTTTACCACTTCAATTACATGCTGCTCTAATTTAAAGATTTTTCCCAAGAAATAATCAAATGTAGATCTTC
This sequence comes from Odontomyia ornata, assembly GCA_963969285.1. Lineage (NCBI taxonomy): Eukaryota > Metazoa > Arthropoda > Insecta > Diptera > Stratiomyidae > Odontomyia > Odontomyia ornata. The sequence goes on from OZ017738.1 coordinate 184,747,946, forward strand.
TGTCAATGGACTCAATACAATTGTAAGTACAAGTCAACTGGATTAGTAAAAAAGATAATTTTTAAGAACTTCTTCAGTTTTATCGGCAAGACTGAACGATAGGCTGCATTAGTTTCTATTGGCTCTTTAAGTTTTTAATTTCCACTGGATAAGATCAACTCAACGCTTGTTTCTTGCATTGTATTGAGCATTTGACAATCTCCTACTAGATCGCAACAAAGAATAAATAATATCATGACCATTACTTTGTTCTATACAAACCTATGTTTTCAAGTTAATGAAAGGTAACATTTTTAGAATTTATCTATTAGATATAATACAAGGACTGTTTACATTATTATAAAACAATAGTTTTAAAACAATACCGTATGCGCGTCAAGCGCTATCAATAGGCACATAAAGGTGTTGGTAATTTTACATACAAAAGTCCAATAGTCTAAGATGTCGACTTAAATTTATACATTTCTATTTAACTCATCACGAAAAATTTATTCTTTATTGCGCTCACATGTTTCAGTTCTTTTGATTCCTCATATGCACCGCCCAATTAATTGTTTTAATAGCGTCTAGTATAATTGTTAAAGGTATTCTAAGTGTCGATTTAAGAGATTGATTTATATGCCTTTGCTAAATTGCTTAAATGGTGGTCCTATAACTGCTTCTTTACTTATAATGCAATAACGGCCAGTTCTGACGTTAGCAAGATCGCCTCGAATTATAGCGCCGCTTTGAACTATAACCTTCCCACTCAAGATAAGGTTCTGAGATCCACAGAGGACAGTTTGCCGACTTAATTTATTACCCGAAGCCGTTTCAACATATTCATCGCGACTGTAATACAAATCAGGAACTTCCATGATATGCGGCGCCGAACGATTGGACCGCCGGAAACTTGCTTTGGAAATGAAATCTTTGAGGAATGGTTTTATTCTCAAAGAATCAAATATATACTTTCGCTTTCAGTCGGTAAAATACGCCGGGCGGAATATAAACACTGCCCAATGAATACCGATATTTGACCCGGTCTGCAGAACTGACACAAATACTAATCAAACAACTAGGCAATCATGGATGTCCAAGAGATATTTCTTGCTAGACCATTGAGTATACTTGTGCTAGACAACCCAATATGCCTCATTTCTTATAATTAATCCCGATGCTTAGCTGGGCAATTAGGATCCTCCACAGCCTTGAACTGACAACAGCTCTGCTGTTTGTAAGAAAGATTGAAGCGCTTCTTGTTGAACATTGACTTCGCCTTGGGCGTAGAATCTTTTCGAATTATAATTGCTGAAGCTGCTCTAGCCTTAGCCAAAGGTGATTGTTGCGCACGAGTCACTTTGGTCTGCGTGATAATGTTACTCTTCTTCGGTTTGTATTCTTGGTCGTTATCAACCTCTTCTTCAGAATCATTTGATTCGGTCACGTTTGGCTGCTACGACGACGAGGGGCGATGAACTGCAATCAAAACATGGTAAGGCATTTGTCGACGTAAGCCGAACGAAAAAAATTTACCTCTTAATAGTTTTACCCAATCTAGGACCGCGCCAAGTCGCTACCGACACCACACCATGGCACGTTCTGGGCGACGTAGAAGAAAAAACGTTTTGTCGAATTATCCGCTAGCTACGCGCACAGTTTTGCAATAATAACCGTACTTCTTCGACATGTGGCTGTCAAATCCAACAGCTGTCACATCGGACAAAACAGATGTGTGTGGAACGGCACGCCACATGGCGGCAATGTGCCTCTCCATTTGTCGCCAGTGGCATAGTTTTTTCGATGGCCACGGTGGAGGGGCATTTCCAGATGGATATGTCTCGAAATGTGTCGGGGTTTGGATTAATTTTATATTTCGAATATTTATATCCACAGATCTAAATATTTGGACAGAAAAGAAATATTTTCTGCGCAACGATATCCGCACGACAGATGAAGTCCGCTGGCACTTCGAGGACATACCCATCTGTCCGGTTGCAAGGGTTCGGGATCGGAATCACTTCGATTCCCGGGCGTAGGCGTCACATTACAGGAGGCCGACAGATATCACGCCTGCAATGACTTTCACCGCCGAATCAGAGACTGTCGCTCCTCGTCTCTGTACCTGTGCCAGGCGATTTCGGTAAACGTCCGTACCGAAAGCGTCGTCCCATACCTCTGCTCATTAAGAGGCGTCTTTTTGATGGGCTGGCTCTCTCTACGTTGGCCATAAGTCGACTCAGAGCCGATACTCCCGAAGCGTAGTCCGACAACGATCATGGACCAAGCAAGATGAGCCCCCACAATCGATATCCAAAGCCAATATTCACCAAAAGAAGGTTATGCTTTTTGTTTGGTGCGATTACAAGGGTATAGTCTACTTTGAGCTGCTTCGATTTTCTACTGTCGTCAACTATCGAAATTGAACAAATAAATTGTAGTGCATACAAAGGTTGTTAAAAATGTCCGTAAAGGACTGCAGCAGTGGTCTGCCGCCTCAGCGAGCGAAAAATTAATGCTGCGCTGGAACTGGCCTTGCCTGGCGAGGCGTAGGCGTGCTGGCAGCTAGCGTTGCGGTGTCATAGGGCCGGTTCTTTCCGCCAGCACAAAGTCACACTAAAACATTTCACGCTTACGAATAACTTGGGTGACCTGATTCACTGAAAAGCGCAAAAACACGATTCACTCCATAGGCATCAAGGCCTAGGTAACAAAGCGAAAAGTATTACATAGGAAACGCGACGAAGTATAACCGGTTAACCGCGTGCGAGTCGTAAGGCAATTTCGTCGTTGCCGAGAACGGTCACGGCCCACAAATAAGAGTGGGCCATACAACAACAACAATTCAATTTTTCCTCTTTAACTATTTTAATTCGGTGCAAATTCAATATGGAAACTTCGCAAGTGAATAATTTCAATATATTACTTCTACTCGCAAATCATCAGTTAAATATATTATTAAATAGTTCGTAAAAAATGTATAAATTAAATAAGTTATTGGATAATCCGCAAAAATTTATATTAGATAATACCGTAAAGATTGCACAAATAAACAGTTTCAAAACCGTCCCGCTCAATACTTCCATAGATAATTCAATGTTAATAATTGCCTTTTTTTGGCAATAAATCGTCCATTACTTGAAATTTGTAAATATTATGTATATGTTTCAACAATAGAAAAAAAACAAAGAAAAGGGTAGTTACCCACTCCCTCGACGAGCGCTCATATTGTGGGGTAAGGAGGCCTGAAACTTCACAAAATCTAGTAATTTTACGACCGACATGATGCATAATTCCATTAGATTATAAATTGGCATAGCTAGAGGAATGTTATATCCGCTTGTAACAAAAAACGGTCTCGGGACACACAGCAATTTAAATAAATTTAAGATTTAAATAAATATTAGGTAATTCACGTTGCCTAGAATCTAAGAATTTGTAATGAATTTTAATGCCCGTATAGGACACGGGTGCCGATGGTCTGGCATAAGTGTCAGCGAGCTATAAACAACACCGAGCTCAGCTAACTAGCTTCGCTTAACGACCGCGTACGCGTGCTTGACGACTAGCATTTGCGGGATCATATGAGGCGGGTTCTTGTCGAGCCACGAAGCTACACTACAAAATACTTATCACGCATACTCTACTCTACAAGACGCACCGATCAATTTTTATTGTCTTTAAAAAAGTTCTATTAGGTGTCAATGAAGCTACTCTACAGTAATTAAATAATTTTTTTGCCTCGTTAAAGTTAGCGGACACGGAGGCTTGAGACAAACGCAAACATTACACAAAAAGCAACCGTTACTTTCACCGAAGAAGGTCGTTGCATTACAAGGGGAATGTCAAACTTAAAGACGTTAAAGTGGCTGAAGTGAACCACTCATCTCTGCCTAAAAGATGGAAACTTGACGGATGCAGTTTACTTTACACTAGTAAAACAACAAACTAAGCAGTTTCGACGGGGTGACCACCTTATCTCTTCAGGAGCAGCCACTCCTGATCACCACGGGGCTGCTCGACTGCTTATGTTTATTACAAATTCCTGACTTTAATATGATTGCCGTCCGAAGCTGAATAGATAAAAATTGTATTCGCATCCGAGCTCATCACCACAAAACGAATCAACCATTTTTATTTTTGTTGCCATTGAAGACATGACAGCCGCCATTCATCAATGCTTCCCTCCTCGGACAGTGCAGAGCCAATGTTTATATATGTTACTCTTGCTGGGATTCGATCAACTAGAATTGAATGGAATTTCAAATAATATCAAGTACGCTGAAAGCGTACAACACCGAAAGATACTGCAACTAAGCACTGTTAATGGTTTTTTTTATTTTGCTTTGCTCACGAAGATCCGTCCGAAAATTCTCTGTTACGTAAAGCGTTGTCATCGATCCAATAATACAACGTCCAAAGCCTTCTAATTCCCAATTATGCCGCACAAATTAACGCATTTTCCACTCCTCTCTGCTGCTGCACTTGCAAGTCCTATTGCATTCCAGTCGTCTCCACCAAGTGCACTTTTACTTGAATCCGCAACGGAACTCGGATTATCTTATTACTTTTGCTTAAACAACTCACAGCCGATATCACGTTTAAGGTGGGCTATTTTGGGATTTCGGAATTGCAGTTATGCTTGGGTGCATTAAAAGATTTTCGATCTTCGGACGGTGATTCAAAGGAAATTTCACATTTCCACAGCAATTTTGGGCTGAATGGAAACACTTGGGGTTTGCTTTTCAAACGACGATTTTGCTCTCCGAACGTATTCCACGTCGCACGATTTCGTTTCACAGCCGATTTGACTAGTAACCAAATCGGTCCAACGCAAGGAATGTAATCACGCGATTAGCTATGACGAATTGAACGATAAACTAATTAAAAATGTCCTCCTTTTCATTTTACTCCAACCGTTCTTTTTCCATTTTCCATCTTCAATTTCACGTTCCTTCCCGAATCTCTTATCTAACCGTCACCATTTGCGATCTAACAGCACTTCCTCGTTCTGTCGACCGCCAAGCAACTTGTTGGCAACGAGAATCCCCTTCCCGTTGTTCGTCGGAACGGATTACTTCCAATTTCATTGGAATTTGTCTTTCTCTGGTGGGAATATTTTGGGATTCATAGTTTATTATGACTTACAGATCATCATCAGCCAATGGAATGTTATCATCAAGTAGTTTTCCAATTAATGACGTATTTATAAATAGCTTTAAATGCAGCGAATATGAGTATTTTTAAGATTTTATGAATATAATTGTTTTTTAGGTCGTTTGATCTAGCCATCGGATATTTATCTTACAACTATAATAGCAATAAAACTATAGGAAACCCATTGTAAATCACGGATAATAGTAATAATAACCAATTAATTCATTCATGTATGCATATTAATATAGTTTAATATAATAACTCGGCCTTTTGTGTTCCCTCGCTATAGGCGACTGTTGTTCATTTTTTCACTATCCGATGAATTGGTTTGTTGCGGTTGTTTTGGATGTTTTTGACCATTTGTTCACTGTAGAATTGCATGAAAGTTTATAAAGCGTTCACTATCGGACCGAGCAAAGTTATGGGCTCTAGTATTTATGCAAAGTAATGCAAGAACTTATGTAAATTTGCTTCCGCCGCTCTACTTGGCTAGATGCTTAAGATGACGAGTAAGCGCCAATAGCGGATGTTCTAGGTATATGGTAAATGTGGGGTTTGCTCGCATACTGTTTCAATGTGTTAAGAGAAAAGTATGAAAGCCGGCTGAGTGCTATGCAAATTGGGATGTAAGTATGTATTTATTGATTGGGGCTGTGTGGGTGTTGGTTGTAGTCGTTGCTGAGGAGAAGGCAGCTGCGACGTATGGAGAAGCTATCGATGATTATTAACTATCGAGAACCTCGGTCCGATAAAGATCCAGTTTTTTGATTAAACACAATTTATTGCTCTCTTTTGCTCTTATTAGGACAATTGTAGAAATGAGCTTAGTCGACAGTTATAATCGGTTGCGTTTTTCTTTCCAAGAATTCCAATAAGGATGTATCATTTCGTGAACGTATGATTTATGTATACACTACTATACAATTTTTTTCAGATTGATTCGAAGCAGCGCAGATGTTTATAAAGCATCAATTGTGCTAGATTCTAGTTGATGTGTAAGAACGGCATCATTGCATCAGTTTCTATTAATTTTCTTTCCAAACTGTCGTTCTGTATCAGTCACTGGTTATTGTGCCAATTAATGAGCTATATATCATTGAAAGCATTAAATGATTGATTATTCGAATTACTCAACCTAATTACAAGTATATTATTTGGAAATGCTTGTTGATGCATGGTCAATGCTGCATTGAAATTGGGAATATATATATATATATATATATATATATATATATATATATATATATATATATATATATATATATATATATATATTATGTACATATAAATATATATATATATATATATATATATAATATATGTATACATATATATATATATATATATATATATATATATATATATATTTATATATATATATATATATGTATATATATATATATATATATATATATATATATGTATATACATATATATATATATATATATATATATATATATATATGTATATACATATATATATATATATATATATATATATATATATATATATATATGTATATACATATATATATATATATATATATATATATATATGTATATACATATATATATATATATATATATATATATATATATATATATATATATATATATATATATTATATATATATATATGGAGGGAGATGGGCTGGCCCCATCGGTATTCAATTTGGCTATGGAGTACGTCATAAGAAAGTTTATTCAATTTTGACGATTTTGAAGACCAGCTGCATACACAGAAAAACAAAGCTCCAAGTGTACAAATGTGTGATAAGACCTGTGTTATGCTACGGGTGTGAAACATGGACCCTAACTCAAGCATTTGCAAATATTTTGAACGCCTTTGAGCGACGAATCCTGAGGGGAATAATCGGAGCGAAGCTAGACGGAGGCCAATGGCGAATTCGATACAACCATGAGCTGTATGAAATTTTTGATGAGCCAGAGGTCCCAACGATTTTAAGACAGCGGAAGCTGCAAACGCACCAATCAGTAATTTTTTTGCGGATGCAACGGTATCTCAAGAAGCACATGTGGGTTTGCTGCTAACAAATAACGGATATTTTGTTTATTAAGAAAGCCATTAAGCCAGAAATGAGTTTCATCCTTGAAGATGATTTTTCGATATTAGTGATTTTTAATAATATACCATGATAAAAATGTTGACTTTAACTAACATCTTGACATTGACAGCTCATTAAAAAAGTTTAAGGGTGCATTCATATAAAGATACGAAATTGTTATGTCCCTGATGCAAACCCTCAATACAATTCCCGCTAGTCATTCCTCCTAACATAAAGCACCGCTACATAAACCCTAATCCATCCACGCCACCCCTTGAAGCTCAACTCAAGCTACACAAACCCAATATCCCTATCCGGCCTGTTGTCAATTATCGCCCAGCTCCTGCATACTAATTAGCACGGTACTTGGCAACGATATCGGGTAATGCCATGCACCTTGACGATAAATAAACATTAAAGAAAGTTCTACTACGTCTTTAACATTGACTGACACTTGTCGACTTTTACCATTAGATATCACCAACCTCTATACGTCTATACCCGTCGATGAAACACTGACCATGCTACAAGAAAAACTTTTATTCAATAACAGCCGACGATTCACATATCAACTACTCAATCTCATAAAGACCACAATCAAGCAGAACTATTTTATGTATGGGACATCTAATGTCCTAAATAATGTCAGAAATATTCTTACAAACTTTAGAAGAACTCCTTATACTCGAAATTGTCAAAAGATCCAACATGATATTTACACAAATGATATGTGGATGACTGTTTCATCGTTATTGACAAAAGAAAATAAAGACGAACTGCTTTACTAAACGTTATTCGCGAACAAACAAAATTAGACCACAAAATATACAGAATACTAACCACAACTGAACATACCATACGCGTAACATCTAACCACCCCGCACGACATAAACTAGCAGCGTATAGATCAATGGTCAGAGGCTCCACTCCATCGCCATGCCTCCTACTAACTACTCCAACGAAAAAAAAAAAAACAACAACAAGGCAGACTCGTTGCCTTCTTACTCAGGCCCATAAGGAAATCAATTAACGTACCTGATGTTACTTCGCGTACCGGAAATAGCTGCTAAATAGCCCTTAATTTCCGAAAAAAGCTGTGCAGAAGACTTAAAAGCAGCATCTCAGTAGGCCGAAAGTAGGCTTTTGAGATGAAATTTAGCCGAAATGATACAAACAAGAAGGAGATTCATATATTTGCGCGCTTATGTCTTCGACGCCTCATATCTAAAATAAATAGTTGACATAGTACTTATAAAATTTTAAACGTACAGTCATATGTAGTGTCAAAAATCTTGAGAAAATTTGTTTGATTTGAACAGCTCTAGGTGGCGCTGTTGAGCCTACTCAAAAAGGTTAGTTCGCGGCGTGACGTAGCGTTTCCGTTTTCGGGCCTGAGTAAGAGCCTGGCGCTATGACAAACTCTATGATATTGCTACACAAGCAAAGGAATGGATCGAGACTTAATATCCTAGCAAGGCTTGAAACATATAAAGATAGAAAACGGACGGTAACATTATCAACGAACAACTTATTACAAATTCCAATGCAATTTTCTCAGTATTAGATTACGCTCTCCGACGCAAATGGAAGCGAGATGAACCAAAACAAACGGACATCCAACAATCCAAAAACCTAATATCCCTCTACCTGACCTAATTTAGTGCCTACTTGTTTAACCCATCCTACATCTATATAAAGTAATTTCCTTCCACACATCCTTTAGACACTGAAAATGACTCAAAGGAGTGAAACGCGTCTACTTACTCAAGGAAGCAAGACCGGACGGATTTTAAGAAAAAAGAGAATTAGCCTGCGGATATCAAATAAACAAAATAATTGACTGAAAATATTAAATTGATTTTTGGACAATATTCAATTTTATAAATAGATATTTGAAATATATATGTATGTAGCTAGAAGTCAAATAAATTCATCCTATACTATTATTTCATTTTAACATTTGACTTCAAAAATAAAAATACATTCTCCCGCCCTTCGGTGGTCCCAACAGTCGATGCACTCGTGAGCTGATGCCTGATGAGGATATGGACACATCTCGAACCCACTCTCCTAAAATTAAAATTTTTCAAGAAAGAGTTCCCAGGCAAATTTCTAATTTAAATTAGTGTCTCAAATTTAAAAAAATCTTCAGTTATTAATTCTAATCAATCTACAATATTAACTACCTCGAATTTGTTTGATTAATCTCTTGATTATTCTAAATTTGTTTACCGAGTTTAAAAAAAAAATACAAAAACCATACGCTGTCTGCAATAAAAAAAAAAGAAAATAAAAATTTGCGATTGTTTATAACTCACAGGAAAACAGTTTCAGGATTAGAGCGAGAGCTTTCGGAAAAGAACTTCCTAATATTTTCATACGATGAACAAGTAAGTATCAAGTAAAACCAGAAGTTTATCGTTACCCATATTTAAAAATTAGTATACGATTTAAGTAAAAATGGAATCTTTGTTTAGCTGAAACATCTGAGAACAGATAACAAAGCTCTTGAAGACTTGCGAAAAGAAGTTAAAGAACTGAAAACTAAAAATCAGTTGATGACGACAGTTCAAGATGTTCTAACATCGACATCAGCAGAGGTTGAAAGCATGTTAAAAGACGAACAAAATATAGAAACACTTAGCATTTTAGTAGCCGCTTTAAAAAGGTGAGATTTCTGTACATGTCATCTTACAATTCTCTTCAATTTTTTCATTGAATTTAGAGAACTCCAAATATCAGAAAAAAGAAAAAACGAACTCAGAGAGTCATTAAAATGCGTTCAAACGGATCTAAGACGTGAGCAAAAACAAAAAGAGTATACAATTTGGAATAGAATCTAAATGAAACCATAATTAAATACTTGTTTCCCTAACAGGACGTTGAATGAAAAAATTTCATTTTTAGAAAGTGTAAACTATCGACTAAAGGAAGAGGTGATTAGTTTGTTTGTTACTGAAAATGTTTCACGTAGATGTTATTTTAGTTGAAATCGCTTCAAATCGGAAAAGATGAGACGGTTGAAAACGAATTGGAGATTGTGACTCAAACGCCAAAACTATCGATTCCGCATGCAAAAGTGAATACACTGAAAAGCGAAAATTCAAAGTCTTCACCAACCATAGTAGGTTTTACTTTTGGTTGTATAAATTTCTGTTTAGTATTTTGTATGTTCTTATATCGATCGACGTTAAGTAATCATAAGATTATAAATTATTGGCTCTAAATGTTTGTGATTGAATGATTTGTTTATAAATTTTTAATAGACAATTTTCTTTTTAAATTTGTCAAGTACTTTAACCTTTCTCACCAAAGAGCAAATGAAACTTATTATTATTATATGCTGACATTAAAGAAGTTCAACGTCGCTGGTAGCACAGACCTAGTATTTGAGTAAAACCTCAAAAGGCCGCCGTTTTTTACAAATTTTGATGAATACACATATGGACTACGTCGGAATGATTTAATAGTTTAATAAAATTTAAAAACCCTTCTAAATCAGCATAGAATTTTGCTAGAAATTTTTTTGTGCTTTTATCTCTTACATCAACTAAATATTATTTTAATTTTTCTTTTTCAGTCGGAGAGAGTTAAAATCATAGAAGAATCAAGTTCTCCCTATTTCAATATAAAGTCAAGCAGTATTGGTTTATCAAACTTGTTAAAAAACAGTGAGATTATTAGAAGTAAAGAACACTCCGTTGTTGAAGAAAGTCGAGGTGGATTGCTAAGAAAAACTACAAGTGATCTAAGTGAAAAGGTATTTTATTTCAATACGATAAAAAAGTGGAATCTAATTTACATTTGGAAAATAGTATTCGATTTTCAAGAAACCAAGACTAGAATTGCAAGCAAATCAAGTCAAACAAATATCTCCTAATTTGTCGTTCAATGGAATCGGTGGAACTGAGAAGGTTGACGAATTTCCTGATTTTACTAGGCAGAGACCTACTTGTGAAATGAAAATGAAATCCTCATCACTTAGTGAGCGATTAAAATCCGGCAAATTGAAGAGATTGCCCAGGACTACTAGCAAAGAGACTTTAGATAAATTTGTTACAAAATCTAATATGTAATTAGAATAAATTATTTGTAAATAAAGTAAATATATAATCCGATGAATTATTTTGTCAATGGACGAAGCCTACTTAGAGATCCCGGTATAATATTGTTTTCAATAATATTTTATTTTATATTTTATGTTTAATTTGGACCGGATGCCTTACTCATATTTTCTGTTTGTTCTTGAGGGTATTTATAGTTGCTATTAATAAATCAGAGTGCAAGCAACTTAAAAGAAAAATTTTTAATATTTTTTCATAGATAAAAATTCTAATAATTCATCAAAGCGAACAAATCGAATAGTATACCTATATACCTACCAAATGAAGTTTTCCTTAAACTAAAAATCTATTCACACGATAAATGTGTCAAAAAATTACTCGTATTACCGAGTGCAAATCGACTGACTAAATTGCTTCATTAAAAGAACCATCATAACTTAAATAAAACATATACATATACCAAAAACAAATATCTCCGAGGGCACTTTCCAAGATTTATGCTATGAGAATATTTCTAAATGGTCCAATCCGAGAAACTACCTAGCACAACAAAGAGATTCCAGCCGCCAGCAAATCGATACGATCGCATCGCATTCTCTGATTTTTCGCGTGATACTATCGACTTGAATTTGAGGGATTTAAAGATTGCGAACTACCCAATTGAATTGATCCATATTGATACAAGATTACCCCTGACCAACTATGGGGGTTATGATAATCCCTAAGGCGTTCGATTTCTAAAAAGTGGATTATTTCTTATATCAGTGATTCGATTAGCGCTGCCTGAGGGCTACCTAAAGACTGTATGGTATGAACTTTGGCGATATATAATACCTACAACGCAGTTTTAAAATAAGTAAACTATCTAGTCACAAAATAATTGTGCACCGGAAATTTTTCTCTAACAAACGAAATTGCTGTGAAATTCACAAAGCGTTAAAATTAAACAAATTAACATGTTCGGCTCATTGTTTCAAATATTAGCCGCTTTTCCGATATAAGATTGATGTCTTTTCCACAAATCAACTGTTGCGATATATTGTATATAATAAGATAAGCGGGCGTGTGCAAAACGATGTGACATACAATTGTGCCTGCTTATACTTAACGAAATAGAAAACATCTTCATTTATGGCATAGTTCCGTGTCGCGCCTTCACTTTCCGATTAGTTTCCTTCAACCTTCGCGGTTCTGCCTCCCCGTTTGTCGAAAGCCCAACCGTGGATCTCTTAAAATCCAATGAGTTACCCTATCGTTTCTTTAGTTTCCCTATTGGACACTTCCCTTGCACTCTACCTTTTATTGCTGTGTTCGCTAAACGAAGCTCCTCTATCCTTTCCACATGTCCAGCCCATTTTGAGCGGTATTGCGAATACGGATACAATGTGGTTATCTGATCGATCGAAACACGCCTTAGAATTCAGCTGTAATTATTTAAGGCATACCTTGTCACGGTTTGATTGATTCCTAGGTAGTTGGGTTTAATGGCGGCCTGCTCCGATATGCTTCGGAGAGGGCTCACAGGCACACAAGGGCCTATTGTGATACCGCAATTATATGGATACGACCTTTGAATTATAAGAACCACTCTGAGCTCTTAACAAACAGATTGATTCTCCTTAGATTCTGTAGTGAAATTATGTAGATATTAATGTCCGTGAAAGACTGCAGTGAAGTTCTGCTGCCTCGGCGAAAGAGGATGGTGAGATCCGCCGAGATTAGCCTTGTCTAGGGACGTGTGAATGCGCTGGCAGGCTAGCGTTGCGGTGTTGTGGGGCGGGTTCTTTCCCCCTAGCACAAGGAACCATTACAAAAGAATTTCGCATTCACGAATTAAACATGTTAACATGCCGATCGACTGGTGTTGAGGCTGTGGTAACCTGCTAAAAAAAAAAAAATTATAATGCTCTATACTTGTTTACGAAATTGAATTTTGTTTTGCGTGTTTTTGTTTTTTTTTTGATAATCGATACATTCAAATGCATATAAATATTTAACAACTATATAAAAAAAGAAACAAAATGGATATACACAGGAATTCATATACTGGAAAAAAGATGCATGAAAAAAGGATATGCGAAAAAAAGCCAAAAGGACACTCACCGGCATCCTCCACGAGCGCTCTTTGACGACGTGGTGGTTCACGGTGCTGTTATTGATGTGACTATAAACTAAACACTCGAATGTTATTTACTATTTAATTCTAGGCCGCGTTTTAGTATTATTCGATTTACTTAATCCTTTTAACGTGTTTATTCGTATTTTCTTTTTCGTATGCTAGACACCTAAGCTCATCTGTTGTTATTCAGCATGACAATCGAAGACTTTTTAACCAAATTTAGAACAGAAATCACATTTTTGGGATCTATTAATCTAAATTGCTTGGCATGGGAAAACGTAGAACGTGACTGTGTTGCAACGCCATTGTATGGAAGACCATATTGCATAGTAACATCATGTGCTCCAGATTAGATAAACTTGCCCTGATTGGAACACATTTTGAATTGGTTCATCTACCAAACCCTGAAAGAGGGAATGAAATAGTTTCAGAGATCGTTGAAGCAAAAGTTTCCGACTTGAAGTCAAGCCTGAACGGCCAATCAATTCTTCATTTCAATGAAACATTAACATCTTGAACTTGAATCTTATTGATTATTTTGTCAGCTATGAAGACTTGTGTTTCATATTTCGCAGGATAAACAACAAGAAATCATGTGGTACTGATGGTATTCCAAATGTAGTTCTCCGACATTTTGTAATGATTTTCCACCATTTAGGTCCGAACGCGGAACCGACCTCTCATCGGTTCTAGACGTTAAGTCTGAGTAGTGCCAACGGATGGTACCAACCGGTCAACCAATCCGTGCACCGTAACCCATTCACGCGGTGGCTGCTTGTCGGCCAGCTAGTTCGGAGAGGATTTCGGTCGCGGGTCTCCGAATGGGTTACGCTCAATTACAATATTCAGCCACCTGTACACGCCCGTTTTCAAAACGCGTTGCAAAAACAAAACCATACGGAGAGGAGACCTATTCTACGTTACTCCGTATTTCTTCATTAACCAGTCAAAAATACAAAAGCTAATTTTTATTTCGCGTTCCCGAATTTCCGACGCGGTACCGAGAAGTATACTACTTTAACTCATCCTGACGAAAGCTACTCTAATAAAACGACAAAACAACAAAGGTACCGCGTACCGCGCACGACGCGAAACCGACCTCAGCGGATTTTTCTAAACCCTACCCTCGCGACGGCATACCTACCCTGCACTTCCTTTCCCGCTGAAAAAAGTGAAGTGAACAAGAAAGTGCTCTCTCGCAAATCCGCGATTGCAAAACAGGGAAAAATCACACGTAGAAAATACACACAATAATCAAGTGCAGAAACTAAGACGTATAATGCGATTGTATGACACATTCGCTCTATTATAAATAAACTATAGAGGAGAGTTGAAAACTGTTTAAATTATGCAAAGTCGTCGACGTCGATTGTACGCTATGATTGGCGTAGATTTTCCCGCCGTTTTCTTTTCCTCGTTGCGTCGGACTGTCAATCCGACAACCGCCGACAAAACAGATGTGCGGAATGGAACGCCACATGGCGGCAATGTGCATTTTTATTTGTCGCCAGTGGCATAGTGTTTTGATGGCAACGGTGGAGGGGGGCATTCCCAGATGGATATGTCTCGAAATGTGTCGGGGTTTTGATAAATATTATGTTTCAAATATTTAAATCCGCAGATCTAAATATTTGGAGAGAAAAAAAAATATTTTCTGCGCAACGATATCCGCACGAAAGATGAAGTCCGCTTGCACTTCGAGGTCATACCCATCTGGCCGAGTGCAAGTGTTCGGGATCGGAATCACTTCGATTCCCGGGCGTAGGCGTCACATTACACAACCAAGAAATATCTTTCTCTTTTTTCATAGAACCAAACTCAGAAAGAAAATATTAAATAAAAATGATTGAAAAATCAGTAAAATGTTTGTGTAAATATGAAGTGTAATATGATTAAACTAAATTAAGGAAACTTATGTAAATTGTGTTTTTTTTTTCTCTTTTGCTTCTTATGTAATTGATTTTTAAAATAACATCGATATCGTTTTGAACATTTTCTATGTATAAATGTTAAATAATCATATCGGGGATACTATTTCTAACATAATATGTTTGATTAAAACTACATTGCATCAAAGTGAACAGATTAAGAGAGTAAAAGTTTCTAGTGAAACAAAACATTGTTCCGATTAAATTTTAACATAAGTCTACAAAATCATTCCTTATCAAAAAGTCGATTAGAACGATGGGATTATGTATCGAGTTGACAATTCATTTTTAGTATAATATACTCATTTTAAAATACTCGTATTCGTATTCTTGTACGCTATTATGTTCTATAAAAAACTTATTGTGTTTAATCGTACGATAAAAATAGTAATGAAGTAGTCATTTACATGAAAATGAATGTAGCTAAAACAAAACTATCTTGCAGCTACATAAAACCATAAAATAAAACAAGTTTTTATTTTATGCTTTTGGTTTTACATAAATTGTTGTTCTTTTTAAGGATTTGTATTTATGTTTTTGTCGTTCTAAGACTAATATGAAATAATACGCTAGTGCACATGGTTATTTAATTAAATGATACTACTGTACTCATTAGATATTTATATATACTTATATATAAATTTGTATTTCTTTTTTCATGCGAGTTTGTACCGTTTCAACACAACATACACCACTTGCATTCCTTCCACAAAACTTCAATGCACATATACTTTTGCTATACAGTTCACAAACACAAAACAACACGCGACGGTGTGTTTAATTAAACATGACATTAAACCGTGGACTTCCATTCAGTGATTTTTATGTATTTACTAGATACTTAACGCGCAAAATACGAGATAATTCGATAGCATATAAACCCATTAAACCTTGAATGATTGTTCAAAACTTCGATTAAATGATGTATTCTAAATTAATTCATATTGTATACGACAGGCACCAGGCCTTGTGTTGCTAAAAATGTTTGCGTTAGAAAACTAGAATAGGATAAATTTTCTACTTAAATAAACGATGCTCCGGGGCAGGAAGAATAAATACTTTCTTAGGCATCGATCTTTGAACTAATTGGCACAGCCAAGACTGAGGGAGCTCATCATGACCTGGATCTGATTGAGTATTGAATTCTAGATTGGGTTCTGGTAAGTTTTGCCATCATACTTTCAACGGGTATAAGTTGTCGATCGTTTCTTGTTCAGATTGTGAGAAAATTGATATATAAGCTGCTCTATGGAATAATATACATTCAGGAGCAGTCCTTCGATTTCGGTGCCACTGATGATAAATCAGGATTCATTTTCTTGCTTACTTTTATTTTTACGTTTTCATTGCGAGCCACAAACTCCGCCAATTGGTCAACTATCTCGTGTAATTACTTATCCCGTCCTTGACGAACGTTTTCACGATGAATCTTATCGTTTGCGGTTTCCTTGGTTTCATCTCTTGATTGAGCTAAATCTTGTTTCGGGGCCTTCAACTGATCGTGAAGTCTTTCATTCCACTCGGCTAATGCACGGCGGTCGTCCACTGGATTCTTAATAAGTTCACCTGTAACTAAATCACGAGAAATATCTTCCCCAGAATCACCATTTGTAAGCTCTCCGTCGTTTTCATTTTCTTTTTGTTTGTTAAAGAATTCTAATTAGCTGCTTACATCTTTCGCCTACATGTGTCAATTTCATTTCTGTATTTTTATCTTAATTTTCTTATTTGTAGTTTTCTCTCACACATTCAATATCACTTGTTTA
Organism: Odontomyia ornata; assembly: GCA_963969285.1. Classification (NCBI taxonomy): domain Eukaryota; kingdom Metazoa; phylum Arthropoda; class Insecta; order Diptera; family Stratiomyidae; genus Odontomyia; species Odontomyia ornata. Next base: position 184,765,025 of record OZ017738.1, read on the forward strand.
AATGTTTGATTTGGAGAAGCTTACACGTAAATGATTGGATTCAGATAGTTGATGATTGTGCATTTTAATGAGAGCTAAAACAGCATCTTCTACGGATGCAAGTTGGATACGTGCCATTTTGCGGTCTTTCGGGAAAAAATTTAAAGCCTTTGACTTCGAAGCCATTCTTAGTGAATGCTTCTTTAATATCTTCTTCGGAACAGGATGATGGAATGTTGCTTAAATGCAATGTTGCTGATGGTGGATAGATATTTTGATAGTTTTTGCGAGACAAAGGAAATTGTGCATTGTTTTATATTTTGGCAAGCACACTTTGTCGGACAAACTGCCAATGTCACTCGAAGGATGCACACGAATAGGAAAATCCGCCAACATTGGATAAGTAGACTAATGGAGCACTTTCTTCACTATTATTTATTAGATTTTAAGTAGAAAATTTTGCGGGAATACACCCGAGACATCACAATGCCCGCACTTTTTAGGTTATCCCCGAATGACACTCCTAACCAGTTTCCACTTTTCTATCTATTCGATGTTTTGATGGCAACTGTGGGCGGCATTGCCAGATAGATATGCCTCGAAATGTATCGGTGTTTAATTAATATTATTTTTCAAATATTTATATCCACAGATATAAATATTTGAAAAAAAAATATTTTCTGCGCAATGATATCCGCACGAAAGATGACGTCCGCTTGCACTTCGAAGTCATACCTATCTGGCCGGTTGCCAGGGTTCGGGATCGGAATCACTTCGATTCCCGGGCGTAGGCGTCACATTACAATTTGCCTGAGGTTGCTATTAGGAACTATTGCGTATTGTTCAACAACATGTTGAGCAATTCATATTTCCCAAATGAGTGGAAAAAGGCTAAGGTATTTCCGATCTTGAAGAAAGGAAAAGAATCTTCATGCCCCAAAAGCTATCGCCCAATCAGCTTGCTGCCTAACATCAGCAAGGTGTTTGAAGTGATACTCAACAGAGCATTAAACGCCCACATTGAGGAAAATGAGTTGATGCCGAATTGCCAATTTGGTTTTCGTGCCAGGCATTCGACCACACATGCAATAACGAAAGTAACCTCAGACATCTGTTGGAAACTAAATGATAAACAATGTGTTGGAGCATGTCTCATTGATATGGAGAAAGCCTTTGATACGGTATGGTTAGATGGACTAATTTTTAAACACCTTCAGGACAAGTTCCCCAGACACCTTGTCGCCATGATGTGTAATATGTTATACGGGAAATCGTTTGTTGTAACTGATGGAAATCTGACAACAATGCGCGAGTTCAAGGTCTTGAATGGTCTACAGCAGGGAACAGTTACTGCGCCTCTGCTCTTCTCAATATTCATTCGCAACCTATTGAATGGCTTTGATTTTAACGTCTTGCCAACGCGATCATTGGTAGTGTTTGCTGATGATCTGATCATCTATACAGCAGACCGAAAAGCTACAATAGTTCAGAGTAATCTTCAAAAAATGTTCAATCATGTACAGCTGTACACTGACAATTGGCGAATGAAAATCAATGCGCAAAAGTGTGAAACAATCTTGTTTCGGACAACGCTGCAGGGGGTCAGTCAAGACCTGAAACGTAATTGGAAAGATTTCCACATCATGGCTGGTGAGGGTAGTCTTGAACGGGTTCCACATAAATCCTGTGTTCGATACCTCGGTGTTTATCTCGATCAGTATCTGTACTATACTGAACATGTGAAAATCATGCTCAGTAAGGCACTTAAAGTAGCCATGGCCCTTCGAAAGCTCTTTCATTCCAGATACATTGATCAAAAGGTCAAAGTTATCTGTTACAAGACACTGGTTAGACCAGTTTTGACATATGGATGTCAGATCTGGTACAACCAGAGTGCTAGTACTATGGAAAAATTAAGAGTTTTCGAAAGGAAATGTCTTCGTGCATGTACTGGTTTGTACAGAAAGCCTGAGACGGATTGGAAACATTATATATCGAATAGAAGAATTTATCAAACTGCTGAAGTGACTAGAGTCGATATTTTCATATTGAAACTTCTTCGGAATCATATCGCAAGATCTGTGACTGTGAGTGAAAACCCTTGGATTTCACAGCCGTTCCACCCTACCGACGAGTATACTCGTATAGCGACTTGCCTCGCTACTGGCTTCATTCCTCCAGAAGCATTCGTGTATTTGGACATGAATCGATATGTTTTTGATTCTGACGGCGTCCCAGTCATATATCACATATATCGACGGGCCACCGATAAGAAGATAAAATATCCTCCGGACTTGAGTTCACGAGACCAACAATTCCAATGGAGATACTCATCTGCTAGATTCGTTGAGGCTGATCGAGTTGAGACGGGGCAATCTATGTATTGGTGGCTACATTTAGTGTTGTTTATTTTTGTTAAAAATTAGGGATAGATTAGGTTTATATTATGTTTATTATATTAGGTTAGAGATAAGGTAAAACGCTTAGGTTAGGAACATAGTTACAGATTTTTTTAGTATAAGATAAAGTTTTTGATTGCATTTATTAGAATTAAGTTAAAACATGTAGGATCAAAGTTCACTGTAGTGTTAAGATGATAAATAGTTTTAGAATAGTGTTGGTTGGATTTTTCTCCTTTTTCCAATTGAATTTTAAAAATATGTAACAATCTTCATTGATTTGAATTTGCTAGAGTTTTTTTTTTAAATGTGTTTAATGATAACGTACAAATTTAGAGAGCCATTTGGGCCATTAAGTTTTTTTATTGTTATTGTTTGGATTTTGCTTTATATTCTTTTAAAATTTATAACGATTAGTATTAAATAAAGCGCTTTTGACTTGACTTGACATCATGTGCTCCAGCAATGCAAAAATGCTATACACGCCAGGTTCGCAATATTTGTTATGTCAAATGAAGCAATAAGTGGCACCTGTTGCTTTCGCGACCACTGAACGAGCTATTTTTTTTATTATAAAAACTAACCAGCAACACATAAACATGTACGCCTCACTTGAAGCATTAAACATGATGAACCGTAATTCGTGTATCTCGTAATGATCCACTGATTTATACAACGACAATCCTAATCTCGATACATTTTCCAAGACGCTCAAAACAAATGTCACTTATCCAAGCCCTTTCTTTTTTTCATAAACGTGTACTCCTCACTTGAAGCGATAAACGCGAGATACCATAATTTGTGTATCTCATAATGATCCACTGATGTATGCAACGAAAATCCTAATGGCGACAAATTTCACTTGGCAAAGTCCTTTTCATTCGCCTTCGCAGCGCATCAGCACAATATGCAAAACGTACTTTTGCGATTATCAAAAGATTCAACATGTGAACAACACTGCGCCGGCTACTGTATAATTCCCAACCAGGCACTCAACTACAAATTCAACGCTTAGGAAAACGTGAATTCTCGTAAATTCTTTCCTTCGTCGTGACAAATGAAAGGGATGAAAAATCACTTTTTACGTCACTTTTGTTATGCCAAAACGAAACTTTTACACACACTCTCTTTGTTCCGAGAACCATTTTATCGTGCGTATATAGCACCGTCTGTTGAAAAATTCCCGCTTGTGGAAAAATCTGTGCCAGATTACCAACAATTGATGTGGCTTGCAATTTACAACACTGCTCGGATAATTCATTTGCCACCTTGAAACTGCCTGTGGCTCGGCGCGGCGCTACCAAATACTCGAGTGCACAAACGTCGTCCGTCACCAGAAATAGACGCAAAAACTGCGTATCACCGAATTGCACACTAGTCCCTACACCGCGAAACACACCAGCAAACGAGCAATTGAATTATACTAACTGGAAAATTTGCAAATCTTCACCAGGCAGCGATTGCGCGCAGCCCACAAACAAGTTGAATGCAAGTCGACCGGACACACCCCACAAATCGCAAGCAACACTTGTCAGCAGCCCTCATCACTAATTGAATCCGCAGCGGCACCCAAGCGGGGCCCGCGAAGTCGACGGCCGATTTTTGTATATGTTTCTCGCGATATCCATTGTCTCGCAGCTTCGCTACTCGGAACTGGAACGGCGCTCACAACCGCGGCCTATTTCACGGTTTTTGGTGTACGGTTCGATGGCGGCAGGGCTGGTAAAGCTCGGAAGCGCGTGCAATCCACACGGCGAACACTTAGTCCACGTTGTGCTGTAGTGAAATGAGTATATATAGATGTCCGTTCAGGACTGCAGTGATGGTCTGATGTTGAAATCCGCCGAGATTGGCTACCGTTGCGGTGTTATGGGGCGGGTTCTTTCATCCTAGCTCAAGGAACCACTACAAAAGAATTTCGCATTCACGAATTAAACATGTTAACATACCGATCCACTGATGTCGAGGCTGAGGTAACCTACTAAGGGCTAGGAAATTGCTGGTTTGGAGAACAAACTGGGCCCGGAGGAAACGGACGGACTTACAGAGACTTCGTCGTTACCGATGATACTTATGGCCCACAAATAAGAGTGGGGCATCCAGCTGGATGCGGTGCCCGTCGCACTCTCCCAACCGGATCAAGATCCAAACGTAGATGTGGCCATGTATTTCCCATTTGATTGAAAAACTCATACAAAAGTACTTTGCATGACTCTTTCCATCAAATGAGGAATACAAACGTATCTAATTTATGTTATAGCGTTATGCAATGGAATCACATAACTCTATATTATAAAAGGGCACGCGAGCGGAAGGCCACTCTACCCGGCAAGAGCCCCTGCTAAGCAAAAAAAAAAAAAAGAGGAAGAGCGCGCCCGATGGCTAGCCCATATTAGACGAAAAGCCTGCCATCGATGCGGGTCCTATACGCGGTCAGGTGGAAAGAAAGGGAAAGACCGAAATCGCCAATTTAAATCTCCATTTTTGTTTATAGTGGAATCATACCTTAGTTAATAATATGTAACAAAAATAATTCTGAATAAATAAAATTAAATATATTATGTACTTTATAAATTGTATACTTTGTTCAGAACCAATTTAATTTAAATCATACATACAACTCAAATCATAGCAAAATAAATCAAATCAAAAATACGATCGCAAATTAAGATTTTCTTTTTATGTCTAACATTTTCCGCGATTATTTCAGTTATTCTCACATATTGCCCTATGATCTTACTGGATGTGTAACGCCACTATTTCAAACATACAACAATCACATAAAATGTAAATTAGTATATATACGAGTATCTATATTACATGAGTTTCTGTACGTTTTATTTGCGCCTTACCCAAAGCTTTCTCCAATATTTTTCGTCATTTCAGAACGTTACGTAGGCTAAAACTATGTGGTTTGACTTTCACATTTCAGTACAGTTTCATCTGAGTGGGAGCAGGGTTCATGCTGCAGTAATGAGTTGACTGTACATAGTATAGATCTTGAGCATTTTTCAAACATAAAAATCCGAAAAGGGCGTTCTGTTGGATTTAGTAAGTAATATAAGATTAGAATTAAATGTATATTAAGGGTAATCGTATGAATTGTGAAGTATAAAAATGGCAACTATCAATATTTTAGATTTGGCTGAGGTTTTAGGTATTAGGTAAATAACACGAAAAATTCAAATCCAATCGCAATTATGATTACCCATGATGACAAATATAGATGATTTTTACGATAAAATTATTTTTGTTTGCCTGTTTAAAGCGCAATAAATATTCTTTGTACTCGCATAAATTTATGTGTGAAGTGTCTGTTTTTTTCTTTTTTTTTAATATTACATTATTAGAAAAAATTTAATAAAATGGGTACTCACCCGCATCCTGATGAGCGCTCGTTGACGATGTTGGCGGGCCAATATCGGTGAAATGTATCCATTTGGTTTGATTTTAATAATTTTCCTATAAACGCACAAGAAGAAAAAACGCACACACTCACACCTGAACAAACTACTTATGCTCTAATTTAAATGTATTACGGACGGGTCAACGCTTAGCCGACGCTACCGGCGGCCTGTCACTCATTACTTAAATCCTCCTCCCGACACATTCCCTGTTGTAAGGCGCGTATGTACTCGTTGATTTTTGTTATACCGAGCAACTAATTTCAGCCAATTGACCCACAAAATCGAAAAGCTGGCTGATATCGCATGTAATGGTCGACGTATTCGGCTCCGGCGTTTTAAATGCTCTTCGTAGACCTTGCAAACACCCTCCATACATCTATTTACGCTTTCGCAGTCACTACACGCACTGATCTCAGGAATATATTTGCTCGGTTTATTCTCAGTATGAGTCGTAAAAATTAACATTTCTTTATAGAACGCGAAAATTTATTTATTATATATCATAAAACTGATAAGTTTATGCTCCATTCTTTGAATTCATCTGCAAATTCTCACATTTCAGCTAAGGATATGCAAATCATGGATTCTTAAGCAATCATTGAAAGAGCTTAAATATGAAGTTTGAATCTTGTATTTGGTATTTTCCTGACACAGTAGAACACAAAAAAAAAAATAACTGTTCAGATTTACAGTAAGAATCAGATGGAAGGACAACGATGATAGAGAAACAATATTCACACAGGCGCCATTGTTCTGCACCCTAGTAGAATTACTCTTGTTAAAAGTCAAATAGAAAGCCACTCGGATTCCACAACTCGTGACACGATAGAGATTAATAGCAAGCACTTTCACACACTACTAGAGTTTCAATCTTGGCATAATTTCACTTTCTCTCGAGTTAGCGCAGTTATCACACGCTAAACGATCAGCAAAAATACTCAAACACCACGTAAAGTGCGTTTTTGTTTTGTTGTTCGAATACACTGCGCGTTACCGCCAAAGATTAATTATTTCCCGATCCTTTCACTGCTGCGTGCAGTTTTATCTACGAATCTCCCGGTACGGGATCAAGTCCCAATCCCGTTCCCAATTTCACTCGATGAGCCTCTTATGATACACATCAATCCCGACAAGGTATAGTCGTTATATTTAGAAAATTGGAGCAATTTCTTTTATTTATCGACATTGCCTCGATTTTTATTTGCACGGCATATCAAAACACGCAACGAAATGTAATTCAGTAGCGAACGATGAACATTTACAATGTTAGCTCAAGCTCGAAAGTTATCAAGGTCGATTTATTAATTTGCACGACGGTCGATCTCGCGCATGCTTCTCGATTTGCGATCTTAAGTCGACTTCTCGATCCGTCCAAATCTTTTATTTCTTTTGCCGTGTTGCAACGGTACCTCGAGCACAGCTGCCCGCTCAGCCGAGTTAGATTGCATTCGGCAATGCAATTCACGGACGGGATGCATTAAATCAGAGTTTCCATGTCCGAAATTTTAATTTGCATATTTGAATTTTTTTTAAATTAACAGAAGAAAATAAAAATGAAAAAGATTTAAAATAAATCTAGCAAATGAGTATATCCATTGGAATTGTTGGTTTCGTGAACTCAAATTCGGAGGATATTTTATCTTCTTATCGGTGGCCCGTCTATATATGTGATATATGGTTGGGACACCGTCAGAATCAAAAACATATCAATTCATGTCCAAATACTCGAATGCTTCGGGAGGTGTAATGATTTTCATGCGTCTCATTCGCTCGTTTGAGAGATATTTCCGGAAGGAAATCTAAACCGACCTCTGATCGGTCCTAGACGTGAAGTCTTGGAACTTGACAACGGACTGTGCCCATCAGGTCGACAAGTCCGGACACTCTTAGTCAGCTCCAGAGAGGAGTTTCGGTCGCGGGTCTTACGCGAGCAGACTAAGTCCGAATTACAAAACTCAGCCAGCTGTTCCAATGCCCGATTTAAAACGCGTCGAACAACTTACAACGACTCTACATCAAATTACGTGACTCCGTTCCGAGGAAAAGGAACAAAGATAGAAGCTGAAAAAATACACGCTCCCGAATATTACCGTGGCGGTGCTCGAAATAATCTACTCGAATTCAAACCAAAAAAAAATCTACTCTAAGAAAAAAACGCAAACTCAATATATTGTAGTGAAATAGTGGTTAGATAAATGTCCGTACAGGACTGCAGCGATGGTCTGCTGCCTCGGCGAAAAAGGATGGTTGGGTCCGGCGAGATTGGCCTTGTCTGAGGACTCGTGAATGCGCTGGCAGGCTGGCGTTGCGGTGTCGTAGGGCGGGTTCTTTTTCTCATGACAAGGACCCACTACAAAAAAATTTCGCATCCACGAATTTCGAGGGTCAAAGGAATATCGACCGGAGTCGAGAAGGAGGTAACCTACTAAGGGTTATTAAATTGCTGACTCGGAGGACAAACTGGGCCTGGAGAAAACATATGGACTTAAGAGGGCTTCGTCGTTACCGACGATACTTATGGCCCACAAATAAGGGTGGGGCATCCAGGTGGAAGCGGTGCTCCCTCGCACCCTCCTAACCGGATCAAGATCCAAATGCAAGCGTGCCCATATTTCCCATTTGAGTGAAAACTCATACAAACATAATTTGAATGAATTTTCCCTTTAAATGAAAAATATATGTAAACGTGGCAAATTTATATCATAGTATTATCTTATGTGTAGGAATCACATAACACTTTGCCATAAATAGGCACCCGAGCGGAAGCCAACTTACCCGGGCAACGCATAAAAAGGGGAGAGCTCGCCCGATGGCTAGCTCATTATAGCGGAGGGGCTGGCCAACGTAGCGGATCTGTAGTAATCGAGCAGTCTCACAAGCCAACTGCCCGAAAAACGCATAACACTGTTCCGAAATTTCAACAGCAGATTTGAAAAATTTAGTTATACTCAAATTTAACTTTTTGGTAAATTGTAGAATTTAAATTTTAATTATAAACATAAATTTATATCGTTTCTTTCTTATTCCATTGCATGTAAATTTTTTCTTTGCATTGATATTCGTTATAATATTTATCCTTTTATTATGATTTAAATTTTCAATCATACTATTAATTTTATTATACAAATCTGCACTGGTTTAGTGCATCACATCCAAGTATTGCATTGACGAATGCAGTCAAACGAGTCTGAGCTACAAGCTTGGAGATTTACTGTTGCGACACGGAGAAGTGGACGACGGACAGAAAAGGCGGGGAGTCTGCTATCAATCTTCACGGGGGACACGTCGCGACGCCCAAGCAAGGGTATGATTAATCCTAAATAAATAAAACATCTCATTGAATTCTTACCCCAAACATTTCATAGAGCCGTGTCGGCTCGTAATCTAACCTGCCGCACAACAAGTCTGGCAAATTGATATCTTTTCCGCCATTATTGCTTGTTAAGTGCTCCTACTGAGGCATTATCTAATTTGTGCGTGAAAGATTTCGAAAATTTCCCGAGGCTGCCGCGTGGAGTAGATTCCGCCACCGCTGCAACACCGGCGTTCGTTTCTCTGATTGTGCGTTATTTTCGCGTTCGACTACAGTAATTTCTTGTGTGCTGCATGTTTTCAAGCCAATTCTTAAGTCTTCCATGTGACCACCATGCCGAGCGAGTAGTTATCTGGTGCGAAATTTGGCACCCCTGTGTGGAAATGAACGGTTAGCGCATTAGAATATTCCAGTTGTCAACAAACGGATCAGTGGGTCTGCCCGGGATTGTGATCCAGTGCGGTCGCCGCGGGATTCAAGACGTGATGTGAGGGCTGGAATATATGGATTCGGGAGTACGCGATTGAGCAACGCATAGCGTAATTTTAACTCGTCGTGTGTCGCACAATTTTTCGTGTTTTGTGTCCGCTATGTTGCTAAAAACATAATTTTCACGGCGAATACCGATTCCAAAAGCTATCCGACAAACTTGAACGTGAAGTTCATAAGCAAAATTGTGGATTAAGTGCACACTGGACGATTTTTCGCGGAGTGCTTTCACCTGGCAAGTTCCAGCGGATGAAGTAGGAGCCCCAGTTTTGGCATTTGATGCACACTAATGCATGCATGCGAAGGTTCTGTATGCAGTTTGCCTTTGGAAATTGTTGAACAATACGCTCAATGTGCGACTTGTTTACTCACACAAACACGTCAACGGCAAATTGATGTTGCCATGAAATGCCCGAGATTCTTTTCCAGGACGAAGTAACTCGATTATGAATATTATTGAGCGCAGGTCCGACGGAGTTTTGTCGCAAAAGGTAGAGCTTGCATGTCTAGCATATGCAAACGAAAATACGACTAAAAACGTTAAAAGAATTAAATAAATCGAATAACACTAAAACACGGCTTAGAGTTTAATAATAATTAATATTCGAGTGTTTAGTTTATAATCACATCGACAGCAAAACTGTGAACCACCACGTCTTCAACGAGCGCTCGTCGAGGATGCCGGTGAGTACCCTTTTGGTTTTTTTGCATATAATTTTTTTATGTACATTTCTGCATATAATTTAATTATGTATATTTTTTCTGGTTTCTTTGCTCATGAATTTTTATGTATATTTCTTTTCTTTGCTTTTATTTGCTCACCTTTATTTACCATCATACTATAAATTATATATGTTTTTATTCGCAAATATATTTCACTACGATATAATTTTATGCAAACAATATTATGAACAACGAGTGGTTAACACTGAGAATAAAAGAAAAATAAACGAAAATCATTTCCAATGGTCTCAAAAGGAAAATTAAAAAAAAAACCCCAATTTAAATGAGAAAAGCGAGACATTATTGAATGAAGAGGCAAACATGTATCACAAGGAATGTTGTTGTTTTAGTAGTGAGTTGCCTGATTATAGTTCCCCTTAAATCGTTTTTCTTTATGAGATTCCTTACATCGTTTCCATGCGCATACGAATGGTGTTTATATTTTCTTATTATAAAGTTTGCCTATACATCTTACCTTTCATGTAAAGTTTTTATTCGTTTCTTTTGATTATGGTTATGTAATGATATTAATCATGTTATTTCTCATTTACTATGGTTATCCTAAAAATACAATGAATTATTAAAATTATACCTTCGTTCTTTCCTTTCCGCTAACCTGACCGGGTATGGGACCCGCAACGATGGCCGGCACCTCCAATAAAATGAGCTAGCCATCGGGAGTGCTCTCCGCTGTTATTGTGTTGTAGGGGCTCTTGCCGGGTAGAGTGGCCTTCCGCTCACGTGCCCTTTTATGGTATAGTGTTATGTGATTCCATCGCATAATACTGTAACATAAATTGGACACGTTTATATTCCTCATTTGATGGGAAAATTCATGCAAATTATGTTTGTATGAATTTCCACCTGGATGCCCCACTCTTATTTATGGGCCATAAGCAACGTCGGTAACGAGGGAGTCTTTCAAGTCCGTCCGTTTTTTCCAGGCTCAATTTGTTCTTTGAACAAGCAATTTAAACTCTTAGTAGGTTACCTCGGTTACTTGTGCTGAGGAAAAGAACTCGCCTCACGTCACCACAACGCTAGCCTGCCAGTGCATTCACGTGTCCTCTCGGCGGATACTACCATCCTCTTCCGCCGAGGCAGCAGACCATCGCTGGAGTCCTGATCGGACATTTATATATCTACCTACTAATTCACTACAGAAGTTTATGTATACAAGTGCAAAAGTGTGATTTGGTATTTTCCTCCCCATTTCAATTATGAAGTGAGTACCTGTTGGTTTTTAATTAACTTTATTTTATTTTTATATTAACATACAAATTTTATTGAATTTATATTATAATTTTAATCGTTTATAAAAATTTTGATTTTTAAATTGTTAAAGAAAATGAAACTATTGCATTTCGCGTTAAAAAAAAAGAGGGAATGAAAACCTTTCAATTCCATTACAACAAAACGCAAAGAAGTGGAAATCGTTGCGATCGTTAGTAGACTTTACTTTGAAGCCCGTGTTAAAACGCACCTTCGTGCATGAACAAAAATTAGCATTCATTTGAAGAAGTAATGCAATTATATTTTTTCTTTTACAAGCGGCTAATGGGAAAATTTCTGACTTAAAATATTTCTTATGGTAGTGTTAGTAATATGAGATTTTGTGTTGACCCAAAACTGAATGTACTTAGGATTCGAATGCATTTATCAGTTGTTAATTAAGGCAGGCAGCAAAATATTATTTCCACATTGATTAGTTTTCTCCTACGTTGTTTTGAATAAATAAAGTTTTAATATGATGCGAGAAATAAAAATGGGAAGCTAAATTTGAAACTCGGTCTTTTCTTTCACCTTTGGAACCTGGCCGGGTGTGGGACCCGCAACGATGGCTGGCCCCTCCACTTAAATGAGCTAGCCATCAGGCGAGCTCTCCCCTTTTATTGCGTTATAGGGGGCTCTTGCCCGGGTAGAGTGGCCTTTCGCTCACGTTCCCTTTTATGGTCCATCGCATAATACTATAACATAAATTGGCCACGTTTGTATTTTTCATTTGATAGAAAAATTTATGCAAATTATGTTTGTGAGTTTTTCACTCAAATGGGAAATATATGGCCACGTCAACATTTGGATCTTGATCCAGTTGGGAGGGGGCACCGCTTCCACCTGTATGCCCCACTCTTATTTGTGGGCCATAAATATCGTCGGTAACGCCGAAGTCTGCGCCTAAGTCTGTCTGTTTTCTTCCGACCCAGTTTGTTAGTGGCTACAGAAAAGTCTCAACACCAGTCGGTCGGTATCGACCCTTTTTAATTCGTGAATGCGAAATTTTTTGTAATGGATCCTTGTACTGGGGAAAAGAACCCGCCCCACGACACCGCAACGCTAGCCTGCCAAAGCATTCACGCGTCCCTAGACAAGGCTAATCTCGGCGGATCTCACCATCCTCTTTCGCGGAGGCTGCAGACCATCGCTGCAGTCGTGTACGGATATTTTTTCTACATTTCACTACAGGTCCCATACCCGGTCAGCTTCAAAATGAAAAGAAAGACCGAGTTTTAATTTTAATGGTTCATTATTTCATGAGAATCCGTTATAAAAATCATACGAATGCGTTTCTCTTTCAGTAGCGATAAGGAAAGAAATTTATGAAAGATTTTTCTCTAAGAACTCAATGCCAAAATTTGTATATATATATATATATATATATATATATATATATATATATATATATATATGTATATAGAACTGATTCTAATACTTTTGCTGAAAAAAATTGTTTTTTTGCCACAGGGAATTTTATTTTTTTTAGAAAATTTTGATTTAATGAAAACAAATATTGTTTTTATTAATAAAACAAAAGAGGGTACTCACCCAAACATCCTTGCCAGGCGTCCGCTGATGATGTGGATAGTCCTGAATCTTCGAAGTACGTTGTGAGTACTTGAACCAAAATTATAACGTTTTACTCTTAATTGAAAGGGGATGGAAAATTTCAAATCACACCCTTGCACTGTATTCAAGTTAATTCTCTCAAGCATATATGATATCGAGACTAGCTGCTTTGGGTCAATCATATCAACAAGTTGTACAGTTATAGCTACTTTTCGAATAAAAACATCGCTCCACCAATTAACTTTTTTCCTCCTTATCCTGACGATCTTCAATTGCAGTTATGAATAAAGTTTCACGATCTAGAAACATCATCCCGTTTTTCTTTAGCCACTTATCTCTTGCGAACACACCGTATCCAACATTTATTCGTAAAATAAATAGTATCCCATTCATTCGGATATTATGATATCAACTTCTCAATCCGATCTGGCATTTCCACGTCCTCGACTTTCCTTTGATAAAAGTTATCACGTCTGTTAATTTATTGTCAGTAACAATTTGCAATTTGTGGCGGTGGCGATCAATCAAAGACTCCTCCATCCGCCCAAGCAGATCTCAGCTTCATCTCCATGCCGCACCGGTAAATTGAGACAAGCTTCTAGCTCAGCCAAGATAGATTGCATTCGGCAATGCAATACATGGATAAGATGCAGTCAGCAGTCTTCTCATGTTAGAATTTTCAATTGCAGATTTGCGTAATAAAGTTGATAAAAAATAATAATATATTGAAAGTTTAAATCATAATAAAAAGATAAATATTATAAAGAATATTAATGTAAAGGGAAATTTAAGTTTTATTTAAAAAAAAATAATATAAATTTATATTTATAAAAAAAATTGTTTTCTAAATTTTATAATTTACAAAAATTTAAACTGGAGTGATTAAATTTTTCAAATCTGCAATTGAAATTTTGGAACAGTGTTATGCCCGTTTTCGGGCAGTTAGCTTAGGTGACTGCTCGATTACTACTATATGGCACCGCGTACCGATCGAACCACGAAACCGACCATTCGCGGATTACGGGAACCCTACCCTCTCGGCGGCATACTCAACCTTCGCTGACATTATCCTGCTGGAAGGGAACAGTTTTGCTGGAAAGGAAAGACGTGAGTTTTATCTCAGCAAACCATTTTAATATTTCCTTTCCTTCTAAACGATGCTATGAAGGTGGGTTCACTATAAACAATTTTAACATTTAATTTTCATCCTATAATTAGACATGAAAATCAAGAAATATTTCGTTTCTTTTTTGATAGAACCAAAATCACAAAGAAAATACGACGGTCAAAGAAACAGTAAAATATTTGTGTAAATATGAAGTGAAAGATGATTCAACTAAATTAAGGAAAATTATTTAAAGGATGTTTTTTCTCTTTTGTTTCTTGTGTAATTAATTTTTAAAATAAAATAGATATCATTTTGATTTCCTATGTATAAATGTTAAATAATCTCCTCTTATCTATCCCATTCACATACTCGTAATTAGATCGCGACTATTTCAGAATTCGAAAAGGAAGGATTTTATATCATATCGGGGATAATATATTTCTATCATGATATGGTTGATATGTTTGATTAAAACTATATTTTATCCAAGTGAACAGATTAACATAAAAATAAAATGATGAATTTAATTGAATATTTTTTAATTTCGATGTAAGAGTTTCAGATAAATTTTCTACTTAAATAAACGATGCTCCGGGGGAGGAAGAATAAAAACTTTCTTAGGCATCGAGCTTTGAACTTATTGGCACAGCTAAGACCGAGGGAGCTCATCATGTCCTGGATCTGATTGAGTATTGTATTTGGTACGTTTTGCCATCATACTTTCAACGGATATGAATTGTAGATAATTTCTTGTTCAGATTGTGAGAAAATTGATATATTAAGCTGCTTATGACCACAACACATGAAACTGTCTGTGTTACTTTACTTAGTGATGCGATTAGGTGGATAACTTATGCTGTTGGATTGTTCGGCAAAATTTTTAGCGTCATTGGTACTTTCACAAACATTTTGTCTTCTATGGAACAATATATATTCATGAGCGGTTCTTTGATTTCGACGTCACTGATGATAAATCTGAATTCATTTTCTTGCTTTTATATTTACGTTTTCATTGCGAGCCACGAACTCCGCCAATTGGTCAATTATCTCGCGGAATTACTTATGGATTTGTGACTAAAATCAGATCTTGAAAGCTATTGTAGTGACGGCAGCTATTGTGGTACACTCCAACTGGCGCTGTCGTGTCGATATAGAGTGGCTTCACCTCGAAACTATGCGCCGCGATTGTAAAAACGTTAGAAGTGCGCAACTCACGCTGCAATCGTGAGTTGATGACGAAAAATCAAGCTGGAGGTGCTCTACTAACTGCTGCAATGGGTTTTATGCTTCGCAATGAGCCAGTCCTGTTGGAAAAATTAAGAGTTTTCGAAAGGACAGATTGGAAGCATTATATGTTATATCGAATAGAAGAATTGATCAAACTGCTAAACTGATGAGACGATATCTTCATATTGAGACTTCTTCGGAAGCATATCGCAAGGTCTTAAACTGTGAGCGAAAACCTCTGGGTTAGGAATATTGTGATAGAATTTTTTAGTATAAGTTAAAGTTTTTTTGATTGAATTTTATTAGAGTTAGGTTATAAAAAATTAGGTGTAGGATCAAAGTTCACTGTTGTGTTTAAATTATAAATAATTTTGAACAGTGTAGGTTGTTTTTTTCTTTTTTTCAATCAAATCATAAAATATGTAAGAATCTTATTAATTAATTTGAATTTGCCAAAATTTTTTTTTTGCTAAAATGTGTTTAACAGTTAACGTATAAATTTAGAAAGCCATTTGGGCCATTAAGTTTTTAGGTCTTTGTAAAAAGATTTTTTACAAAGACCTACTAATTTCGTGACCTGTCTGTCCGTGCATGATATCCTCAGAAACTATAAAAACTAGAATGAAAGGTCTCGATTAGAACTTTTCGAATCTGAAATAAAAAAATAATTTTATGAATTAGGGGTCCAGGGGAAGGCAAAATGTACCAAAAATTTGTGTCCCCCCTCCTCGCGATCGGACACCTTTGAGACGAAAAATCTGAAAATTATCAGGAATGTGGGACTTTATGAGTACAAGGACAACAAATACCTCAGAAGTTGAAATTCAGTCAACTTTGTTAATAATAGTATGATTTGTAGATTTTACATTTTCGCCCATAAAATCAAAATGGTAAATTTAAAATTCTTGAAATTTTGCAATTATATAGACTAATATAAGATGTTTACGTTCACAAAATTTAATTGAGATCGAATCATAATCAAGTGAGTTATTGCCATTTCAATTGTATGGAATTACAACAACAATCACACGTGTTTATGGTTGATACATATTTAAAATTGACCTAGGCACTTCTATTTTCTTTCGATTTTCATGAAAATTTAAGGAACAATTTTTAACATGAATATATTCAATCGGCCGAGCATTCAGAAAAATCATTTAAGCTAGATCAAAATGGCGGCCGCACTGTACTTATGAAAGAAACTGTGCATCTTTTGCATAAATTTGGACGAGTTCATATCCAAGTATTGGATGAATAATTCAAGTTATCGATTCGCGCTATTGGAAAACTTGTTTCTAACCCTAGGATGTTTACAAAGACTTTCTGGTAGGAGCACTCTCCTGCTTACTCAACTTGTTTATTGTTAGGAATTTACTTTATATACTTTTAAAATTTATAACGATTAGTATTGAATAAAGCGCTTTTGACTTTGACTTTTAAAATTTATAACGATTATTATGGATAAAGCGCTATTGACTTTGACTTTGAAAAAGTAGGTCTTTGTAAAATTTCTTTTATAAAGCCTTAAAAATGGGTGAAGATTGTAAATCATAATTGCTAAACTCAAACTAATTTCGTTTGAGTAAACAGATATATTTCGTGAGTAATTTGCGTATTTAACTGCTCAAGATGCTATATAGAAGATAAAGACTCCAAGACTATCGAGTGAATTGTGCTATTTATTCAACATTAATTATAAAAGCATGCAATGTTGTATACGTATATATTAGTTACTAAATTGTCAGTTAATTTTTCATATGAAAGTATAAAAAGCTGCTATGGATAAAGTGGCTACAATGAAAATCAATCCATTTTAAAACTTCTTTAAAGGTTATTTCACATAATCATTCACTATTTTAATTTCCGCTTTCCCAGTCCATTCTTCTTTCAATTCAACTTTACAACCGAGATCACGCAGAGCTGACTTTACGTCGTGCTGAATTGATACATGCTCTGCCATCGCCTCATTAAGTAAATCTTCTGCTCCACAACTGAGAAAAGATTCACAGTGCTCTCGACACCTCGATACCATATTTCGGATAGCCCATGCACCATTTCTCTGTTGAAATACGCGGGTTGTACAAACGCATTTAAATTAATCTTTTTGACAGAAATTACCTGCACTAATTTACTTCCTTTGTGGATTCTCATCGTTTCTACAATTGTTTCAGGGATGCTTGTTTCGAAAAACGCTAAACTATTTTCCTTTGCACGTAATGTTAAGGTAGAGATGCATATCAACGCTACCTTAGCCAGCGTCTCATTCGACTGGAAGTAGACATTGACTAAATCAGTTTACAAATGTAACCAGTTTTTACCTTGTGAATATTCAGCACATTGTTAATAAGTGGTGCGGCACCCTGCTGTACTATATGAGATTTGACACCATCATGCCCTGCTAGTGCACGTAAAAATTTCAAAGATTCGCCGCAGGCCTTTGGCGAATCAGGATATTTTTTCTGTTTACGACAAACTGACTTGAAATATCTTTCAATTATTATTCCCTTGCAATACTTACTAATAAGTCTAGAGCATATGTTAGTCCGCCTGCTTCTTCAACGGCCAAGCAAAATTCATGTCGGACGATTAAAGTTGCGATAGTCAGAAGTATATCACAGATGACGTTTTTATCTTCGTACACTGAGATGCAGTCTGTTGTAATGTTTTATTAATAACGATAGTTATTTGTACCTGAAAGTAATTTAGTGAGATCGACCAAAGCGGCATTGGCTACAAGTTTTCCGTGTTCATGGGCATGTCCGAATTCAACGCGAATATCATCATCCAAAACCAGGCATCTAAACACCATATTAACGTCCCGTAATATCTAAAAACATGAAATAATTTTTCAACAGAATTCATTGACGTCTTTTCACATTTTACTTCGCCTTTGTTAAGAAAGATCAGAGGTTTAAGTTTGTCAATCAATCCAGCACCCACTAGTTTTTGTCTATTCATTTCGTGCATAACGCAGGCCTTTGCAATCCACTGTAACACATCACGTATAATGATGGGATCCTTTTCTACTTCGAGAAGTTTCATTGCTATTGCGAGGTCTTCTGACCCGAAAATATCAGGCTGCTTGTTTGTGAGAGCTATAGCTGCTAGAAGTGTCTTATGTAAAAGATCTTTGTTCGGTTCAGTCTCAGATATTTCATTTTTTAGAAACGATGCTATTAGCTCATGTGCGAATAATTTTCCTGCTAAAACTCGGTGTGGCACAGACTGTAATGTAAATGACATATAGGAAACTGGTAGACATTTTCAAATTGCAGCGAATTTACCTTATTACATTCACTTTCCAAAATTTCTAAGTTTTCAACAAGTTCTGATAGTTGGAGTTTAATTGATGTATGGCTTTTAAGTTTATCAATTGCTTCGTTAAGTAAAGGCTGCCCAGTTTTTTCATTTAAAGATAAATCTTTTATAATGTTCGCTAAATTGACACCCTAAAATTCAAATGAGAAAATCAATTAGTTTAATGAAAATGTTAAGAGAAATTTTGCATTTTTCAATTTCCAACACCTGAAAGCAGCTCACACTTCTACTTTTTCAGGTTGTGATTTTTAGTAGACTTTTTGGGTTTTGTAAAACATTTTATAATGCCCTTTTAAAATCGGTGCTTGCCCCCTGTCCGACCGTCTTTCCATCATAGCAAGTTTTCTTAGGAACTATAGAAGCTAGAATCATTAAACTATAAAAAGTTCAGAGGTACGAGTAGTGGTCTAATGTAAATGTTTACGAGTTCAACAATTGGATAATAAATGATGAAGTTTTGTTATTTGTAATGAATCATGCGACGCGGCTGGTAACCACTACCGACACACTTTGCTGCTAGGTGGCTTGTCAGTTTGCGTTGGTTACGATCAGTGCACATCCCACGTCTATTTTATCGTGGGATGCCAACAGAATTTTGACACCCACATGGCAGCTGTGTGGAGTAGTGAGTGCCGTGGAAAAGTGACCAATGGTGAAGACATATCTCGTGAACAAAGTGAGTATTAAGTTTTCTCGAGGAAGGAATAAGTTTTCAACATAACTAAAGCTTCCTTAGGGAATCGCCACGCAACACTAGCAAGACTAAATACTACAGGACCTATAGCGTGCCCATTTACCTTCCGTTCGTACTGTATGTCACGATCTACATGAAGCACCGTTGAGATATTGCAGTTACTCCACCGTGTCAAGTCACAGCTAGGTAGCGCTCGTCAACAAAAGACAACCGTGCACTAGTTCACCAAGATAACGACAGGCTACGTACTGATTTGATTCGAGGACTAGATAAGGTTAAGAAAATACGCTCTCACTCAGCCGATGTGGGGACTTGTTCGTGGCGCTAGTTCCGTTTTAAGTTGTACTATTTGCGATTAACAGAAGCGCTAGGCACGACGTCTTCTACGCTCGAATCTAAAATAAACAACTGACGGCACAGCCAAAATTCGATTCTCAGATCTCCACCATTCGGTTTCACTTACACGAAGAACCAGGAACGCGGCAAATTTACAAAGCGACCGGTAACAACCAGACTAAATCATATTTTGCTGTTCACCATTATAAATCCATTTTATCCAATTACAGTGGACGTTCTACACAAGATTTGCCACCCACACGGCCAAGTGCAGAGAATTGTAATCTTCAAAAAGAATGGAGTACAAACGATGGTTGAATTCGACAGTCTTGAATCAGCACAAGAGCACGTGACAATTTACATGGAGCGACATATATTCAGGATGTTGCACTTCGAAAATTGATTGGGATTACACTTTATCCACAGCTGCCAAAGAATTGAGCAATGGTCGTACTCCACTATTACAGGAGCCAAGTTACGGCGGTCATCCACGGCCATATAGTGAGTACCAAACATAGAAAATAAACATCACACAAACATATAACACATAAACTATACATCTAAAACGTGTTAATCAAAATTGACGAGTCGGTTAAGAGTAAGCTACAATAGTTAAGACAGATTCAAATTTTTTTTTCAAAATTTTAATGTTTCCGACTTATTCGTTTTAAAAGAATTAGTTGAAAGACTAAACCAGAAAAAACCTTAGATTCAGTAACACAAACTAAAGGACCCAAATAAGTCAGTTTTATTTATGGCAGCAGTATGAAATTTGAGCCTTTTGTTCGCAACATTAGACTTACTGAATAGAGATATGATCATTGATGATATGAAATACATAAGTACAACTTGATTTCCAAAAGAGACCTTAATTGAAATTTCAATTTTGCTAACATTCGCTCGTTCTAATTAAGAAGCAATATCAAATATCTAGAATTCTAGATTCATCCCAACGAAATAGGAAACGATTCTAATTGCATTTGGCTAACGTATCCTAATTCATCATCGATCGTTGATGAGGATATTACAAAAGAACTATTTATAAAGCTGCTTTCACTAATAACTTAACTGAAAAATCAGTTTTAAACAATTCAGGTCATACTTGAATTTCCCTGCATTCATTCCATCATGTTATAAATGAAGTGTCCATAACTAATAACATATTATATAAAAGGTGAGGGAATAATAACAACAAAAAAAATATATTCACGATGAGCATGTAGTCTTTCATATAAATGTTGGAAGTGCGCAATTCCCACTATTCCTACGTAAATTTTGTCTCACTTTCTTTTAAAAAAACACAGAAAACAACACAAAGAACATTAAACAAAAATCATAATGTGATGTTGCATAATATAATACAGGGTGCGGCAGCATAACTTCCTTTTTTGAAATGCCCGCCCTTAAACTGCTAACTGTTATAGCGCGGCGCTAGTAGTCTCATTCGAGAGAGGTGATTTAAAGTTTTGCTCATCCTTTGGTTGGTCGCTATCATGCGTTGGAACAGTGCGGAGCGTGCATAAAAAACAAGTACCGCTGAAAATTTGTTTTGTTGAATTTCGAAAAAAGGAAGTTATGCTGCCGCACCCTGTAATATTAAATTACATATTAATATTCGAAGAGACAATGTTAATGTTTTATATATAAATAATGATTCAACTATTATTTAATTTTAATATATTATTTTTTTTTAAATTCTCCGTGGATATATTTATCAATATTACGAATAATTTCTTACTTAGGTGTATATTTATCTATCACGTTAATATTAATTAAAAGTAATTATATTACATTGATGAAGTTAAAAAGAAGATAATTAATCTTAAGTGAATAATATGATGTAAAAAACTCAGAATAAGGTCATCAGATCATGAAGCAAATATAAATAGATAGTAAAGGATTCGGTTTGGGGAATAGTGTGGCTAAAATAACGTTTAAACTCCAATTGGTATAAAAAGATGAATTAAGTAATGAAACTAAACCAGACCATTTCATGACAAGAAAAATTCAAAAATTACAATTTTGTTTCAGAAAAATAGATTTCACATTTTTATTTGGTCTCTTAAATAGAATGTATTTTTCTGTAATTTGAATTAAAAGGTATATTCAATTTGAGTATTAGCATCTATGAACGATTTATTTGAGCTGGGCTCTATTTCACCAAGCCAATTCTTACATACATTCAGGATCATGCTAACAATACTAGCAACCATTAACTACCATTTAACTGTTATGCATAACAACAGAAAACGTATACGTTTCACACTTTAAAACACAACCAATAATGGATTGCTTTTTTTCGATTTAATTTATGTTTTTATTGAACAATCGATTCCTAGTCTCATGAGTTATAGAAGGGTAGACGGCAACTCATGCATGTATATATACCTAAATATTAATGAATGTGATTTGAGAGAATTTTTACATGATACCAGTAGATAATTTTTAAACTTTGATAATTCAGTTGGAAAGAATTATAATTTTAAAACTATTTCTCCGGGTTTCTCTTTAAAGAATAAAAAAATAAAGACGAAAATGAATTGCTAAACACTAACAACGACTTTACTTTCCAGTAGTTCTGCTTTTCAGCGGGAAATGAGGTGCAGGGTAAGTATGCCGTCGCGAGGGTAGGGTTTGAAAATAAATCCGCTGAGGTCGGTTTCGCGTCGCGCGCGGTACGCGGTACCTTAGTTGTTTTTGATATTTCTTTAACGTAGCTTTCGTCGGGTTGAGTTAAAGTAGTATACTTTTTGGTACCGCGTCGGGAATTCGGGAACGCGAAATAAAAATTAGATTTTGTTCTTTTGACTGGTCATAGGAAGAAATACGGAGTAACGTAAAATAGGTTTCCTCTCCGTATGGTTATGTTTTGTAACGAGTTTGAAAACGGGCGTGTATAGGTGGCTGAAATATGTAAATGAGCGTAACCCATTCGGAGACCCGCGACCGAAATCCTCTCCGATCTAGCTGGCCGACAAGCAGCCACCGCGTGAATGGGTTACGGTGCACGGATTGGTTGACCGGTTGGTACCATCCGTTGGCACTACTCAGACTTAACGTCTAGAACCGATGAGAGGTCGGTTCCGCGTTCGGACGTAAACTTCTAAATCATTAGATATTGTTGTATATAATAGTTTTAATTCACTGTATATATTGCGTAAATTGTTAAAAATCATTAAAAAAAAGCAAATTAACAAACATTTAGCGATTATTATTTAAATATATTTAGTTTTGATTATCCAGCATAATTTCATTTATCTTCTCATTGTACCTCTATAACATGCACCTTCCACTTATAGCTAAACTTTGAAAAGTAAACAAACACCTATTCATTCACCTTGGAAGGCAATAAGAACTAAACGGATGTAAGGACTGACATAATTTTCACTTCAAATGGAAGCTTGTTCTCCGCACACCGCATGGATTTCACTGTAGACCTCCACAATTCTTCATATACAGCCATATAAATTTGCGAGAAAAGTCAGCCTACATGGTGTCATGTGTAGGATAGTAAGCGCTGCTGCCATATGTCTTCTTATCTTACGTTGATTTCGATACAGATACAATGAGTGTTGTTTTGGCGTATAGAGATCGGCTCATCCAAAATAAATACAATATAGTCACGCCAGCGCGAGCAAATTAATATATATAAGCATTTAGGGTAGAGTAGACCGGGCACATTGTCCGACGGAGCATGTTATCAATTTGGCTTTTTCTCAAATAGTACTAAGTAAAAAGCAAGGCCCGTCATATCGCTAATGTAGTATTGTAAGCTAATCAAAAGTGTTCACGGAAAATCAAGCTGAAAATTTTCTCCGATAGTTAGTAAAATGTTAGTTTCTGAATTTTGATGCTATACACGGGAATTCATTTTGCCTCATACACACCTTAATCTATCGAGTGCATAAGTCAACCTTACCAGTATCTGAAATCCAACGGCCATTTGTCTGTTTTTATTCGAAAAAATGATTTACCTACAAATTTGCTATCACTATAAAAAAAACCGGAACTTGACATAAAACTACAAAAACGTTAAATTATATAACTAAGTCATTAATGATAAATAAATGAATAAATAGACTCCGTGCTGCGAAAAGTGGACAAAATAAAATATACCTTTACCGGAAACTGCCCGATTTTTAAACGTTTTTAAAAATTTTCGTTATTTATTACTCTAAGCACCATTTGATCATCTTCCCAAACAAACTTCAATACAAAAACAAAAAAGTTGAAGTAGCGGCAGAGTACTCCTGCCTGAAGGGTTTTGTAAAACAATTAGTAAATCTAACAATATATTCTGCACATCAAAACTTGACTAATATACAGATTCTATATACTGTCTAATATACAGATTCTATAAATTGTTAAATATTCAATCGGCTGTAACTTAGCTGTTCAATTAATTGTTCAATTAATATGAAAATTTCAGCACATATACAATTGCTTTCAAAAAACTTAAATAGTAGCTTTTGGGAAATTTAAGGGTCCCATGTAAAATTTATAAAATGTACTATTATTAACAAAATTGATCGAATTTCGACCTCTGAGGTATTTGTTTCCCTTGTACTTCTAAAGTCTCACCTTTGTGCTTTTTTTCAGATTTGTCGGGTTAAAGGTGTCCAATCGCGAGGGGGAGGGGACACAAAATTTTTGTTCATTTCCTCTTCCCCTGCACCACTCAAAGCAAAATTTGTCATTTTAAGACCTGTTTTGAAAAGTTCTCCTCAATATCTTTCATTTGATACCTATATTTTCTACATGCGATATTTTTTTCCGGGGCCACTCCCCTATATGTGGAGATCCCCGTTAAACACCCTATAAGTTTAATTTTGTGGTGAAACTTTGACGAGGGCGTCGCTTCACATCTACTTACAAATTCTTATGTTTTCTAGCTTATGTAGTTTGCGAGAAAAAGTGGTTTGACACACGGACGGACAGACAGGACACGATTTTAGTAGGGTTTTGTAAAATTATTTTAATTGACTTCACTTGACAGTTTATACTAGATTTGTATGTATGTCATGGTGTACTGTTGCCAGGTTTCATTCTATACATGTCTGTCTAGGCTTGACCGCAAATACAGACTCAAACTATGACACTGTGAACCCGAACCGAGCAACCGGAAAATCCATTAAAATATTTCCTCGTTTCGGAGTGATACTTTCCCATCGCTGAAATTGCCTAACTACAGGAAAGAAAGACCTAATGCATATTGATTCATATTTTGTTGCCAAATTTACTTTATGTGTATATATATATGTATATATATATATATATATATATATATATATATATATATATATATATATATATATATATATATGTATATCGGGTCTCGCACGCTTAATGAATTCTTTTAATTCTTCTTTTTTAATTTATTTTCGACTACATTTTGTAGTCGACAAATTTTAACTTGTACATTAATATGACTTTAAAAAATCGCTATTTGAAATTACACGTGTTTATATGGAAGCGCACCCACCGGGGTTCTTTGATTATCACGAAAACAGTCGCAACCGATTTGCAATTGCTTGGACCAATCCACACACATGCTTGCTACCTTCTTTAATTAGGTAAATCTAGCTTTCTTAGACGAAAACGAGGCGATGTCGAGAGATTGAGAGGAAGGCCACATAAGTCCTGAACATTTTTTAACGACTCGGTCACATGCACTGTAACAAATGCATACCCACCAGCTGTGCCGCAGAAATTTTCCAATAGCTCAAGGCAATTATTCATCTATCAAAAATTCAAGGTGACCTAGCCCGAAGTAATATGTAAAACGTTTCCAGGCTAGGTTCTCCGGTTGACAGGTCTCAGGTCTCAGTCGCTCGCGAGCATGGGAGCCCACACTCGGCGCGTGAATGGCCGAGATATCGTATAGAGGATTGGAAATGCTTTGTTGGTATCGGGATGGAACCGGTTGGGATGCATATCTCTTGTACGCTGATCGTATGCACTTATCAGCGGCTGGCAAGAAATGGGCCAGCCGTCGGTAATTTACGCTCTAGTCGCTGGACGCACCGCTGAACAAGCGCAACTTGAGCTAGGTATGCTAATGCGCCGACTGAGAGACTGGATGACTGCTTGCAGGTTCAGTCTAGCACTGGAGAAAACCAAAGTGGTCATCTTGACAAAAAGAAAATCTCTAGAGTAAGGATGGTCAGCGATCAAGTACCTGGGGCTACTGATCGTATCGAATATGAGTGTCTGTGAGCAAATCACAGCAACGGCAAATTACGCTGTGAAATTTATAGAGGCATCGCTCTTTTGTGCACGTGATATAAAATGCTCGACAAAATATTCGAATGAAAGCTCCAGTTACATTACGTAAATGTAATTGGAGAGTTTCAAGGTGGCTTTCAAAGAGGATGGTCAAATACAAATGATGACTTTTTTGTTTTAATTTGTGGTTGGGAGGTGAATGTCATTTGCGCACAAAGTGTGGGACTCCCATGCTCGCAAGAAGGCAACTGGACTACCCACTAAACACCTTCCCTGTCAACCCGAGAACCCTGCCTGGAACCGTTTGACACATTACTTCGGGCCAGGTCTCGTTTTGATAATGCCGTGTGGCGGGAGGGAGGAGAAGAGGAATTGCCAGACGAGCGATCCCCCAGCCCCAACGCCCCCGGCTGCTATGGGTCCCTTTTACCTTTTAAGACTGCCTGAGCATAATGTGCCACCTGGAATGAGCTCTCTCGTCTCTCTGTAGAGGTCCCTTCATTTTGTGCACACAAAAAATGTGTGGCATGCATTATCTTTCTCTCCTGGGCAAAACCGACAATCGGAGGACCGTGACATACCAATATTGTGCAGGTAAGACTAAAAACACCCATGCCCGCTCAAAAATTGCGTCAGATAGAAGTCAGTCTCACCATGCCTTTGATTTAGCCACGGTCTCGCATCCGGGATGAGGCGCGCAGTCCACTTTCCCTTCGTGCAATTGACCCAAGACTGCTGCCAATCGTTGAGTGAGCGCTTTCTCTCCTCGACAACCATCCCCCTCGCGTCCTCATTTTGACGCCGGTAAATAGCGCAGCGCTCTCTAGCAAGGAGGGCACAGTGCTCCTCTTCGCTGTACCTGTGCCAAGCGTTTTCGGTATACCTCCTTACTGAGAGTATCGCCCCATATATCTGCCCCGTCAGTAGCACGAACCCTACAGCACTCATCAAGAGGCGTCTTCTTGATGGGCTGAGTCCCCCTACTTTGGCCATAAGCCGACTCAGAACTGAAACTCCCGCAGTAGCCTTCTGAGCAGTTGCCCTGATGTGTTGAGAGAAATTCATCTTCGAGTCAATCAGTAGCCCCAGGTACTTCGCCGCTCTTCGATTGGATTAGTATGTCTCCAATACTGATCATCCTTCTCTAGCGACTCTCTTTTTTGTCAAGATGATCACTTCAGTTTTCTCCAGTGCTAAACTGAGACCGCGAGCAGTCATCCAGTCTCTCACTCGGCGCATTAGCGTACTTTCCCAGCAGTGTCTAGCATGCATACCTGGCGGAATGCAAACGGCGATCCGGGATTGCCCTTCCCCTTGCTGATCAGCACGAGCTTCGCCACCTTCCATCGTACCCGGAAAACCTCGTCCCGTAGGCAAGCGTTGAATGTGCTGAGCAGCAAGTCAGGACAATGGTGATAGAAAAGTTGCAACATATCAGCTGGAACGCCATCTGGCGCTGGAGCCATCCTCGCTTTCAATGAAAGGACTGCCTGTTCCAGTTCCGGCTGTGTGAAGAGTGGACACTCGACTGTCTTTCACCATGGACAGAGACATCACGGACGGGATGGGCGGGGACGTGTGCCCGCACTATCTCGTCTATCTTTCCCGCATTTTGTATGCAAGGTTTCCGTAGGGTACCAAGCTTCCGCATAACGAGCTTGTAGCCAAGGCCCCACGGATCCCTGTTCACATTGTTCACTAGATCTTGCCAGCACCGAGCCTTGCTGTACAAATGATGACTTTAAGGTGATGCGATATTTCACTCATAAAAACTCGGCTCAAACGAATTCTTTCACATCTTTATTCTTTATTGCACGTACATTTTACATTGTACAAAATTACACCTCTTTCATTTCATATGAGCAAAATGTAACATAGCAGCGACATGGTACAATTGAGATTTTTTTATATGGAACATTTCTCTGATAATGTATGGGACATTTGAGTTGCATCATGAATGAGTTTCGCAACAGGCTTGAATCAGATGCAAAACAAATAAATATGAGGGTGAATGAAGCGAAAACAAGGAAAAATACGATTCGACAAAACTTGACCTTAGCATGTGGATAACTTTCAAGTATTTAGGAGTATACCTTGATCAAAAGGGTAGCGAAAAGGATGAGATCTAGCAAAGAATAAGTTCTGCAAATGAAGCTTACTTTTCCGTACTTCACATACTAAGGTCAAGAGATGTGCATAGGAAAAATATGCTTCGCATTTACAAATCACTTATCAATCCAATTCTGAAAAGACTCTAGACGTGTTTGAGTGCTCTAGAAAATCTTCGGCCCGATGAAGGAAGAAGCAGAGTGGAGACTTCGTTACAACGATGAGTTGTATGACGATACACGGGCCACATACAAAGAATGGAAGACCATTGGCTACCCAAAAGAATATTAAAGGGTAAAGCACAAGGGAAGGGTCCAATTGGAAAGCCGAAGAAGCGATGGGAGGATTCGATTGATATTGACAGCCAAGAAATGCTGCATTACTGTAGGCCAAGGCTCAGACTCGGGTGTTGCGCCATAGGTAACAGGTAAAGAGAATAGTCTTGGAGGAGTTTAAAGATATTGAATAATACAAAATCTAAGGAATCTTTACAGTTTAAACGTGGCGATTTGAATCTTAAAATAAGTTAACGTTTCACAAACAAAACACAGTATTGGTTTCAATTTTATATGATAATTTTGGATCTATAGTTATATATATATATATATATATATATATATATATATATATATAATATACATATATGTATATATATATATATATAAATAAAATATACATATATATATATATATATATATATATATATATATATATATATAAATAAAATATACATATATATATATATATATATATATATATATATATATATATATATATATATATATATATATATATATATATAATATACAAATATATATATATATATATATATATATATATATATATATATATATATATATATATATATATATAAATATACATATCGGGGTGGCCAAATACAAGTTTCTTTTTAAAAATGCAATAAAATGAACGAAAACCAAATTTTTTATTTATTTTTTCATTTTTGAATAGCAAACCAAACTTAATACGATTTCGTTATGTCCAGAAAATCATTTTATATCGGGAATCGTTGTATGATTCTACTATATATATATATATATATATATATATATATATATATATATATATATATATATATATATATATATATATATATATATATATATATATATATATATATATATATATATATATATATATTGTTACATGTACAAATAATTACATGTACAAATAATTCTGCGAGCTACTGTCGCAATTGTTTTCATCATCATTAAGAACGTCAACGAATGAATTTACTCGAACCCAACAAGCATGATCAACATCTGCCAGTGACGTCACTCCATTCATGAACTTGCTCGAACCTACCAGGTACCTCTCGGTAGAACATTCGCCCATGTACGAGAAATGGGTGAATAGGTAGAGACCCTATATAAAGGCGAGCTGAATGAATAATAATTCATTCGACCGCGATAAGAACTGCGATAGTAAATTTATGGAGTGTGTTTCGTAATAGTGAAGTGATTTAGAAGACAATTGCGATAATAAATTTATGGACAAGTGTTAGATTTATTTTAATAGTGACAATTAAAATTAGTGAAAGTGTTAACTGATTATTGTGCATTAAATAAACACTTTTAACTTAAATTAAAAGACATTGCGTTTTCACTTTCCCGGAACATTAAAATTATTGGCCGCGAACCAATAACACGCGACAGTGGTGTCAAGAAGTGCGAAAGAAAAATTTTGAAAGTGAAAATTTGAACATTTTTATAGTGCACAATAGTAAAATTTAAAGAAACATTAAAAATGCCACGAAGCTTAAACTTAAAAATTAATGAATTGACCATATCGGAGCTCAAGGAGGAGTTGGAACAGCGGAATCTGGCCACACAAGGTACAAAGGCCATACTGATTGCACGCTTGCGTAACGCGATCGAGTCGGAAGGCGTGAATCTGGATTCGGGTGAGCTCTCCGATGCGGAAAAAGGCGCAGAAGGTGGAGAAGTGGACACACCAAAATCAAAGGAGCCAGAAAATGCGCTGATGCAAATGTTGATGCTAATGTCATCCAGTCTGACTGCGAAGCTAGATGAACAATCAACGAAGCTAAATGAACAGTCATCAAGTCTGACTGCGAAGCTAGATGAACAGTCATCCAATTTAACTGCGAAGCTCAATGAACAGTCGTCCAATTTAACGACGAAGCTAGATGAACAATCAGCGAAGATGGACCAACAAGCGATCGTAATCAAGGAAGTGCAAAAACAGTCAACCGAAATAAAAGTGGAGCTCGGTAGCCTGAACAATCAAATTAAATGCGTCGAGGAAAAGGTTTACCAGGTCGAGGAGAAGGTCAGCCAAGTTGAGGAGAAAATTAACTATGAGATCAGCCAGGTTGAAGAGAGAATGAACCATGAGATGGAAAAGGTGAAAAAAAGAATTGGAAGCAGCGAAGGCAGTAGTAACCACCTCACCAGCCCCGCTTATAACCGCAGCGCAAAGCACATCCAGAAATGTCCAAGCACCAATATTCGATGGGCAAACGGTCTGGAGTATTTACAAGACCCAGTTTGAAGCTGCCGCAAGGGCGAATCGCTGGAATGACCAGGAACGAGCAACTGCATTGATTCTTGCTCTAAGAGGCCCAGCTGCCGAGCTTTTGCAGACCATCCCCGATGAATTGCACTCAAACCCGAATGCTATAATGAATGCGCTCGACATGCGTTATAGAGACGATCATCTAAAGCAGATTTATCGGTCACAGCTAAGGCATCGGGTGCAGAAGTCTGGTGAGACCCTACAGCAGTTAGCCCAAGACATTGAGCGACTAGCACTTTTGGCTTACCCAGCCTACGACCCAGAACATCGAGATGATGCAGCGACAGAGGCATTCATCAGCGCACTAAAGGACCCGGAATTGCAACAAGCCGTGCGTTTAGCTCAAAAGCAAACGGTTAAGGACGCATTGGCTTACAGTCTGAACTTTGAGGCAGCGAAAAATGTGACTCGTACC
The DNA here is from genome assembly GCA_963969285.1 of Odontomyia ornata. Classification (NCBI taxonomy): domain Eukaryota; kingdom Metazoa; phylum Arthropoda; class Insecta; order Diptera; family Stratiomyidae; genus Odontomyia; species Odontomyia ornata. Next base: position 184,796,170 of record OZ017738.1, read on the forward strand.
ACTGCCCGGGTTCGCGAAGTAGTGACAGACGAGTGCAGGTGTGAACGCGTGGAAATTGAGCGAGACCCGCATGTAAATGGTGCGCCTAGATGCTGGAATTTCGGAGAGAAGGGGCACTTGCAAAGAGACTGCAAGAAGCGAAGAAAACCGAGCTATTGTCCAGGGTGTGCAGCTAGGAGGAGATCCAGACCGAGTCAGGAGCCCAGAATGGAAGCCCTTCAAACAGAGGGGTCGGGAAACATGTAAGAGCCAACTTCGTGGGGCAGAGGTTGGCTAGGAGGATCGACGTCCCCAGCACCACCATCACCGTGTCAAGACTACATCGTGGAGAAGCAGACTTATGCCTTCCGGGTCAAATTGACGGAGAACACTGCACCATAACAATCGACACTGGTGCAACCCGATCGATTATCCGACCAGACCTAGTTAGACAGCAACAACTTCACAAGGGCAGAATTTTCTCACTACGGACAGCTACGGGAGAAACTGCACCTGTTCATGGAGAGGTCAACCTCCAGATACAGTTGGGAGACCTTGTGTTCCGACATAATTTTCTGGTCGCGAACATTATGGATGACTGCATTCTCGGAATGGATTTTCTGCGACCACATGGAATCACGTTGGACTTGGGAAAACGTGTCTTGAAATGGCAGAATGTCGAAGTACTGATGGAGGATCCCAGCGTCCAAATCCCCAAGATGAATGTAGTGGTATGTACTGACACTGATGTACCGAATTCTTCCGAAAGCATTGTATGGGCCAAGCTTGATGGTGATTCTGGAGACCACCGATCTTATCTGATAGAGCCAACGAAGACATTCGCATTGCGCAGTTTGATTGTAGGACGAAGCCTTGTAAGATCTTTAAGGAACGGATATGTGCCGGTTAGAGTCCTTAACACCGCAGACTCAACCACGAGTATCAAAGCGGGAGAAGTCATCGGCAGCTGCCAGCCTGTTTCCACCATCACCTCTTTGGAAGCTACTCACAACCATCATTGGAAAAGGAGGCAAGGCACAGAAAAAGCCAGGGAATCCACGTCTGCAATATTGAAGCAAGTCAAATTGCCGGTGCAGCTATTCAAACGAGCCTCTGATCTGGTCACCAAGTACAGTGACATCTTCTCAACAAGCCCGGATGACCAAGGCCGAACGAGTTTGGTAACTCACGTCATAGACACACAGGGAGCCAAGCCGATTCGACAAGCACCAAGACGTCTCCCTATAGCCAAACAAGGAGAAGTGAGCGCGCTGATCTCGGACATGGAAAAACAAGGCATTATCGAACCTTCTGTAAGTCCATGGGCCGCGCCTGTAGTTCTAGTAAAGAAAAAGGATGGTAGCACTCGCTTTTGTGTCGACTATAGGCAGCTTAACGACGTCACTAAGAAAGATAGTTACCCGCTCCCACACATCGATGACATCATGGACACTTTAGCCGACGCAAAATGGTTTTCTACACTCGATCTCAAGAGTGGCTACTGGCAGGTAGAAATTGACAAGAAGGACCGTGAGAAGACCGCATTTTCAGTTGGGACCGGATTGTGGCAATTTGTGGTGATGCCGTTTGGGCTTTGCAATGCTCCAGCCACTTTCGAACGCTTGATGGAATACGTGCTACGTGGTCTAACCTGGAAAACCTGCTTAGTGTACCTAGATGACATCATCGTCATCGGGAGAACGTTCGAAGAGCATGTGCGGAACTTAGAAGAGGTTTTCTCCCGATTACGACTGGCAAATTTGAAACTTAGTCCCGACAAGTGTACTCTTTTCGCAGATGAAGTAAAATACCTGGGACACGTCGTATCAGCAGAAGGGGTCAAAACAGACCCTGAGAAAATTGAAGCCGTGAAAAGTTGGCCAACACCAAACAACAAGCGCCAACTACGAAGTTTTCTGGGTCTGGCGACCTACTATCGAAGATTCGTCAAAGACTTTGCCAAAATAGCTAAGTGTCTCCATCAGCTAACCGAGAAAAATCGTCCGTATGTCTGGAATGAACAATGCCAGACAGCCTTTGAGACCCTGAAGGAAAAGCTATGTGAATCACCCGTACTGGCGTATCCGAAACCCGGAAAAATGTTTGTGGTTGACACCGATGCAAGCAACGGCGGTATTGGAGCTGTACTCTCCCAGCAGATCAATGGCGAAGAAAGAGTCCTCTCGTATTACAGTCGAGTTCTTTCAAAAAGTGAGAGGAACTACTGTGCGGCCAGGAAGGAGCTATTGGCTATAATAGAGGCCACCAAGCAGTTCCACAAGTACCTATATGGCCAGAAATTTGTTTTTCGAACGGACCATGCATCATTGAGATGGCTACTTAACTTCAAAAACCCCGAGGGACAAGTTGCGAGATGGATCGAAAGATTGCAGTCATACGACTACGAAATTGTTCATCGAAAGGGCGGAGTTCATGGAAATGCTGACGCCCTATCTCGTCGCCCATGTCCAGCTAACTGCAAGCATTGCCGACGGATTGAGGAAAAGGAACCGCCCGTTGATCTGCGACTGATAACGGCCGAATTCGATGAAGGTTGGTCATCGGAGGAGATTCGAAATGCCCAGCTAGCCGATGAAGACATCGGACCATTGCTCGTATGGAAGGAGACGACTGGGCGACCTGAGTGGAAGGACGTTTCAACGCATGGCGCAACCCTGAAAAGCTATTGGGCACAATGGAACTCCCTTCAGGTGGAGGGTGGTGTACTCAAGCGGAAATGGGAAACGGCGGATGGCAGCTCCTATAGGATGCAAACTATACTACCCAAAAGCCGAATCCACGATGTGGTAAAGGAAATGCATGAAGGATCCTCGGGAGGCCATCTTGGTGTTAACAAAACCTTAGCGAAATTGCGGGAAAGGTTCTACTGGCTCCACGCTCGAGAAGACGTAGAGGACTGGTGTCGCAGATGCACAATTTGCGCTTCCGTCAAAGGCCCAAAGCGACGACTGAGAGGACAAATGCAAACCTATAACGTAGGCGTGCCATTCGAAAGGATTGCTGTTGACATCGCTGGACCCTTTCCTGAATCTGAATGGGGAAATCGATACACGCTGGTTGTAGCTGATTATTTCAGCAAGTGGCCCGAGGTCTACCCCATTCCCAACCAGGAAGCAACTACTGTAGCCGAACAGCTAGTGTTAAATTGGGTCAGCAGGTACGGCGTGCCTTGTGAACTACATTCGGATCAAGGCCGAAACTTTGAGTCACTAGTTTTTAGCGAAATGTGCGAGCAGCTGGGAATACGGAAAACGAGGACAACACCGCTGCATCCCCAATCCGATGGAATGGTCGAACGTTTCAACGGCACGCTCAATAAACACCTGGCCAAAATGGTTGACGAGAACCAAAGGGACTGGGACCGACATATCCCACTATTTTTAATGGCGTATAGAGCCGCTGAACATGCGTCGACGGGCCAAGCCCCAGCCAAAGTCATTTTTGGAAAGACTATTCGTTTGCCAGCCGATATAAAGTTCGGAACACCCCCTGAGAAACCCCAAACGATCTCGGAGTACGCAAGTGATCTAAGACAACGGTTGAACCAGATACATCGGACAGTGCGAAAATACCTCGAATCGGCTACTGACCGCATGAAGACCAGGTATGATCTAAAGGCAAATTCTACTGGCTTCCAGCAAGATGACTTGGTGTGGCTTTATAACCCGCAACGGCGAAAGGGTAGGTCTCCAAAGTTGCAACATAATTGGGAGGGACCATACCCAGTTACAAAGCGAATCAACGACGTCGTATACCGAATACAGGAACATCGTAAGCCGAGAGCTAAAATGAAAATCGTGCATCTGGACCGTCTTGCCCCATATTACACCCAGGGAGAATTGACTACAAATAGCGACACATCTTTTCGGGGCGAAAAGAACTGAGGTGGGGGCAGTGTTACATGTACAAATAATTACATGTACAAATAATTCTGCGAGCTACTGTCGCAATTGTTTTCATCATCATTAAGAACGTCAACGAATGAATTTACTCGAACCCAACAAGCATGATCAACATCTGCAAGTGACGTCACTCCATTCATGAACTTGCTCGAACCTACCAGGTACCTCTCGGTAGAACATTCGCCCATGTACGAGAAATGGGTGAATAGGTAGAGACCCTATATAAAGGCGAGCTGAATGAATAATAATTCATTCGACCGCGATAAGAACTGCAATAGTAAATTTATGGAGTGTGTTTCGTAATAGTGAAGTGATTTAGAAGACAATTGCGATAATAAATTTATGGACAAGTGTTAGATTTATTTTAATAGTGACAATTAAAATTAGTGAAAGTGTTAACTGATTATTGTGCATTAAATAAACACTTTTAACTTAAATTAAAAGACATTGCGTTTTCACTTTCTCGGAACATTAAAATTATTGGCCGCGAACCAATAACACGCGACATATATATAACATATGTATATATGTTTATATGTATAAGTGTATATGTGTGACTCCGCCATAGACGGTCCCAAGCCCGGTTGAGAAAGGAGGAGGGAACACCTTGTTTCCTCCCAGCTTCCATGATTCCTCATCTTGAGTCCCACGTGCAAATGGTAGTAAATGTTCTTGGGGTCGCACATTGGGTTTACTGGTTCCTCAATGATGGGACACTAAATGCCGAGAAATGCCAATAACTGCAAATATACCTGCAGCTCTGCTACTAAGTCATTCTTACACATCCTATGTGGTGCCGTAAGAGGGTGAAGGCGATACTTTTGCGTCTGATAATGGGATCGAAAGTAATGACCATGCCGCTGGAATGGGGGTTGGGCGATGGGCTAGCTCCCCGTCCCTGCAAAACCCTATATTGTTGCAACAGAGCCTCGGAATGGATTGGATCTACGGCAACGACATCGCAACCGAAAAACGGACTATGGCATTGGATCCTGGAATGCCAGATCACTGAACAACCTTGGCGCTGTTAAAGAACTTTTACAACAGGCCAGTCGATATACATTAAACATACTGGCAATCCAGGAAACGAATTGGAAATGTATTCGATATGAGATCGCACATAATATTAAAAGTGGGAAGCCTGCTGGAGAGCGAGCTTTCGGAGTGGCCTTCATTGTGGATAGGAAGTTAAACTCGCACATTGTCGATTTTAAGGTAATAAGCTATCTCACCCGAGAACGACTGGAGGATATAGCCTCCACGATTAAACAACTGACAACGGCCAGCGCTTGCTTGAATTTGAATGTAGCAGAAATCAAGTGATACGTTTGACTTGCTTCCCATATCGACGTATACATAAAATGATTTGGGTATCACAGGATGGTAGCACACAACACCAAATCGACCATGTTCTGATCCAACAACGTTAGGCCTCGAGCATACTTGATGTCCGTGCATACCGAGGAGCCAATTGTAATTCGGATCATTACTTGATCAAATTAACCTATCGATGTCGTATGTCAAAGGCGTAGACCGGTCTTCTACACAAATTCGACATCGAAAGGCTCCAAACGGCTTCTGTGGCAAAAAAATTCAAGGAGACCCTCGACAACCAGCTAGCTCACATCCTATCTGATATATCGCTAAAAATAAAATCAATCAATTATATTGACTATCCGCAAAAAGGTGACAAGCTACAGTGCGAAAACTATAGAGGCATTTCACTGCTTTGTACGGTACAAAATATTTTGAAAGATCTTAGAGAATAAAATTGGATCCATCACCAACGTTATTATTGGGGAGTATCAAGGCGGCTGTACAGCAGGCAGATCGACGATAAACCAATTGTTTACAGTCAAGCAGGTACTTGCAAAATGTTTGATTTCAACATAGACGTACACCAATTTTTCGTTGAATTTAAGCAAGCATACGACAATATTGATCGTAACATACTGTATCAAATAATGCTTTGCTTTGGTATCTGTCCATCTTACCAAAATGACAATGACGTCGGCAACATCCCGAGTCTGCGTCAATAATCACCAACGCCTTTGACATAAATATCGAACTAAAGTAGGGAAATGGGCTGGCCCCATTGCTATTCAAATTGGCTCTGGAATATGACATAAGAAAGCTACCTGTCGATACAAGAGGTACGTTATTATACAAGTCGAGCCAATTAGTAGCCTATGCGGCCGACATACATTTTTTTCACAACTGCCTAAGAGCTTTTCCTGAAACTCGGCAGCGATGCAAAACTTGTAGGGCTACAAACAATGAGAATAAAACAAAGGTCATGACGCAGCCGAGGAAAAATATTTCAAATGTATAAAATATCACATTTGGCGAATACTATAACGAAAATATGGGCGAATTTGTATATTTAGACGCCAAAATAGCGAGAACCGCTAATGAAAGAGACGAAATACGCCGAAGAATACAGCTCGCAAATAAAATATTTTATTCAGTTTTGACGATCTTGAAGACCAGCTGCATACACAGCAAAATGGAGCTCGGGAATACCTTGAAATCTATAAAAACAAAATCGTAGAACCCATAATCCAAACATTTAGAAAAATCTAAAATCGCAAAATCCAAAATCAGATTATCTACATGCATAAAATAAAATCCATAGAAGCAAAATCCAAAAAACATAGTTCAGATATTTAATTTTAATAAGAAAAACTGTTTTTTGGGATTGAAGAATGAACGATTTTCGTCAAGTAAATTCAATCCAAATGTCATTTTGCTCCGCCAAGGAATAAAAAATTATTTATCGATAGATACGATTATCATTTCATTTGCAAAAATAAAAGTAGGAAAACGTTTGCTGTGTAGCCAAAGCAAGTTGATAATGTTTACCAGTTGTGTAATTACATTGGAAAGTGATGGGAAAACCATTATAAAAGTTCTGTCTGAAGAACATGATCATAGTGTTGCGAATAAAAAGCCAGTAACCGAAACAAACAATCAGCTAAAGGACCAACTAAGTTGATAACTAATTCTTTGCCATGCCAACTGATTCAGGAATCCGTGAGTGATCAATTGCAACCCTAGCTGTCGTGTTCATCTCCTGAGAAGCGAGCACAGGTTGCTAAGATATATTCACAAAGCCAATCCTTGACAGGAGCCAAAAACCTCAGAATACATATCAATTCCTGAGGAACTAAGGCGCTTGGATGATGAACTATTGATGTTAAAGGAGACGGGAGTTACGGGATATCATTTGATTCTGGGCAGTAAAATATCCATAGCAGCACTTGGTAGTAGTAAGTACTGGTTAATGGATGGTACTTTTTATGTGGTGTCTGCCATAATGCGTCAGCTATTCACCATCTATGATTCGGTGAATGGTGATGTGCTATTGTTTTTTTTGCTTACTGAACGATAAAAGAAAAGATGCATATGCAGTCATTTTCAAAGAATCTCATCATTTGGCGGCTGAACGGGATGTAACTTTGCAACCCAACAAACATTTATTGCACGAATGTCACCACTGAATGTTATTTCAATATTTTTAGACGAAATTTGAGAATAGTTAGGCGAGTTGGGTAGCAGCTCTAATGATGATGATTTCAGAATCTAGCCAATTGCTTCAGAAATTCTTCATTGGCAATCAGCAGAGATCGGCTTTTTACAAACCAGTCGGTCGTGAGCTCTCTGAAGAATAATTTCCCGAGAACCTACAACAGCGTTGAAGCCTGACACCGTCGCCAAAGGTAATAATTGAAAAAAAAACCGTGGTGAGTACGCAATTATCAAAGAGATTGCTAAGGAAGTTATGCAGGTAGAAGCCACTCTTAATATAGTTCAGGCTGGTATCCATCGAAAAGATTAAGCATGATAAAATAATGAATAAAAAGTTAAGCGGGTCATTAGAAAATGAATTTTGATTTCAAAACTAGGCTATTGGGTTGTTCGATAATTCATGTCGTTTTTTTCTGCATATTTCATATCGTAGTGATTCGGAAGCCAATATTCACCAAAAGAAGATTATGCCTTCTGTCTGGTAGGATTACAAGAGTATAGTCTACTTTTAACTGCTTCCAAGAAACAACTATTTCTACTGTCGTCAACTATCTAAATTGAATAAAGAAATAAAAAAAACACCATGAACTGACCAATCACAAAGGCATGATGTTCCATCATAACGCCAGAGGCCACACCTCTTTGATTACCCGTTAAAAATTAATGGAGCTCAATTGGGAACTGATGCCACATCCAACCTATAGCCTTGACAGCACCATCAGACTATCATTGTTTCGCTCTCTTCAAAACCATTTGAATAGTAAAATTTTCGATTCGGCTGTTAAAAATGAGTTGGATCAGTTCTTCGCTTCTAAAAAAACAAGACTTCTTCGAACGTGGAATTTTTCAACTTTCCAAAAGATGGCAAATAGTCATCCAACAAAAGGTCAATATATCATTGATTAATGTTAATTTAAATTAATTTACTTGGAAAACCATTAAAAACTACATTAATTATCGAACAACCCAATATTTAGAAATGTTGATTTTAATACAAAAAAATTGTGCTAGAGCGCTTTCAAAAGATTTCAGGAATTTCGTTAATTTTTTTTTTCTAATTAACTCATGAACGATCCATAACTACAAAATCCATTAATTGTCACTGATTTCAGCGTATGCGTGCAAGATTTCGGAGCACTCCGAGATATTATGGATTTTGTATTTATGTTTTTTGAAATTATGGATTTTACTTTATTGTATTGTACAACAATGGATTTTGTTTTAGTTGATTTCGAGGTTTCGATTTTAGTTTTTGGATTTTTTGATTTAGGATATCATGGGGAACCCACAATGCTCCAAGTATACAAATCTGTGATAAGATCTTTGCTATGCTATCGGTGTGAAACATGGACTATAACCCAAGCATCTGCAAACATATTGAACGCCTTCGAAAGACGAGGCGAATAATCGGAGTGAAGCTAGACGGGGACCAACGGCGAATTCGGTACAACCGTGAGCTGTATTAAATTTTCGACGAGCTGGAGGTCTCAGCGATTGCAAGACTGCGGAAGCATCAATGAGCTGGCCGCATGATTCGTATGGACGAGTAACGGAGACACAAAAACGTATTCGTCGGGCGAACTGAAGGGGGAAGTCCAGTGAAGAAACCGAAGAAACGCTGGCCTGACTCGTCGACGAAGATAGTATAATAAAAATATAGCGTATTGATGGAAATAATACAAGCTAAGGATAATTTTATACCTTATTGCTAACATTGAAAATTTATATGAATTGAGATTTGTAAAATCTAAAAAATTTTATCTGTTAAAGAACTGATGTCAATTTCTGTCGAACATTTCACAAAAAAAAACCTGTTTAGGGACCTGGAACCTGGGTTGAAGCTGTTTAAGATGAAGTTTTATCAACAGTGAAAACCCGACTTGCCCAGTTTGCTGCTAATGCCGCAAATATTAATTATATTACTACGGCCGAAATTTAAATAAATATGTTGTAATGATTATTGTCTTAGTTTTTGCTAATAACCCTTTACTGATTTTTCTAAAAAATTTTAAATCAAATAACTAAATCAATTTATATTACCTGAGCTTCAAATTGTTGAATTGTTTCTTCTTTTGCTTCCGTTACATTCATTGAAAACTCCACTATATTTTCCTTCACCGCTTCATCGAATGTTTCTTGGGTTACTACTTTAGCCATTGGGTCAAAGAACTACCAACAATGAAAAATTATGAGATTGGCTCAAAACAAAGAGAGAAAAAGACAAGTATGAATCATCGCTTTTAATTTATAATAGTTGTTAATACCTTATGAGGAAGCCACCTTACGAAGTATAAATATAACTCTATACAGGATATCACTGCCAACAATTGGAGCTACTACAAATCCTTTTTGTAAAATGACAGTATATTGATATTGTTTACGCTTTTTTATCACTGTGACTATAGTATTTTAGACTCTAAGTCACACTAATAACTGTCTATCTAAACTTCCGATACCATTTGGCAAATTTTTAAAACACCCACGAAATAATACAGGTCACCAATGTTCAGTAGGTGTGATGAATACCTTCATACGAATACTGACTTTGACAGAACCGTGAAAGTAATTCAATAACAGCTGTTTATTGACACTGGAAAGCAACACACATGTTCCCTTTATTCACAGAGAACATGCACCATGCGTAAGTTTCATACAAATTTGTGCCATCCTCGACGTAGCCAAGCAGCAACATAGACTGCCACGACTGCCATCCAATGGAGAGAAACTTGCGCCGAGTGTGAAAGAGAAAGCAATAAATAATCAACACTTCGCTCTCTTTCTGCCCCCAAATAGCAACGGATAATTATTGGCACATGAAAGCGCGTTATGGACAGAAAGAGATCGAATAGTCGCCTATTTATTGCTTTCTCTTTCGTACTCCGGGAACATTTTCTCTAAACTGGACCGGCAGCCTATGCATTAGATGCTATGGGGCAGCACGTGCTTGCGTGTCTCGGATCAATTCGGTTGAAAACATGTGAGACACCTGATACATCGTCTTGCAGCAATGCCAGATACGCAGTTCATATCATAATACAATCACTAACAAGTACGGTCAGTTCATACAAATTTCCGAATAACGGGACTTGCCGGCGCGTGAGATAGTATTTGTGACAGCGTGCACAGACAGGGCATGGGGAACATGTCACAAATTCGACGAAAGTAAAACAGGAAAGAACAGTCATCAGCTGACTGGTGAATACATCGCATTGAAAGAAAAGAGAAGTCCGATAAACAACTGAACGATTTCTACGTTCAATTAAACGAATGTTGTCAAAAGACAAACGTCAAAAGCTGACGCTTTCATTAACTCAAGTTCCTGCAGTATTAGGATGGATTTTAATCGCTTCAGCGGACAGAGTTGAATTAATTTATGCCGGCCGATTCCTAACTGGACTTGGATCGAGCATGGTTGGCGAACCAGCTCGAGTTTATGCATCAGAAGTAACGCAACCACATCTGCGAGGCATGTTAAGTGCGCTGGCAGCGGTGTTTATCAGTTTCGGTGTACTTGTGCAGTATACCCTAGGATCCTTCATAATGTGGAAAATTCTAGCAATAACTTCGACCATGGTGCTACATTTCTGTTACTGTTCTTCACACCCGGAACTCCCAACTATTTGGTAGTGCGTGGTAAAGTTGTTGAAGCTAGAAAAAGTTTGGAAAAACTTCGAGGATCTACGTGGAACGTGAATTCAATCGGAAGGCAAATGCTAATAAGTAAGCGAAAATATCAAATAATATGAAGATGATAAATTAATTCAATTTAAATGTTACGGCAAAGTGACGGCTAAGGACAAGATTGCCAGTTTCTTCAGTCCAGTTACGCTAGTCCTTTTGGGATTTTAGTTCTTCATTTCATGATGTACCAATTCAGTGGTGTGAACGTTATCACATTCTACGCGGTTGAAATTTTCCGCGATTCTGGAACCACAATGAAAACATACACGTGTACCATAATGCTTCGAGCTATTCGTCTAGCATTTACCATAGTTGCTTGCATTCCTCTGCGAAGAATGGGACAAAGGCCGCTAACATTCATTTCGGGTAAGTGTCAATTAAATCAACACGAGGACATCATTTAATATTTTCGAATAACCTTACAGGAATCGGCTGTGGACTTTCAATGTTAGGGTTACTTGTGCATGAAACATAAGTGGGATACTACTGATCCACCAGCTCCTAACTGCAACCAGGTTCCCTGTAGCTTGTATCTTCATTTTCACAATCGCGTGCACACTCGGCTTCTTGGTCGTTCCATGGGTGATGATTGGAGAAATTTACCCACAAAATTTCGGGGCATTGTTGGTGGCTTCACTACGTGCAGTGCACATATCTTTATATTCGTCATTGTCAAAACATATCCTTTCTTAACTCACGCAATATATCGCCATGGTAAGTCATCATGAATAATGAAAACAAAAAGCGGAATTCATTAAAAATTGTCTTTAACTTTTAGGAATGATATTGTTCTACTTCTGCCTGCCAGAGACCAAGGGACACACTCTACAAGAAATCGAAGATTACTTCTCCGGTCAAATTAAAACTCTCAAGAAGGAGAAGCCAAAGAAAGGTGAAAGTGCTCCTCCTCTACTAGAAAAGAAGTAAATTATGTAAATGAGAAAATTAACATACATTCAGTTAGGAATCTAAGAGAACACTTAAGTACCTTGTAATGTTAAAACTTAAGCGAAAATTCCATGTGATATCTTCTTAAATGTTTATCTTTGTATATTAAAGACACAAGTTTTCTTATTTAAACTCGTTTTTAGTGAAAGCAAATATACTCAGTTCTCTTGTGACACTCTTAAAGGGGCAATTAATAGCGTTATATATTGTTTATAGCTAATTGTTAAATGAAAACTAGATAAGGTTCTTAAAGACAGTATTAAAATGATACACAAATGTTACAATACATAGGTAAATATGTATATGAAATATTATGAAATTGAGTCAGCCGTCAAAGAATGAAAGCTTCTGAAGCACCTCACATTAATGTGCCACTTATAAAAGTAATATTACCGATAATTATAGCTTGTTGAAAGAATGCGTTAATAGTTAGGGGAACCTTTTTCTAGAAATATAAGAAACTATTTCCGTTTGTATCAAAATAAAATCAAAAAATTCAATGTGTTTATTTCTTCAAGTACGATCCTCCTTTTCATGCTAATCAATGCACTACCAAGTCTCTATAAAGTTAAAACTTAATAAATAAGCCTCATTACAAAAAAAGACAACCAAACCACCTATTTGAGTTAACGGCTACGAATCGAGGGCACCGAAAATACAGGGTTTTCCAATAAGAGGTGTTATTTTGATATTAAAAGAAAAATGCAATTTTTTAATATAAATGATCGGATGTTTATTTCATTATGAAGGGCTAGGTATGCCGTTAATAGTGGAAAATAATATCAGGCAAATGCCGACCACGCTTACAGGACCATATCCTTTTCATGAAATTTTCCATAACCAAATCACAAAGTGGCTGCCCTATGTCCTCGATAGCCTCACGAATTCACGAATGAATCACCGCTAGGCTGTTGGCGTATACCTTCTCTTTCACGTGGCCCCATTGAAAGTAGTCGCAAGGTGTTACGTGGTATGGTCCGATGGAAGCCGGAACAATTTTCTGTATTCATTTTAATCACAATGCACTCTTTATTTTCCATTGCTCTTAAACGAACAGATTTCAAAATCACATTCCCGCCAAAAACCTCAGCTGTGTTATCAGTCTGGCAATAATATCTTTCGTTAAGCAACAAAATTTGCTAATCTGGTAACACGAAAATGGCTAAATACCAACGCACACAACTATAATTCCCCGCTTCACGTACAAACCCATACAAACGCAAGCGCGGGCAAACTTACTAACACAATTTCACATATGGGCCGCAGCTCTACCTAACTCTCTTTCGCTAAAGGGTAAAAGCCATTTATTTTCAGTCCTTTCTTGTCTCCATTTTACATTGCCCCATCAATTTTTGTTGTTGTAATTATTGACATCCAAGAGTGACCATACTTGTTAGTTATTGTATTATGGTTCATATATTCTAACTCTATATGCTAATATGACATTTTTTAGCAAATTATATTTCCCAAAGATATGATCTTAAAATTCAAATAAATGTTGAAAATTTTCAAATAAGGATTAGTAGCACTTTATCTTAACACCATACCCCCAGCTGCCAGGCCGGTTGAATTAGAATTTAGAGGTAAACCCAAGACATGTAATAGTATTTCGCCTCAACCGGGCGTTATCAGCATACTCGTACTGTTGGAATTCTGATGAAATATAATTATTCAAGTTAATTTAAATAAAAGCAATACGCTTTTGTTCTATCTAGCTGTGTTCGGTGAATTTCATGATTTATTTGCAGGTACTTAAGGAGAATACATTTTCTAGTTTTCAATGAATGTCGGCAAATTAGAACATCCTTCTAGTGTTTTTGCTAAGTAAATTAGAAATTTAAAGCAAATATTTTGCGGATCATTCAATGCTTCTCTCGGTATTAAAAAATTTTTTAGGGCTATCCTTGCCCAGCCACAGAGAGCTTTTATTGGCCAATGTGATCAGAATTGGTATTGTGATTCTTCATTCAAAACTTGTGAAACACTGGTTTAAAGCCTTACCAGACATGTAGTATACGAACTTAATATACTCTATCATACTCAGTAAACCACGTCTTGAAACCTAGTGTAAACTCCGTATCAATACCAAGATAAATTCTCAGTATAAATGAAATTCCCTATGTCAAATAAAATAAATTGATTTTTTGACTAACATTTTGATGCTTTATTTGAAAAATATTGTTAGAAATCAGATAAATTGATCATTTGCTGTAATTTATTTGTAATTTATATTTATGTGCAAAACGTTTCGATCAGCACCAATTATAGGTAAAATTGTAACAAAACGAATAAATACTAATTGATTTGTTTGATGCAGGGAAATTTCATTTATACTGGGAATTCATCCTGATATTGACTCTAGGTTCATACTAGGTTTCAGAATGTGGCGTACTAGGTTTTATATATAATAGTATACTAGGTTCATATATGGCATGTGTGTCTAGGCTATAACATGGCCCTCATACGTGTGGCCCGCCGAAATTACTTCTCGTTGAAGTTAGCTTTCAGAACATAAACAATCGGTTCGCCACAGTGAATTTATATGAGTTAATCACAAAATAGTGGTAAAACTTCGTTTTCTCATTAATAGGAAGCGAAATCAAGCCAAAGATTTTCCAGTAAACAAAATCATATTACTTGGAACCGTCAAGCATACGACTTCACAGTAAATTGTAATGATTCTCTTCTTCGGCCGTCTCGTTTCGTGATTTCCCGAAGACAATCTAAACCGACTTCTCATCCGTTATAGACGCAAAGTCAGAGAACTTGCGAACGGACTGTACCCACCAGGTCAACAAGTCCGGACACCCTTAGCCTACTCCGAAGTGGCAGCTGGCAGGCAAGCTAGTTCGGAGAGGAATTTCAGTCACAGGTCTTCCGCGAGCAGACTCAGTCCGAATTATAAGCATCAGCCACCGATTCAAATGCTCTATTTAAAACGCGTCGAACAACTTCCATTGACTCGACTTTAATTTACTTTACTTCTGTTTCCTTTTCCTTTCGATTCTGTATTAATCGAGCAGTTTCTCAAGCCAACTGCTCAAAAACCTTCCTATCCTCTACTTGTGATTTTATGTGGCAGATTTAGACAAGTAATTAATTAATTCCGATCATAATGGTCATTTGTAAAATAGTTTTCTTTCTCATTATTATTGTTAAATGTAATTTTTTATCAATTTCCCCTTATATTAAATGTAGTTTTATATCAATTTTCCTTTATATTGAATTTAAACGTTTTCCTTTAATTTTATTTTTCATGAAATTTAAATTTTATTACCATTTAAAAAAAATCTTATTCATTTTTCTTAACTTCATTGAAATTTAATTCATTTAGAACAATTTAAAACCAACACATAAAATTAGCAGTGCTGGAAACGTTGATCGGGTACGCCGAACCAGTGTACTAAAATCGGAAGTAGTGCAGGGACATCAAAAAGACAGCACGAGGAAAAGTGAGGAAAATGGCTGCTGGTCGAGAATCTTTTCTCAACTGGTGTCGGGGAAGTGTGTGTGTTTTCAGTCATTATTTTTTTTTTGTCTTTTCGTTTTCGTTTTTTTGTGAACGTGCTCCTGTTTCCAAGGCATTGGCTGCGTGGAACACGAGACGCAAATTTATTCAAGCGCTAAATTTGTTAGTCTGCACTCCGTGTCCAATTTACGCATGGCCTAAGGGAACGGCATTCGGGAAAGGTGCACTATTTAATACCATCGGCCAGGTTGTACTCACCACTGGTGGTGCATTGTTCGGAAACCCAGCCAAATTCATCGGTGCTGGTGCTACCACAGCAGGAGTCGCTGGTTCTGGTGCTGGTATCGGAACAGTATTTGGTTCCCTGATCATCAGCTACGCAAGGAATCCCTCTTTCAAGCAACAGTTGTTCTCATACTTTATCTCGGGTTTCGCCTTATCGGAAGCTATAGGACTGTTCTGTCATATGATGGCCTTCCTGTTGCTCTTCGCTTTCTACAAGTTACAACGCAGGAATTGAAACATCCACACGTGCAGAACCAGGACTTATCGCGTATATGTCAGGATTTGTTATATCTTTCTTAGGATGCTGATTGCGTTGCTGTTTGAGCCCTTGTGAATTAACGAATGTATGGATGTACATCAGACTTGTCCAAATTGCAAAGCGTAGCTAGGCGTGATAGACGATAAAGTGGCGGCGGCGACAACGACCATATCTAAACAAAAAGATTAATCTGCTCCTTAGGGTGCAAAATGCAGTGAGTAAAGTCAGTACGGGGACCAATGGCGAATTCGATACAACCATGAGCTGTATAAAATTTTTGACGAACCGGAGGTCTCAAGGATTGTAAGACTGCGGAAGCTGCAATGGGCTGGACACATAAATCGTATGGATGAACAACGGATACCCAAGAAGGTATTCGTTTGGAGAACTGAAGGCCGGCGGCCAGTGGGGAAACTGAGGAAACGCTGGTCTGACTCGGTCAACGAAGACAGTTCATCGCTGCTCGGATTTTGGAATTGGAGGATGCGATCAACGGACCGAGACAGTTGAAGGCGTTGTTTGCAGGAAGCGAAGGCCCGAAAGGAGCTGTAGTGCTAAGAAGAAGAAGAAGAAGAAGAAAGTCAATAGCTTCGTAAAGAACCCGTTTTTCTTTTGGAAAAAATAATAATGGAGTATAATTCATATCTGCATTTAAATTTGGCAGAAGTGTAGGTTTAACTCACTCGCAAGTGATTCTCCTGAACAGAAAATACCTACCTTTTTATTTCATTTCCTTCTCTCATTTAATGTTCGGTCTAATCAAAGAAATCTATTAAGTTCTTAAAGTAAAAGTATTAACCACAGAAAAGAAGTTTCAACATTCAGGAGCACTGACTAATATTTGTTTGCGATTCAATAGAGCCTAAGATTTATCATCCGAATCATCCGCGCCCCCTCTTAACTATGAGTAAAAATGAAAAAAAAAATAAAACAAAGATTAACAAAAATTAAATAAATTTCATAAATTGTACTTAACAAATCGAAGAAAAGAATAGAAGCAATTGTTATATTTTGAGTGAAAATATGCTATCAATTTGATAAATCGGCACAAATTCACGACTCTAATGCCACCTCATCTTTCTTTCCTGTTGACTCATTCAGCCATTACTTTTCTACCTTTTCCATTTTCCTCCAATGTTCGTTCTTTTCCGTGACAATTCACTTAATAGAATAGTGGTATTGAAAAATACAAAAAAAGGAAAAATAGAAAATCAAAAAAAAAAATTGATTTTAACATGTAGGGGTATTATTTTAATTTATTAGCTATTGAGATAAAAAAAAATAAATAAATTTAAAACTACAGTAAATTGAATTTATATATGAAAAAATATAAATTGTGACTGCTTTCAAAGGAAATTATTAAATACTATAATGATATTCAAGTAAATTTACTAGAAATAATTCTATAATGTATGGAGCAAGATTAAATAAGCGATGATGATCAATGGAAAAAAGTAAAAAAGAAAAGGAAAAATCACCTTGTAAATTTGTATTTTGAGCGAATCCACCCTTAGCTTGTAAATTAATGAATGAAAAGTAATAGTAGTTAGTAATTATTTCATACTAAATTTATGTTTATTCTCTTTTGTTCTACGTTAATGACTTGTTCCATTCTATTATTTTCTCCCCCAAAATATTTCGAACTTTAAGAAATTTTCAAAAGAAATTGTGAAACAAGTACCATACGATGGAAAGTCAATCTACTGCCGCAATTGAATCTCAATACTTCCTTTGTATTGTATGTATTTAAATCGGAATGTACTCATATTGGATGCCATCTTATATTTAACGAAAATCGAAATGAGTGTGCAATACAAACAAAAGCGAAATTTTTCATTCGAATAAAGTTTTAAATAATTCATCATTATTTGAATCTCTATTAAGTGGAGAAATATATTGATAAGTGTGCAAACTATTGTAAGACTGTAATGATCAAATAGATTTCCATAGCATTTAGATTCGATTCTGTTTTTCAGCCAAAACAAACAAAAAGCAAGCAGCTGTTAAAAAAAATGAAGAATAATATAAATAAAATGGATTATTAAACGTAAACTGTCGTTCTTCCCATTTTGCGTGATCAGAACGGGTATAGGTCCCGTATCGATGGCAGGCTCTTTCGCTCATATGGGCTAGCCACCAGGCACGCTCCACTGTCTTTTGTCGGTTAACACGGGCTCTTGCCGGGTAGAGTGGCCTTCCGCTCGTGGGCCCTTTTATGATATAGGGTTATGTGATTTCATTGCATAACTCTATAGCATAAATTGGTTACGTTTGTGCTTCTCATTTGAGGGAAAGAGTCATACGAAGTGCTTTTGTATGAGTTTTTCTCTCAAATGGGAAACACATGGCCAGGTCTACATTTAGATCTTGGTCTGGTTGGGAGGGTACGAGGGAGCACCACCTCCAGCTGGATGCCCCATTCTTATTTGTAGGCCATAAGAATCGTCGTTAACCCTTAAGTCCCAAAATAAAATGCTCGAAGTCAAAACCGAATCAATCTAGTCTAACTACAAAATGCAAAAACCAAACTATGGCACCGTGTACCGACCGCGACCTGAAATTGACCATATGTGGATTATTTAAACCCTACCTCCTTGGACGCATGCACACCTTCACGGTCATTTCTCTCTGAAAAGGAACGGGTTTGATGAAAATGAAAGACTTTAGGGATGGTCAGCAATTCATTTTATGTTGTAAGATGCGAATAGTTACAACTGATAGTTCTATTTCCATTATCATTAAGCAAGAGTTCGAATGAGAATCACTACATTAAATAAATCTCATTCTTAAAAAAAAATGATTTGACTACTTGAGGTTGGCAATTCATGAATATATTTATTTTCAAAATGAATGAACTTCATAATTTTCATATTTTAATGATATCTTTAATTTAAATATTTTTTATGTTCTCGAATTTAATTAAAATGTAATTACTTTTGGTGAACTCAATTCCTTTCCTTGCAGAAAATATCCCACTTAAAGATGCATTTATATATATATATATATATATATATATATATATATATATATATATATATATATATATATATATATAAAAGATGCATTTATATATATATATAAATATATATTTATATATATATATATATATATATATATATCTATATAATATATATATATATATATATATATATATATATATATATATATATATATATATATATATATATATATATATATGTATATACATATATATATCTATATAAATATATATATATATATATATATATATATATGTATATATATTTATATATATATATGTATATATATATATATACATATATATATATATATATATATATATATATATATATATATATATAGCTGTTACATAAAAACTAAGAATAAAATATCGAATTGTTTGGGATTTATCAAATTTACAGTACTATGGCCTAGTGGAGTTGAACTTCCAAAAATAAATACTGTCAAAATAGTATTCAATTGATGAATTGGATTTTATAACATTAACGTTTTATGAAATCTAGCAGGATTAGTAAATATGTATATGCCGTGTGTTTTGAACAAACTCTGGATTCAAATAATTTGGTATTCAGATTATTGAGAATTTCTAATATTTATCATCGCATCAACGTTAAAAATAAATTATTCAAATAAAGTAGCAAATTAATTTTCTCTACACTTTTTATCTCCAATGGCATCTTTTTTAAATAGGTGTTTGTATAATATAAATTTCCCTTTCAAATGTCAAAAGTATTAATGTACATTTCTAGTGAACTATATATCATTGCTTGCTAATCGTAAAGCTATTTCCTTTATTTTGGGCATCATTCAAACAGTGATCTAATTTTAGTTTAACATTTCGTCAATTTCGGGATAGTCTTTGGGTTCATAATATCAAGTTACTAAAATTTCCAACTGAAGCCAAAACACAAAAATTTCATTAATGACAAACAACCGAAAAGGTAACACCTTATTGCGTGGACAATCTTACTCTCTTCAAACTAATTTGTGCAATTGTTTACAGTTTAATTTAGGGTAAAAGATGCATCGTATATGATTTGGGCAGTTAAGGTATTGCAACTCATTACAGTCTAAATTTTTTCAATTTGGAGTACAAATTTTTACTTATTCCTAATAAAGCATCCATGTAATGACTACAATGTATTGGATTGGTAAATGTGAACATTTCAAGTACAAGTGTACAACAGCTGAATCAAAGTGAAATGATTGTACGAGCCATACGTCTTTCGTGCCTTGATTTCTTCGGAAATTGTAAAAACTGGCTTTAGAGTGACGTTTGCACTTTAACTATAGTAGTTTAGAATGAGTAGAATTCGGTATTTTCTTCAATATTCCTTATCCTCTTTGCCCTCCCTTCATGTAAAAATCTGGCACGAAAAATAAACCAAATTGAGCAAAAAAGATGTACGCGATTTCTCTGATGCCGATATGGACCAACTTCTAGAACAGCTCGTGGAAGACCTGTGACCGAAATCCCTCTCCGAACTAGCTAGCCTGCCAGCAGCCACCTCGGAATAGACTAAAGATGTCCGAAGCTGTTGACTTGATGGGTACAATCCGTTGGCACGTTCCTAGATTCACGTCTGTAACCGATGAAAGGTCGGTTTAGATTTCCTTCGGGAAATCTTGAAACGAGACGGATGAAAAAGAAAATCATTACAAAATGCGGTGCTCTTTGTGAAGCAAAAGAAATTTTGTGTGTTTAATCTAAAAAGTAAATAAAAATGCTTTTAGAAATAATATCGTGCATTTTTTATTTCCTTTAAAATGAGTTTTTGGTCATAGTAGAAACTGAATCATTCAATCATATTTCAAGATTTCAATTCAACATAATCCGCCAACTCAATTTCTCTAAAACGTACCAATGTGTTCTTCTTAAGGTCATTTAGATGTAGGGAAACGTTTAATATTTAATATTTGACTCAATGCCTCTATCGCCAGTTTTACCAGATCTTAGAGTTTATTACTAACAAACAAACGCAAACGATAATTTAAGGTGTGTATATTTTCAAATATTACAAGAGTAAATACACCAGCTCCGGTGAGTCTAATTCCTGCCTTAATTTTATTCGCGATAATTTACAGCATAAACTTAGCTTGGTCCTTAATAATCCACTACCGAACCCCGAAATATTTTTGTCGTGGAATAAAGACTATCACTGGAAATAAACCGTTGCCCATGCATTGCTTTGACAATCTTCCTTGACATACTTTGAATTTTGTCGATAGTCAAAGATTGATAGAAGCTTTAAATTACTATGACCCGCCTGGCATTAAATAATTATTCAAACTCTTTTTTCGAGAGGGGAAATTTATTTATCATTTTTAATGGAGAAATTCGTTCCAAGGAAATTGAATATGTTTTCGCATCGTCCATTAAGTCGGTTTTGTTTGGTTGTTTAACACCTGCGGCCCCTTTTGGGAATTCATTTAGAGATATTTAGAGTATCTCATTCTCTTAATCAAATGTATTGGTGCTAGGGAAGGTGATATGGTCAGTATCACGCTTAAGCCGTGTATCCACCCACCCAGCTGCGATATGTTCTGATTTGAAACCAGCACCTATCATACATAACTGACCAGGCTTATAGCCCGTCCGAAGAAGCACTCGAAACAAATCACGCTGTCGGTTAGAACCAGGGACTTTTGGCTTACGAGGTGAGTGTTCTAAACACTACACCACGTGGTTTTAATAAATACAAATTTGATCAGATATTGTTCTATTCTTTAAAGATTCGAATACTTAGCTAGATTAGTTTGCCTTTTGTTAATTCTCTACATCGATACGATGGTGGGTCTATTGCTGAGACCAAAAATCATAAAAAATCAGCGTACAGTACCTTCTATGTGGTGTGAAATCTTTAATTGAATTGGGTACTTACATCAACCGTAGGAAGTCAATAGTTCCATCGAAACAACGCTCAAGCATAAAGTTTTTTGAAAGTTTAGCCTCCTTTATGGAGGTTCTAATGAAAAGTGAGCGAGAGGAGTGAGCCCAAGAAAAGCGTACAATATACCGAGTGTACCGAAAAAATAATTCTTCGGCCACAGTACACTTTGCACACCGTTTTTTGCTGACGCTGTTCCAGCTCCTCCAACGCTGTTCCAGCTCCTCCAACGCTGTTCCAGCTCCTCCACCGCTGTCCCAGCTCCTTCAATGCTGGTTTTACTCGCCAACGCTATTTAAGCTTCTGCTACGTCCTCTAAGCTTGCTTTCCCTAAACGCGCCAAGAATAATCCACCACGTTAACTCGTCCCAATTTCGCAACGCCTTCACACCACAAGAAGATTACGCCAAAACAGCAGTGAGGCACTCTGAGAGTGTCCGGTGGGAATTTTGTTTTCGTTTTACAAAAGATCATTTGAAGGTTAAAAACTTATATATAGATAAAAGCAAGAAAAATTCATGACTTAATGTGACGAATTAAAAAATCTAGGATGCATATAATATGACAAAATATTCAGTACAATAATTTTTTGTCATAATTGCGATATCCAATTATTTTTGGCCCTTTCCTTTCAACATATTGTCCACGTTGTTTGTTATTGTCAAAAATAAGGCGGGCTCCTTCAGGGAATAATCTTAGAGCCTCTTCTTTAGTGGAAAATCCGCTTTCTATGAGCTGCAATTGATCTGGCTCTAATACTTCTTCATTACCAATTTTATTTAGAGTATTAGAAAATAGGACGAAATTTTCCCGTATTACCTGCGTGAGTTCATAAAATTTTAAAGAACGCCAAGGATTTGTACCAGTTAAATTAGATCTAATTTGTTTGATCTCACTGGTGATAACTGCCGTAAATCCCCGATGAGAATAATATCAAGTCCAATATATTGTCCACACATTGTCCACGATGAAATGAAGTTTTTTACAAATAGTTCTTGCATTTATCTATATGCAACTTTTTAACCTTAACATAATCATTTGCAAAACGAAGCTAAACTTCCCACCGGAGGAGAGTGCCTTCTTGATGTTTCTTTTCGCTGACAAGTCATGTAATCTAACAAGGTCATAAAAACACCAAAAAATATTTATTCTTAAAAATCGTTGGGTCTTGCTTTACGCGTTATGACTCCTTCGAGTCATCTTCAGTGTCAGGAATACATGATGATGACTCAAAGAAATCGAATCACGTCTACGCACTCAATAATGCAAGACCCGATGGCTTTTCAAGAAAAAAGAGAATTAGCCTGCGGATATCAAATACACAAAATATTTGCACCAAGAAATCTTTGCACAGGCAATCTGCTCGAAAACCTTCCTAACACATCCGAAATTTTAATTGCTGATTTGGAAAAAAAATTTCATTACTTCCATTCACAGTTATTAATTATAAAATACTTATTTTATTATTGTTATTAAATGTAAATTTTATATCATTTTTTTTTATATTAAATTTAAACGTTTCCCTTTAATTATATTCGTTAGATATTTAACTTTTATTATTATTTAAAATCTTTTTCATTTTTCTTCACTTCTGTTAATTTTTGAAAAATTTGAAATCTGAAAATTAAAATTTCGGACATGGGAACACTGATTTAGTGCATCCCAACTGTGTATTGCATTGCCGAATGCAATCGAACACGGCTGAGCGAGCAGCTGATTCGAGGTACCATTGCGACAACGGAAAAAGAGAGAGAGAGAGAGATTTGGACGGATCGAGAAAGTCCAGAGGAGTTCGGAAAAAACCGCAAGCACGGCGGACGAGTTTGAGTGATGCAAATCGCCTGACTGCATAAAACACATACGGGATTTCCTCATTTTGAACTAAAATAATCATCCTGGTGAACGATTGCAGAAAAGTAGTGTCCGGTTAGATAGTAGTTCTATCTCGAACAAATTGAAGTTTATCTGTGTAATGTTAAGATAGTGTCTCTTTGATATTTGCTATAAAAACCAAATAGGACTTTGATTCCAGATTCTGAAAACCGGGAACAAAATAATATTAATTAAAGGGAGTTCGATTTTGTCGCCCGTGTGTGACGCATGTGGGTGTAGAGATTAGAGTGCAATTCAGCGGTGCGCAGTTTTTGCGCCTATTTATGGTGATGGACGACATTTGTGCACTCGAGGATTTGGTGGCACCACGCCGAGCCACAGGCAGTTTCAAGGTGGCATATAAACAGTGAATTATCCGACCAGTGTTGCAATTTTTCCAAGTGTGGGAAATTTAAAGTGTGTAGTGGGATATATCCTGCCAATTGTGTGTTTTAAAATGATTGCCATAAAAAAAATAGTAAAGTGCAGCTCTCAAATTTATGATGTTAGAGTTGAGTAGAAAGTCTTAGGAAAGCTTGACGCTTCGTTCCCTGTTGCACACAGCAACGAAAATTTATTATATTCTCCAATTTTCCTTCTTTTCGGTTTCCATCTATATTGTAAATATAAAATTTCACATAGTTTTATCTTAAAAAGTTTGCCAAACAACAAATACAATCTACGCTGGCATCATTCATCCGAGTAACGAGACATCAGAAATTATATAGTATACAGATTAATATTCGCCGAATACTTGCGCCATCAAAATTCTTTTATACAAGCAACTTTTTTTATATGATTTTTGAGCTGAGAGAGTTCTCTCAAAGAAAAATAAAAAAAATAATCTCAGACTGTTCGAATAAGTTGCAATATCAAGCCACTTTACAGCTGAATTATTGATTTTTACACTTTAACTACGAGAATCTTCTTGGATAAGTAAGAAACTTTTGTGGACATAAGATCGTTGGCGGGTTACTGTCGGAATTTAATTTTTGTAAATCGAGGCGACAAATGAATTTTGTACAAATGCGATGCGATCGAGAATAGAAAAAAAATGTGTTAAGAATTTTCAACCGTGTAATCGGAGATTGCTGAGAGCCAAGTCAAAGTTTGCATAAGTAGAAAAATTAAAAATAACTCTCACATCTAAGCATGGTGGTCGCCATCACCGGTGTGTATCTAATAAGAGTGATAGCCCGATGAGAATTAGTACACATGTCAAAACCACCTTCTTCTAACATTTTTCTTCTCTATTAATTTTTCAGAAAAAAATTAGTAAAAAATATGCAACTCATTCATGTAGCTACAAAGAATTTCATAAGAAATTCAAATTATGTTTGTATGAGTTTTGCACTTAAATGAAAAATATGGCCACGCTTACATTTGGATCTTGATCCAGTTGGGAGTATGCGAGGGGGCACCGCTACCATCTGGATGCCCCACTCTTATTTGTGGGCCATAAGTCTCGTCAGTGACGACGAAATCTCTGTAAGTCCGTCCATTTTTTGCCCGGCCCAGTTTGCCTTCTGAGTCAGCAATATTCTTTGATCCTTAGTAGGTTACCTCCCTCTCGACTTCGGTCGATATTCCTTTGACCTTAAACATTCGGGGATGTGAAATTTTTTTGTAGTGTGTCCTTGTGCTGGGGAAAAGAACCCACCCCACGACATCGCAACGCTAGTCTGCTAGCGCATTCAAGCGTCCCCAGACAAGGCCAATTTCGGCGGGTCTCAACGTCCGCTTTCGCCGAAGCAGCAGACCATCGCTACGGTCCTGAATGGACATTAATCTACCTACTTCACTAAAATATTTCCTGTAATGTAAATGTAAGATGAAAATGAATGTTCATCTTATCCCTTATTGCGTTCAATACTTTCTGACGGTGTCCCAATCATATATCACATACAGAGGCAGGCCACTGATGAGAAGATAAAATATCCTCCGAATGTAAGTTTACGAGACCAACAATTCCAATGGAGATACTCATTTGCTAGATTCGCCGAGGCTGATTGAGCTGAGACGGAGCAATCTGGGTATTAGTGGCTGAATGGCAACGTCTAATTTGTGTTTATTTTCAGGTTTTGTGTTTTTCGTTATTTAGTTTTTGAGTTTCAGCTCATTATTACTACATTTAGTGTTGTTGTTTATTTGTGTTAAAAATTAGGGATAGATTTCAATATTAAGGATAGGTATATAGTATATTATGCTTATAATAGTAGTAGATAAGGTTTGACGTTTAGGTTAGGAATATTGTGATAGCATATTTTAGTATAAGATGTTTTTGGTGGAATTTTACTGTAATTAGGTTATAACATATTAGGTGTAGGACAAAAGTTCACAAGTTCACTGTTGTGTTAAAATTTTAAATAATTTTAGGATAGTGTTGGTTGGTTTTTTCACCTTTTTTCAATTAAATCATAAAATATGTAATAATCTTAATTAATTTGAATTTGCTATGGTTTTTTTGATAAAATGTGTTTAACTGATAACGTACAAATTTAGAAAGCCATTTGGACCATTGACTTTTCGTATTGTTATTGTTTGAAATTTGCTTTATATTGTATGAAGATATTTAGCGATTAGTATTGAATAAAGCGCTTTTTAACTGACTTCCAAAAGAAAGAAGGTTATCAATTCATCGAGTATATTAATTTTTTTTTTTGCTTTCTTGTATGTTCACGCATAACTTTTAAACGGAGATACAAAGAAGAGTCCAGTTTTTGGCAAATGATACGTCTTTCTTTCAGTTAGGCCCCCTTTAAAGGATAAGAAATTCAAATAACGGTAAAGGGCGCTTACCGTTAAAACTTAAAAAATTTCCGGCTTTCACACCGATTTTTCAGTATAACTGATCGATGGATGCAAGGAGTTTGATTGTAGAGGTTTCAAATGAAGGACAACATATTGATCTAAAATGCTTCGGAACAGAATTGTAGTCCTTTCAAGGACTCTGTAGATATTGAAAGTTCAATATGATACGTTGATGTCGAGAAATCGAATTTAAATAATCTTTCGCACGAAAAGTGCCATTTAGTTCGCACTCTTCAAGGATTTGATGGAGATTCCGAGTCCTTTGGTGATGGATGATAAAAATGATCAGTATCCTTAATTTCCTGCATAAACGGTTCATTTTTAACTGGCTGTCAATTCATCACGTATATTTTTTTTGGTTTTTTTTGCATGTTCGCGCATAACTTTTGAACGAAGATAGATAGGAGAGTTCTGTTTTTTGGCAAATGATACGTCTTTCTTCTTGTTAGGTCCCGTTTAAAGGATAAGAAATTCAGGTAACGGTAAAGGGTTTACCGTTAAAACTAAAAAAATTTAAACTTCCCCCCCGATTTTTCAGCATAACTGATCGACGCGTGTAAGGATTTTGATTGTAGACGTCTCAAATGAAGGACAACATATTGATCTAAAATGTTTCGGAACAAAATTGAAATCCTTCCAAGGAATCTGTAGATATCAACAGTTCAATTTGATACATTGATGTCGTGAAATTGAATGTAAATGATATTTCGTACGAAAAGTGCCAATTAGTTGCCACTCTGCAAGGATTTGTTGGAGATACCCAGTGCTTTTGTGACGGATGATAAAAATGATCAGTATTCTTAATTTTCTGTATAAACGGTACATTTTAGTCCATGATTTCTACCAGAAATAACCAATGAATTAATTCTAAATGTGGCATAAATACAATTCAACAATAGTTAAAGGGAACATTTCAGGATGCTTCTTCTTCCGCATTCATTCTTTGCTTACCAATGAGCTTGGTATAGGATCCTTCTTACATCCTTAGACATAAACGTTACATATAGGATTATAAAATTCCCCGAAGGAATAATAAGGATTGAGTGATTGCAAATTATAGAGTTGACTCGTTACTTTCCAGTTAATATTATATGTACATTACAACATATGCCCAGAAATCTAAAATTAGTGGTTTCCATACTAAAAACCGGCGAGAATCGCAACATAAAAAGAGATACGTTTCCTGCTATACTTGATCATAACTGCACAGATGAAGATGAAAATGCATAGCCGAGTTTTTATTGAACTATATGGTATGATTTTCTTGAAACTTTCATGAAAATTAGGTCTCATAGTTAACTGAAAACGAAGGCGATGGGTATCGAATAAACATGAACGAATGATGCGGTTAAGAGGAATATATTTAAGTAAATTTCATGAGATTGATTGCGGAGTGAACTTTATGTTTGCATATATAAATACATATGTCTATACATATATATATATATATATATATATATATATATATATATATATATATATATATATATATATATGTATATATATATATATATACACATATATATATATATATATATATATATATATATATATATACATATATATATATATATATATACTCGTATGTATATGTATATATATATATATATATATATATATAAATATATATATAAAAATATGTATATATATATATATATATGTATATGTATGTATATATATAATTATATGTTGTATATACATATATGTTAGATATATATATATATATATATATATATATATATATATATATATATATATATATGCATATAATATCTATATGTATACATATATATATATGTATATGTATGTAAAATATATATACATATATATATATATATATATATATATATATATATATATATATATATATATATATATATATATACATATACATATATATATATATATATATATATATATATATATATATATATATATATATAGAACATGATACAATGTATTCAAGAAACTGAATTTTGAATGGTTTCAAATGAAAAAATTTGCCACTAAAAAGAGTGAAATAAAAAACTTTTAGGAAAAAAAAGAAAACCTTCTTCGGAATGCCCTAAAAAGGATGAAACAAATTTTATGGAAGCGGTGCCAAATGAATTTCCCCATTTCAACATAAATACTTCCAACATCTGCACCACCACAAAGAAAATCGGGGAAAAATGATATGGCACCGCTCCAAAACTGACGATAGATACAAGCCATATGGTAGCAATTTGCATATGTATTAGTCGGCCTACTGTGGACAAGCTTCCGGTAGCTGTCACCCAACTGCGGCATTAGCAAATGCTTATATTTCGTCATATATACTATTTTCCGAATAAAAACCGTGCAGAACGCATTCCGTGCATGCTATAAATTCACCTTGTATAGCCCATTGTGCTCCTAAACTTTCCAAGACGAGCAAATGAAGCACACGTTTTGCACCTTCGACTGATAGCTCAGCGTTGAGATGTAAACAAACTCCTATAAATTCACTTTGAAAGGCGATAAAAACTAAACGGGTATAAGAACTGAAATAATTTTCACTTCACTAGGAGCGCTATTGGGTTCTCCGCGGATCATCTGGATTTCAATGTAGAAATCCGTCTCTAAACCGTACAAAACCTCGAATTTTTGTTGGCACCTCCACAATTCTTCATATAACGCCATGTAAGTTAGCCAGCAAAGTCGGCCTACTAATGGTCATGTGTGAGGTAGTAAGCGCTGCTGCCATATGGCTTGTATCTATCGTCAGTTTTGCACCGCTTCCATAAAATTTATTTCATCCTATTTAGGGCATTCCGAGGTCGGTTTTCTTATTTGTTCTAAAGGTTTTTTATGACTTTATTTTGACTTTTCGTTGATACTCTTATCTGGCAATGACTAAACTTTTGATTTCCAAACTCATGGAGCGCATGCGTCAGAATAGTCTTATAAGAAAGTTAGCGAGCCCTGAAACCCCGAAACGCGTTCCTATAGGAAGATTGTCGACTTAATATTCACTAGACAATGAAGTGAAGTATGACGTATCATTTCCACACATATATTTGACATTTCGGCCCTGAGTTCCTTTCTAGTTTTCATCGTCTCAGTCTGGAAAGTTTGCCAACGAGCGGTATTTTTGGGGTCAATAAGTGGATAGAGCATATTCAAACACATCATGGACGACGACTGGGGTAGGTATCTATGGTGTACAAACGCGATCAAGCGATTTTTTCAACCAGGATTCTGGTTGCAAACAGAGCCAGTTTACTTTCACTGCCCATTCGTCTTCCAGAACAATTAGCTGAAAAGGAAAACGTGGTGGTTCCGCCAAAAGTACCCAACATAAACAAGTGGGACGGCGAAGATGAAGATGAGGATGTCAAGGTAAATCAGTTAACTTTAATTTCATTCGAACCTTTCGAATAAAGTACCTTTGCCCTAAGATAACCTGTACTAAAATGTGGTGTCTGTTGGAAAACTAACATATCTGTTTGGCTCACAATAAAAATAGGCTTAATTAAATACGAATATTTGTTTGTTCATAGAAGGACCATAGATAATATCCGCTTGCTTGTTAAGAACACATGGTTTTGATGTTTAAGTCTTATTGGATAGAATGCAAAAACTTTGTAGGCCTTGGTACAATGTTTATTGCAAGTAATCGGAAGTTACACTTCTCCGACAAATCTAAGCGATAGGGGTTAAAATTTCAATTCTGGTGTAGCAATGAGCTTAAGTGTGCAGGCATATTTAATTTTGCCATCGCAAGACAGCGGAAAACATCAGAACCTATAATGTTTTAAACCTCAGTATCTTACTTTTTACATACTCAAACTGAATTTTGAGCTTACTAACGGCAATGACAATATAAAAATTCGGTCATCCTTTTTAAAACTCGTTTCACCATATCAAAAATTGTGGGCTATGGTTGCCAACTCACAACCTACATAAAACAATTCAATTCCCTAAATATTTTATGTTTATCAATTCTTGAATAAATTGTACCCATTTTTTTTAAATAAAGCAGAAAATGTAAAGCACATTAATGATATGGGAGAAACTACCTTAAATCTGGATCATCTATACTATAACGAGCATGTTATCATAGTCAGTAAAGCGTGCAAAGAGTTCATGTCCCTTCGACGACTGTTCCATTCCAGATACTCGTACATTGACCAAAACGTCAAAGTTATCTGTTACAAGATTTTCGTTAAGCCAATCTTGGCATTGGATGCCAGATCTGGTTTAATTAAGTGCTAGTATGATCAATATGCTACGGCGTTTCGAAAGGAAATGTTTTTGCGCATGTATCAACTCGTATAGATAGCCTAAAACAAATTGGAAAAATTTAAATATGCAAAAAAGAGTTTATCAAGCTGGTACGATACGAAACCACGTTGTGAATTCTGTAACTGTGTGCACAAATCCCTGGATGTCGCAGCTATTCCACCATACTG
Organism: Odontomyia ornata; assembly: GCA_963969285.1. Classification (NCBI taxonomy): domain Eukaryota; kingdom Metazoa; phylum Arthropoda; class Insecta; order Diptera; family Stratiomyidae; genus Odontomyia; species Odontomyia ornata. Next base: position 184,827,246 of record OZ017738.1, read on the forward strand.
ACGGGACATTGAGAAATGTTACAACTGGCTTCATTCCTCCTTAAGTGTTTGTGTATTACGATGGAAATCGTTGTGTTTTTGATTCGGACCATATTCCGATTATATATGTAGGCGGGTCACCGGCAAAAAGAATATCCTCTAAATTTGAGTACAAGGGTTTAACATTCATGATGAAGATACTCAGTTCCAAGGTTTGTTGAACTTAAGGGAAATTGCCTAGATATTGGTGGCTAAATGACGATGTAATATAGAAACAATGAACTTTTCTTGTTGTTCTATGGATTTTTATTTTTTCATACACTCATCACTGTTGGATTGAGTTTTATTTATTTCTACAGTGTTAGTAATATGTAATAAGGTTCATATTATAGATTGGACGTCCTGTTAGGTTTGTAATAATAATTGATTTTATTAGCATAAAGGTTTAGATATAAATTAGTTAGGTCGTAAATTAAAAATAGTATAGTTATATAGTATTTACGTATATTACAGGATCCCAGTGAACCATAAAGATGAATGCACCCGTGAATGCACTACTTGCATTCATTAAGAAATTCATTCAAACCCTAGTAGAGCTTTGGGGAAAAACTCATCTACTCGTATGAATCTCCTGTTAGTGATAATGGGTGTACGTTTTGATAATGAGTGTGCGCTTTGGCAATGAATGTGCGCTTCCCGTATCGAAAACTTTTCCCAGGCCTTGTCCCACACCCTTTTATGTAGATTTTGCATGTGCTACCTTCTGTAGCGCCGCTTATCGAATGAATTGAAAAAAGTTCCCCCATACGTAGGATAAACGATCGAGAATTGGAAATAAATAAGATCGTTTGCCGTGGTTTTAAAGTGGGGCAAGCGAATTTTTATTTACATAGGAAAGGTTTGAAAGTTTTGTAGCGGAGATAGAAAAATGTACTAAACCATATGAAAATATCGTGCGATTGTGGGCAAACTGGGGATTGACGGTTGGCTGGGATCATAGATGTCAGAGAGAATGGATACGAAATGCATCGTGAGAAGCAATTTATGATGTGGCGTGAAGTTGACGCGTTATCAGCTGTTCGAATTTCAAATAAATTTGACGTGGCGTTTCCCATCAATTTTCGCATCTTGAACTAAATCACTTTTCCATGCCGGTATTCTAACTTGAACGATATAAAACATTCAACTTGACTTACCCTACGCAGGATACGTCCTAGACATGCTTCCTATAGCTTGCAATCCCGGGCAAACTTTTCAATTTAATTAATTAATACTTTTGCAACGCTTTTGCACTACATTCAACACGGTTTATCTTAAAAAAATTGTTTTGTGTACAATGTCATAATCAACGTGATTAGACGTTTCCCATCAATGCTGAATTTTCACGAATCATATGTTTTCAATCATATGGTTGATGTTTTGTTGACAATTCGGGGGTTAAGGTATAAGAGAAGTGGGATTTTCGCGAGAGCAACTAGAGAGCCACTTGAATGTGTGGATTCTCTAGCGGCGTGAAAGGCAGGGGGATTTCAATTCGCATGCGAGAGGAAGGCATGTATGTAGTAAAAGTACTTCACTCACGTATGCATGAAAATAAGCTCATTTCGCGTCCATTACTTTATATGTCTTTGGCTGGGATCCATCACTTTATTTGACTTTACAGAGTAGAATATTTTTAAGACATAAGTAGAAATCAAATCATGTGATTTTTTTATATGTCTGGTTGATTTTTTCCAATGTTTCAATATTCAATTACATGTAATTTGCAGTAACGATTTTTTTATATGTCTGGTTGATTTTTTCCAATGTTTCAATATTCAATTACATGTAATTTGCAGTAACGATAAATTCAAATTTAATATTTTCTTTGAATAGATATCGATAAATTTAGAGTAACCCTGGGGCCACAATAGTTTATATGATTTTAAATCAACTATATTTTTGATTGTAAAATGTTTAAAATAGCTTCAATAGAAAGCATATTATTATTAGAAATCACCTTAATTAAAAAAGTTTTCAACAAATTAAAATGCAACAAATGATACATAATATTGAAAATTTTTAATTTCCATACTGCTGGTATAGAGGATGTCAACGTATTCAAATAATTTGCTCATAAAGCAGCAATCTGGTTGTTTTCAGCAGTATAATACGCTGCAATTTTTAAGATGATCATATTATATCTAGTAGAATGCAGACGAAAATACGATCCTTCCTGGCACAAAAAACTGGATAATGAGAAATTTTCTTGCTCCCTAAATCACACTTATTATTGTCAACTTTGGACGTTTCGGTTACGTTGTTAAAAACGGGTTCTCAAAGGCTGCGTTACTTAAAATATTCAAAGTTTTCAATGACATAGTTTTATTATAAACAACTAAAACGTGTAGCTTCTACTACTACAAAACTATTTATTTTTTGCAAATACGTATTTTGAGAGCGACTTACTCCCTTTAATCTTTTAAATACTCTATGCGCTTACGGTTAAGATATGAATGAACTTAATACATTAGAAGATAATTAGCAAGGGTTAGATTGATATGTTTTCTTCGCCATGAATTTAATTATTTTTAGCGTACAGTTTTCTTGATTGGTATTCAAAATTTTTTCCGATTTTTTTGGATTTTGAAAAGGCTTTCCCAAGTATCGAATGTGTAGGGTCGATTGACATACTTATTGAGTTTTAAGTTGTCCATCGATGGTATGTCCTTTCTCGATTATGTGCATCACCACCGTTGATCGTACTGTGTTGAGGCCTCGTTTGTTCCCGCTAATTATTTAATTCGCATGTGCTCTAGGAAACGCGTTTTGATAAACCTTTCGTTTGCCCGATGAAACATTCTTCGCAATCTTTGCAACTAATATTGTAGATCCCGAACATTTCCACCATTTTTAATGGAGGTGTCCCGCTACGTGTTTAAGGATGATGCTTCTGATGGATGCTACAACGCGGATGTCAAAATGGCTATAGTGAGATTTAATTTTATAATAAAAGGCCGGCACCGTTTTTAGAGACATCAACAAAGTACGCATGTCAAATCAGACGTTGCCCAGAATCAGATGCCAGCCCAAAATAGTAAACTGTAGAACGTTGGAATAATAAACAGCAGATTTCTTTTGATGTGAAAACTGTTCCCGAATAATCCCATTAGCCATGGCTTCCGCAGTCTTGCAATCGCTGTGACCTCCGGCTCGTCAAAAATTTCATACAGCTCATAGTTGTATCGAATTCGCCATTGATCCTCGTCAAGCTTCAAGCTTTCTATTCGCCTCAGGACCCGCCTTGCGAAGGCGTTCAATATGATTGCGGATGCTTGTGTTATGGACCAGATTTGTATACTTGTAGCTTTGTTTTCATGTGTATGCAGTTGGTCTTCAAGATAGTCAAAACTGAATAAAATATTTTATTTGCAAGCTGTATTCTTCCGCATATTTTGTCTCTATCATTGGCGGTTCTCGTTATTTTGGCGCCTAAATATACAAATTCGCTCACTTTTTCGATATTGTATTCGCCAAGTGTGATATTTTGGACATTTGAGATATTTTTCCTGCACTGCGTCATGAGTTTTGTTCTCATTGATTTGTAGCCCTACTAGTTTTGTATCGCTGTCGAGTTTCAGAAAAAGTTCTTTGGTAGTTATTAACGACCGTGACAAAATATTTATGTCGTCTGCATAGGCTACCACCTGGCTCAACTGGTATAATAACGTAGTTCGTGTATCGCCGGGTAGCTTTCTGATGACATTCTAGAGCCAAATTGAGTAGCAATGGGGCCAGCCCATCTCAATTTTTTAGTCCGATATTTGTGTCAAAGGCGTCGGTGAGTTGCTTATTGTCGACGTCATTGTCATTTTCGTAAGACGGACTAATTTGGCTGGGATAAGGCAAGGCATTATTTGGTACAGTACGTTATGACCAATACTGTCGTATGCTTGCTTAAGGTCAACGAATATTTGGTGTACGTCTATATTGAACTCACAGCATTTCACAAGTACCTGCTTGACTGTTAACAAGTGGTCTATTGTCGGTCTACCTGCTCTAAAGCCACCTTGATACTCCCCAATAATTCTCTTGGCGTATAATCTGATTTTATTTTCTAAGATCTTTGAAAATATTTTGTACGCCGTACGAAGCAGTGATATGCCTCTATAGTTTTCGCACTGTAGCTTGTCACCTTTTTGCGGATAAGGAATATAATTGATTGGCTCCACTCGTTTGCCATATTTTCTTGTTGTCAAATGTGCTGAATAACTTTATGGATGGCTTCCTTCGCTGCGACCATATTTAATGAGCTCCACTGAAATCTCATCGATGTCGGATGCTTTATTATTCTTTTGGGCTTTGATGGTAGAACAAGTTTCATCCAGAGTAGGTGACCAATCGTAGCTCTTCAGGAATATCTATAAGCTCCGATGTTCTGGAGCTGTGCGGAGGATTAAGGATGTTCTTGAAATATGATGCAAATTTTTCCTTAATTCTGTTTTCATCAGCGATGATTTTTCCGATGCCATCACAGCAGAGCGTAGTCCTGGGCTGATAGCGTGTTTTTGCTCGCTACACTTACATCGATACTTCTCAATTGTTCTTTATAGTATTTTCTTTTCTTAATTCGAATGATCTTATTCGCTACTCTTCTGAGATTTTCATAGTGTTCTCTCTTCGTCCTGGTTTTCCTACCTACGTATTCTTTGTACGCCTGATTCTTTTTGTCTAACGCATTCTGGCACTCATCATCGAACCAATCATTTCTTTTGCGCCGGGTTTGATGTTCGGTCATCTGTTCTGCTGCGATCTTAATTGTCGATTTCACCCGCCCGAACCTCGTTGCTAGTTTTCAGCGATGTATCAGATAAGATGTGAGCTAGCTGGTTTTCGAGGGTCTCCGTGAAATTTTTGGCCACAGACGCCGTATGGCGCCTTTCGATGTCGAATTTCTGTAGGGGCCTGGTCTTCGCAGAATACGCCTTTGACATACGACATCGATAAGTTAATTTGATCAAGTAATGATCCGAGTTACAATTGGCTCCTCGGTATGTACGGACGTCAAGTATGCTCGAGGCCCAACGTTATTGGATCAGAACATTGTCGATTTGGTGTTGTGTGTTACCATCCAGTGATACCCAGGCCATTTTATGTATGCGTCGATATGTGAAGCAAGTCGAAAGTATGACTAGATTTCTGCTACATTCAAAGTCAACTAGGCGCTAGCCGTTGTCATTTGTTTCATCGTGGTGGCTATATCCTCCAGTCGTTCTCCGATGAGATAGCTCATTACCAACCTTAGCGTCGAAATCACCCAGAATTATTTTTGTGTCGTTTGTAGGAAAAGTCGACTAGTCTTTTTATGTGATTGTAGAACGTTATCTTCGTCCTTTTCTTCGGTCGGGGCGGGTACGTTTATTAGCCAAATTTTGAAGTATTTCACTTTTATACGGATCGCCCACAACCGTTCACTGTTGGCCTTAAAATCAATAACGTGCGATTTGAACTCCCTATTCACAATGAAGGCCACTCCGAATTCTCGCTTTCCAGCAGGCTTTCCACTTTTGAATATTGTGTGCAATCTGATATCTTGAATATCACTTCCAGTCCAATTCGTTTCCTGGATTGCCAGTATGTTTAATTGATATTTACTGGCCTGTTGTAAAATGTCTTTAACAGCGCACTGAACTACCAGTGATCTGACATTCCAGGAGCCAATTACAAAGTCCTTTTTTCGATTGCTTGGTCGTTTCCGTAGATCCAATCCATTCCGAGGCTCTGTTGCAGTTTTTAAACAATATAGGGTTTTACAGAGACGCGGAGTTAGCCCATCGCCAACCCCCTTTCCGGCGGCATGGTTATTACTTTCGATTCCGTTATCAGGCGCGGAAGACTCGCCTTCATCCTCTTACAACAGCCTTTTACAAAAAGTAAAAGTTACCCGCAATCACGACAAAGGAGGTGTAAGTAGGATTTGGTTGCAGAGCCGTAGGTGTATTTGCAGTTATTGGCGTTTCTCGCCATTTAATGTCTCATCATTGGTGAACCAGTAAACCCAATGTGCGACCCCGAGGCCATTTACTACCATTTGTTCGCGATGCAAAAATTAGCTGCATACAATTCCATGTTGCATTGCTTCGTTACTTATCCACTAAAAACAAACGGCTTCAATAAAGAGGAATCGTATTTCGCTGACACCGCCATTAAAAATCGATACAACCCTAACACTATAGATCGACTGATAACAAAATAGGAATACCGAGTGTTCAAAAACCGACATATAACTTTCTTCATATAAGATAGCGTAGAAAACAATAAATTCATAAGCATACCCGCGAGTGATAAAATTAAATTCTCCTTAGGCATTTTGACATCCGCGTCATAGCATCCACCAGAAGCATCACCCTCGAACACCGATTGCATAGCGAGAAAGACCCCATTAAAAATGGCGGAAATGAGCGCAGACTACAATATTAGTTGCAAAGATTGCGACGAGTGTTACATCGGGCAAACGAAAAGGTTAATCAAAACGCGTTTTCAAGAGCACACGAATTAAATAATTAGCGGGAACAAACGAGGCCTCAACACAGTACAATCAGCGGCGACGATGCACATAATCGAGAAAGGACATACCATCGATGAAGACAATTTGATGCTCATTAAGAACGTCGATCGACCCTACACATTAGATGCTTGGGAAAGCCTTTTCATAATCCGACAACATTCGGAAAAACGTCTAAATGTCGATCGATGTCGAAGGCATAAGCCTGCTTCTCCACGATGTAGTCTTGACACGGTGATGAGGGTGCTGGGGGCGTCGATCCTCCTAGCCAACGTCCGCCCGACGAAGTTGGCCCGTTCAGTTTGATGGGCTTCCATTCTAGGCTCCTGACTCGGTCTGGATCTCCACCACCCTGGACAGTAGCTCCGTTTTCTTCGCTTCTAGCAGTCTCTTTGCAGGTGCCTCTTCTCACCGTAATTCCAGCATCTAGACGCACCATTTACCTGTGGCTCTCGCTCATTTTCCAGGCGCTCACACCTGCACTCGTCTGCTACTACCTCGCGAGTCCGGGCAGTGGTACGAGTCACATTTTTCGCTGTCTCAAAGTTCAGACTATACGCCAATGCGTCCTTAACCGTTTGATTTTGGGCTAAACGCACGGCTTGTAGCAATTCCTGGTCCTTTAATGCGCTGATGAATGCTTCTGTTGCTGCGTCATCTCGATATTCTGGGTCGTAAGCTGGGTAAGCCAAAAGTGTCAGTCGCTCAATGTCTTGGGCTAGCTGCTGTAAGGTTTCGCCAAGCTTTTGCATCCGATACCGTAGCTGTGACCGATAAATCTGCTTCAGATGATCGCATCCATAACGCATGTTGAGCGCATTCATTATAGCAGCCGGGTTTGAGTGCAACTCAACGGGGATCGTCTGCAAAATCTCAGCAGCTGGGCCTCTTAGAGCAAGAATTATTGCAGTTGCTCGTTCCTGCTCATTCCAGTGATTTTTGCTAGCGGCGGCTTCAAACTGGATTTTGTAAATACTCCAGACCGTCGAATATTGGTGCTTTCACATTTCTGGATGAGCTTTGCGCTGCTGTTGAGGTTTTTCACTTTTTCCATCTCATGGTTAATTCTCTCCTCGACCTGGCTCACCTTTTCCTCGACCTGTTAAACCTTTACCTCGACCTGTTAAACCTTTTCCTCAACGCACATAATTTGTTTGTTCAGACTACCGACCTCTGCTTTTATTTCGGTTGACTGTTATTGAAATTCTGCCTTGATTTCGATCGCTTGTTGGTCCAGCTTCGCTGATTGTTCATTTAGCTTCGCAGTTAAACTAGATGACTGCTGTCCCTGCTCTTGGCATCAGCATCAACATTTGCATCAGCGCATTTTCGGGTTCCTTTGCTTTTGATGTTTCTACTTCTCCACCTTCTGCGCCTTTTTCCGCATCTGATGGCTCACCCGAATCCAGATGCACGCCTTCCGATTCAATCGCGTCACGCAAGCGTGCAATCAGTGTGGCCTTTGTACCTTGCGTAGCCAGATTTCGCTGTTCCAACTCTTCCTTAAGCTCCGACATGGTCAATTCATTAATTTTTAAATTTAGGCTTCGTAGCATTTTTATTATTCCATTTTTTTTCACCAGTTTCCACGTTAAATTTCACTATTGTGCATTTTAAAAATGTTCAAAAGTTTTCACTTTCAAAGTTTTCTTTCTCACTTCTCGATACCACTGTCGCGTGTTCTGGTTCGCGGCCAATAATTTTAATGTTCCGGTAAAGTGAAAACGCACTGTCTTTTAAATTAAGTTAAAAGAGTTTATTTACTAAGAATGCACAAAATCTTTAATTTCACTATTTTACAATTTTTATTTTTCACTTGTCTATCGATTTATACTCCAACTGTCTGTATCACGAAAATCACTCCACTATCAATCAATATCGCCTTTACTTCGCGCTCCACTCAATCGCAATTTTACTATCATGGTTTTACTATTCCTCCCCATTCATTCAGGTCGGCTTTATATAGGGTCTCTAGTCATTCAATCCATTTCTCGTATATTGGCGAATGTTCTGGCGATAACTACAACTCTGAATACCCCGTAGTAACGTCACTTTCAGATATTGATCATGCTTGGTCGATTCTTGTGCTTTCGAGTACATTCGTTTATTGACCATGATGTTATTAATAGTTGCGATAAAAATGGCGACAGTACATTCACTCGGTAATATTGCGCCACACTTTGATTAAGGTCAAGTTTATGTTTACTACTAATTCATATGTACACTTTCGTATGAGTGTTCATACACACGTGAAATGTGTGGGTCATAATGTACACTAATTTATGAATGAATTATATATGTACGATGAATTACAAATAATACGTGGACATCTTGTAGACGGTGCGGTTCATATATGTGTAGCATATGGAGATATTATATTAGTATTTAATAAGTAAACATTTAAGTGTATATAATAATACAATACGTAATTACTTAAATACTTGTAATATTTAGATACGTAATTAGATAAATGCAGAATTAAAATCACGTACGACATTATTTTTGCATAACCGCTTTCCGTTCCGTAACGTTCATTGTGTTCAGTTGCATAGCTTTCCCACATACTCAACTTTGATAGGCTGGCGTAACGGAGAGGAAAGGAAGCATTGTGATTCATGCTAAATGGCCTTGGCAGATCATCCACGGCGTGGTTCATCTTCAAAGAGTTCTCTTTCTAAACGAAATTGTTTCACCCATTTTATTACGATAAAATACGAAGGGTGAAGAATGCCCGTATACAGCATTCGAACAAAACTTCCTCTCTTTTGTTAGAAACTTATCACAGCACGATACTCAATTTTATTGCATTTATAGTTTTTAATCGAGGGTCTGACTTTACTAGGTTTTATCTTTGTTATGTTGTTGTGAGTAGTTAATGAATAGTTTGGCAAATTATTAGGATGAAAGTTTGGTATGACCGAATAATTGAATACAGGTATGCCAACCATTTTTGGGCATTACTATGTAATAGAAAATGTATGGTCGTGTCTCGGTTAAGGGTTAAAATTTGCCCTCAAAGTATATATAGCTACATTAATAACGTTACTATAAATACAATTATAAGTAATCATTAAAAATTTCTGAAGTTTTTTTTTGTTGCAAGAAAAAGGCAATTCCTGAGTTTCCAACCTTTCTTTTAATTGTAGACCTCAATCATAGTGAGCTTTTAAGAACGTTCGTTTATCATTCATTCCACGCCACACGTTGACAAGTCCTTTCTATGGTTTAAACTTCAGAACACATATCGCTCATTTGCTGCAACGTCATAATTGTGACACAGATACAATGCTGATAATATGTATTTTCACCTGGCGAAAAGTCATTTCTAAACTCTTAATATATCCTCTTGTTTTGTATAGTTGTCTTAAGTAACATAGAAAAATATTCAAACTTCAACTGCTTCGCTTGAAAAAATAAGATTTTCAAGTTAGGACATGCAATATATACAGATAGGACATCCACTCACTCCCAGATAAGTTTTTCTCTAACGCCCATCGAGCAGGCAGATAATCCGGAAGTTAGAATACCTGGGACCAAGCACGCCAAAATTATCGCGATTATTTTTCGAATCTGTGTCTTTGAATCGACGGTTAGTAATCAAGGATTAAATACATAAATTCTTACTAGCTATTAATGTATCCGCACTTTACATTATCTTTTTCTTCGTAACCCTACAGCCCGTCTCGGGCCATCGCTTCCTGCAAAAAGCACCTCCAACTGTCCCGGTCCATCGACCGCGTCCTCCAATTTCGAAATCCGAGCAGCGACGAATTGTCTTCGCTGGCCGAGCCTGATCAGCCTTTCTTCGGTTTTCCCACTATTCTCCCGCCTTCAGTTCTCCCAACAAATACCTTTTTGGTTATCCTTTGTTCGTCCACATGATGTACGTGACCAGCCCATTTTAGCTCCCGCAGTCTTACAATTCTTGACACCTCCGGCTACTCATACATCTCATGGTTGCATGGAATTCGCAATTGGTTCCTGTCTAACTTTACTCCGATTATTCGCCTCTGGACTCGTCTCTCTAAGGCATTCAATATGTTTGCGGATGGTGAGGTTAGGGTCCATGTTTCACACCCATAACATATCACAGATCTTATAATAGATTTGTGTACTCAGAGTTTTTTTTCCTGTGTATGTAGCTGGTCTTCAAGATTGTCAAAAATGAATAAAATATTATATTTGTGAGTTATATTCTTTGGAGTATTTCGTCTCTTTCATTACCAGTGTTCGTTATAATTTCGCCTAAATACACAAATTCGCCCACATTTTCGATATTGCATTCGCCATATCTTGGATGTTTGGGGTATTTTTCTTCGACTGCGGCATGAGTTGTAATGAATCATGCGACGACGCTGGTGACCACTACCAACACATTTTGCTGCTTGTCATTTTACGTTGGTTGCGACCAGTGCACATCCCACGTCTATTTTATCGTGGGATGCCAACCGAATTTTGACAGCCACATGGTAGCAAAGTGTGTGGGTGGTGAGTGCCACCGAAATCGATTGCTTTGATCGCAGCGGGATTTCGGTGTGAAAATTATATTGTGAGTTTTGTGGATGGGGTGAGGATTTTGTGTTGCAGCCTGAACCTAAACGTGAACATTTCTGGTAAATATGCTTTTGGACGAGGTTAACTGGTGATGTAACTTAGTTCTTAATTCTCGCTAGAGCGATAAAATCAGTGCGCCGCTAATGCTTAGCCAATTTGCGGGTGGTCGTGTATAGGAAGGCGATGGAGATGTGATGCTTCGCCGGTCCGTCATAGGAAATTCATACGCTCGACACATGTCGGCCACGATTGCAATGAGGATGAAAAATGACCAGTTCGATTTAGAATTTCTGCGACATAGTTTTGGAGGATGACTGGTCGAAGAAGGTGACATACTCGTAGTTATAGATAAATAAACAGAGGATATTTGGAGGTTAGTAAAGCGCGTTTAAAATTATTGAATCATTGTACGAAAATCAGCAACAAATTTCCTGGCATTTTGTAAATGTGTGTTACGCAAACAAACAATTGATGGAATGTTTGTGCTGTTGTTGTTTTTACGAATCGACGAAATATCAAGTATTTCTATTCCTAACAAAATATTTCCCGTCACCCGGAAATTCTGAAGGAAAACAACACTTTGGCATGAATACTACACAAAACAATTTATAGCAAATAAAAAAAAGGATAAAAGAAAAACAAAAATATTTTTACCGCAGGCATTATGAGGATAATTTTAAACTGTAACTTCATAAAAGTCAAAGAAATCGAGAAAATGTAATAATGTACATTAAAATATGTAAAGTTGTCAAATTTTTTATAGAAATAAAACAAAAATAAAGACGTGTATATCAATAAAAATTAAAGGAAACAATTCATCCGATGAAAATGAACCGGTAATCCGAAAAAAATAACATCTCGGTATGAAATGTAAACAAGGATATAAAATTTATAAAAATATGAATATTACACGAAAAATAGTATAAAGCAGACGCAAGCCCGCATGCACTTTTCTTGTTAGTTTCTCCAAAGCGATTATTTATATCACTCATGTACCGTAACTTGTATTCACCCGCGTTGCATTCAAGAAATAAATTGAAAATTTCCATCACGGAGAACTCGTTTGATCTGCGTCACATGAAATTATACAATATGTAAAAGTAAATTTAACTCACACACTTTTGGGAGTAACTTAAATCACATGTGGTTTAGCCGAAATTTCGTATTTTTCGCATCCACTATAAATTATAATTCTTGTATTTATCTGAATATACACATATTTATTAGAACGAAAGAAGAACAATTAATAAGCATATAATTATATAATTAGCAAGAAATCAAATAATTTGAAATTGTAGACATTAAAGAGTAACGGGAAAAGGTGTCAGAGAAAGAAAACTAAAAACATATTTTCAACTGAAACTCTCGAATAGCTCTTACCGCCAAAAGTAGTAACCTGCATGTTACACGTAGATGTACAATATAAATAGAGAACCACACAAGAAACAAAACAGACACGTTTATCTAAAGACTTTTTATAATTACCAATATTTTACTTATGCATAACGTAATCAAATTTGCTAGAAACAAATCGTGAAACAGAAAAACGTATGATTACATATTCATTTTTTTTAAACAAACAGTGTTTCAAGGTATTTTATAGGCTAACAGAAAGGAGATCTCCTATCATTATTGCGTAGTGTGTAAACTAAATAATTCTAATTTTAGAGATGCTGAAAGCGAAAAACTTAGTGCATTTATTCTCGTCCTATTGGCTTGCAATATCAAAGAAATATTTAAGTAAGAAAAGATTGCGAGTTAGACTCGTTCGTAGCTTATCATTTTTTCGGTGCTTGTTAGATTGATTTGCAGTAACGTTTACTTCAAATTAATTTCTATTTTTAATAATGTTAAAATATAAACTTTACGTCACTTTCCATTTGTGCTTCATAAGCTTAAGTTGTCATCAAATAATCAAAATGTTAATAGCGTGTGCAAGTTGAGGGCAATTATTATTAACGCTTGAATAAATCGTAGTCCTTTATCGAAAAGGCAAATACATCGCGAAAATTGCCTATTAATAATAATCAATCGTTTGGCAAGTAGAGAGAGTTCAAATGTTTTTTTATTTTCTGTTTTCCTTGCATTCCACTAAAGTAACGAAAAAGACCGAGAAAAGTAATAAAAAAGGACGTAGACTGTAAAATGAAATGATAATCATTAAAATATCTTTTGACGTATTGATTCCATATTTTTTTTTTTCAAATAAGACATTAATTACATTGTCGTTGTATCATTCCCAATATTACTTATTTATATAATGAAATTGAAGAAAGTAAATAATAAACGAGAACATATGTTAAGGTCGAAATCGTTAAAAAAATAGTTATTTACACTATTATTCTTTTATTATTGCTAAGTCGCGAAAACACATTTTATGTTTATTATTTTACTATATATATACATAAATAATAATATAAATTGCTAACGAAAAAAATAGACTTACATTTCCAGTGGTTCTTCTTTTCAGCGGGAAATGAGGTGTAGGGTAAGTATGCCGTCGCGAGGGTAGGGTTTGAGAAAATCCGCTGAAGTCGGTTTCGCGTTGCGCGCGGTACGCGGTACCTTTGTTGTTTTGCCGTTTTATTAGAGTAGCTTTCGTCGGGATGAGTTAACGTAGTATACTTTTCGGTACCGCGTCGGAAATTCGGGAACACGAAGTAAAAATTAGATTTTGTTCGTTGACTGGTTGATGAAGAAATACGGAGTAACGTAGAATAGGTTTCCTCTCCGTATGGTTTTGTTTTGTGACGCGTTTGAAAACGGGCGTGTATAGGTGGCTGAAATATGTAAATGAGCGTAACCCATTCGGAGACCTGCGACCGAAATCCTCTCCGATCTAGCTGGCCGACAAGCAGCCACCGCGTGAATGGGTTACGGTGCACGGATTGGTTGACCGGCTGGTACCATCCGTTGGCACTACTCAGACAACGTCTAGGTTATCGACGTTGTTTTCACTTTGGTAAGACGAACTAATTTGGCTGGAATAACAAAGCAAAGCATTATTTGGTACAGTACGTTACGACCAATACTGTCGTATGCTTGCTTACCGTCAACGAAAATTTGGTATACGCCAATGTTGAACTCCCAGCATTTCTCAAGTACCCGCTTGCCTGTATACAATTGGTCTTTCGTCCATCTACCTATTCCAAAGCCAAGGTGGCTCTCCCTAAAGAGTTAGCCTGTTGTCCAATCTCATCCCGGTGGAATGGTTATTGATTTCGGTTCCGTTACTCGGCGGGGGTGACTCGCCTTCGCTCTTTTACGTCTGCCTTTTACAAAAAGCAAAATTCCAGCGACCACCACAAGGAGGTGTAAGTAGGGTTTGGTAGCAGAGCTCGGTATTTAGTGTCACATCATTGGGGAACCAGCAAACCCAATCTTCGACCCCGACACCAGTTACTACCATTTAGTGGCCCAACTACTTTACTCATGCGATTTAAATCAGTACTCGTTTTCAGTGTGCGACATCAATTTTATATATCATAAGTAATCTCTGGAAAATATATGCTAAACAACCTAAATTTCGAAAAAAATATAAAGGGAACCCTTCGTTCAGACCACTCCACCCTAGTCTAAGATTATAAACTTTAGACCTAGAAACATATGTCAATCTTTAGATCGTCTTTTCGATAAGATAAAAACAACCCTTTGACTTTTATAAATGCTAGTTTTTTGGTAACCCGTGTGGAGCAGTGGGTTAGTGCACACTCCGCTAGTGCAGCAGCTCCCAATTTTAAACCTCGATGGCAGCATCGATATTGACGTGCTGATGCTGCTGTCCCACCTAGCTGTGATGGGTACTAATTGAAAAATTAGCTAATAATCCCATGGTTGAGCGTGATACTGACCATACCACCTCGAATTCCGTTACGGTCATGGTATGAGATACCCTAACAATCAAACCTCAACGCCAAGGTTCGAATTTGGACTGTTGTGCGATGGATTATTATTATTTTTTGGTTCTTTATTTTGCCGGCTCTGTTTGAAGCATTAATTGCCTAACTTATTTCGAAATTGTTACTGAGTTAGTAGTGTACGTGTATCTCCACTTTCCCGTTGTTGCATAAATCGAGCAAAATGTAGTCTATAAGGACGATACAACATTTTGTCTGGAGGACAGATCGCTTATAAAATATTTTACTCAGCTCTGACGATTGTAAAGGTCAACTTCATGCAAAGGAGAAAAAACTTCCGAGCATACTAAACCATGGGATACATCGTCATCGTTCTAACACGACTCTTGGCTGTGATGGGTACTGATTGGAGAATCAGATAATAATAACATGTTTTAGTGTGATATTGACCATATAACCTTCTCAAATACCGTTACGGTCAAGAAATGTCATCCCTAACAAATCTTTTCGCCAAGGTTCAAATTGGACTAGTGCGGGATGAAATGCATTCCAGCAAACCATATGAATCCACTGCTTGCATTCATTAGAAAATTTGTCAAAACTTAAATGGAGTTTTGGGAAAAAATTCATTTATAGTATACACCTCTCATCGCTGAAAATACATGTGCGTTTTCTTTTCATGAAACTTTTTGCACGTCTTGCCCTGCACCCCTTTTTATCTGAACGGCGTTGGGTGCACGTCGTATAATTTGATGTTTATGTTTTTTAAATTGCCCATTACCAATCTGTTCGATGGATTGGCAATTTGCAATTTATTGACCATCTCATACTTACCTCTCAGCTAAACCATAAGCCGAGGGAAAAATATTGAATGTTGAAAGTAAAATCTTACAACTTTGATTATGATGATGAATTATCATCATCGTGCAGTCTTCTGCACGGTCACTTGCCGAGTGAAGAAGACAATTTTTAACCGGATTCATAGGCCAAGAATGGGAAGATAGAAAGTGCATGAGATCATATTGCATGCTTTTTGAGTGGAGTTGAGGAATTTGTAATTTCATAAGCACATTTTTGAAAACCATGGTTTGCTGGGATGTACTCTCACTTTTTCATACACAAACATATTAAATATCCTCAAAAGGCTGGTCCTGAAACGAACAATTGTAGTAAAGAGAATGGAGAAGCAATGATGAATGGATTAAGCTATACGACCTATAATGTTTGTGAATCATAAACCGGTTTTTGTGGTGTGTACTAGAATTGCATTTGGCGCCTAAAAGCGAAATACTTATGATTGTGCTATAGTTATTCCAACATACAATAGATATATATATATATATATATATATATATATATATATATATATATATATATATATATATATATATATATATATATATATATATATATATGACTTTCTACTTAATAAATCGAGCATGTTCATTTATTAATGCTTTCAGGATAGTTGGGAGGACGAGGAAGAAAAAAAGGATGAAGAAAAGGTAGAAATCAAACCAGCCAAACCTAAACCTAAGAAAGCCTTACAAGATAAAATTAGCGAAAAAGAGGTATGAAACAATAAAAAATGCAACAATTGCTGTAATTTTTTTCAAACTTAGCGACAAAGAATAGCAAATGAAGAAAAAATAGTTGAACAACAAAGAGAAACTATGACCCCTGAAGAGAAATTGGCGGAAAAACTTAGGTTGCAAAAATTGCAAGAAGAAGCCGATTTAAAGACTGCCATGGAAACATTTGGTGTTACAGAAACCAGCATTGATTCGATGAATCCTACAACTAAGGAAGAATTTTCGGAATTGGCTCAAGCGATCAGCACAAAATTAGGAAATTTTAAAAATTCTGAGGAATTCCCTGGATTTGTTGAAGACTTAGTCCGAAGTATATGTGCAAATTGTAAGTATTCAAGTGATAAGAATGTGGCCACTGAATGATTGTTGATCTCTGATTTCACAGTATCAGCTGCTGATATACGTAAAATCAAATTAACTGTTGAGAATGTACATTTAGAAAAACAAAAAATGGAAAAGGAAAAAAGCAAAAAGCCTGCTCCTAAAGGCAAAACAAAAATCAAGCTCCGTGTTGAAGGCGATAATGTCAAAGTAAGTTTCATGAAATTTGTCAGTTTTGTATTGTTGTTACTTGTTCAATTGTAGGGAAACAATATTGGTGACTTTGGCTACGAATACGATTACGACGACTTTATGTAACATTCGGTTAATTGTCCGACAAGATTGTTTTGTTTGAGTCAGATTGCATATTGCTGATTTTCCTTTCTAAAGTCAATAGTCAATATTTAAAATAAATCTTTGCATAGTGTTGTACTATAAGCAGAAAATAGTCCGATTCGGAATAAAACTCAATCGTGAATGTAATGTAAATCTCGACATTGTAATTGGAATTTTTGAATTGTTTCAATAAGATTTAAATAAAGTTTATTTTTCAAAAACTATTTTATGTGTGATTTTGGTCGTTTGGTAACAAACAATACAATAATTTGGGAGTCCTAAAGAAATATACTTTAAAGTTATTTTTACAAGCAATTATATTGCCCCGTGAATTTTTGGAAATAATGTAGAACCTATATTTCAAATTCCTCGGGTTTCCGTCCTTTCAATAAGGTTCAAAAGTAAATCTAGGTTTCTGAGGTTTTATTTTATTATATACGACGTAGACCCAAGCGATTTAATTGAATTGACGTTTTAAACTGGTTAGTTTTCACCACGATGATTGCGGAGTACTCAAGGTTAATCAAATATTCAATGAAACAGATTCTTGGTAAGTTTTGACGAATATGTATGGATATATACCCTCTTTGTTGAAAAGATCGGAATTAATCAGAGAATCTCTTAATACATTTCGAAATGAATAGTCTTCTTTTTCTATAGTGAAATTTATATTCAGGGTATTTCAGTCATATAGGTAAGTAGTTTGTCTAGTTTATTTTCTTGTAAGTCAATAACGATGAATCAGTCATCTACATATCGTCTGAAAAATATTACATTGAAGGTTTTAACAATTTTGGGTATAAAGACTTGCTCCAAAGATTGTAAGAATATTTTCGATATAATTGAGGAAATTGGATGTCCCATACGCAAACATATTTAGTTTTGAACAGAATATCATTATTTGTCTCGCGTCATTGTAGAAAGTTTTCAGTTTTTATAATGTTGGTTAATTGTAAGTTGCGGATGTAGTAGTTGTCGGTTAATTTCCTCCTTTTTTTCAAAATGCGTTTGCTCAAACGACAAAACAAGGCCCGACGGCTTCTCAAGAAAAAAAAAATTAGCCTGCGGATATAAAATAAACAAAATAATTTACTAGAACACTGCCAGCCAGGCAAAACTGTTGCCACCATTTCACAACCTTACCATAGGCCTTCATCCGACCATAGCAAACATATGGTTTAACAAATAACATTATCACAGCATTTGCAAAAATCGTAATAAAGCAAAACACATTTGTTGCACGAAATATACAGCGTAGTGCACAAATACTTCGCATCAAAAATGAAATAAGAGTACTATACATAAAAAAAGCACGAAATCTACCAACAATTACTACATTCAAACATACAATTAACTAACACTATAAAAATTGAAAACTTTCTACAATTCTACAATGACGTGAGACAAAACATTGATACGCAGTTCAAAACTAAATATGAGACCATGACAAAGAAACTTGACAAATCGATGAAAAAAAACAAAACACAATGACCACACCAAAGAACAGAGCCATCTATCTACGGACTGTAAATCGATCAGATACGCCTTTTACAACGCAAGAAATGGAGCTGTTAGATAAGGGACTGACACACAACTTATATAACACAAACCGCAACAAAGACTTAGGATAGCTAGTAATCGACGCTAAACTAGCCATCCACAAACTGCCACAGTAACAACAGACACAAGCAAGACACAATGCAGTAGATATACTCGTATTAAAAAAAATACGCACTAGCATAAGCAAAACTAATTTCCACGAAGACCATAAGATATGGAGACATATTCAGAGAAAACACGGATAATCTACTAAAAGTGAACAAAAACAAAAGACTTCATTAACGCCAACGGATAGAAACTAGCAAACAAAGACCTCACTAATAAGTTCCCAGCAGATTTACGTACTGCTATTATACATTCCCCACTAATTCCTCCTAATACCTAGCACCGCTACATAAACCCAAATCCTTCCACACCACCCCTTAAAGCACAACCTAAACTCCACAAACCCAATATCCCCATCCGGTTTGTAGTCAATTACTGCCCAGCTCCTGCATACCAGTTAGTACGGTACCTGGCAACAATAATGACTGGTGTCTACCACGTCTTCAACATTGACTGACACTTGTAGACTTTTATCACTAGACATCATGAACCTCTATACGTCTATACCCGCCGACGAAACACTGACCATGTTAAAAGAAAAACTTTCATTCAATAACAGCCGCCGATTCACAGATCAACTACTCAATCTTATAAAGACCACAATCAAGCAGAACTATTTTAAGTTCAATAATAACACACATTGGCAAGGACGGTCTGGCAATGGGACATCCAATGTCCTCAATCATGGCGGAAATATTCTTACAAGCTTTGGAAGAACAGACGATATTGGGATGACTGTTTCATCGTTATTGACTCACAAGAAAATAAACAAGATGAACTACGTACCTACATGAATGAAATGCACCCGAATATAAATTTCTAGCAGCGTACAGATCAATGTTGCAGAGACTCCACTACATCCCCATGACTCCTGCTAACTACTTCAACGAACTAAACATTTACCGAATAGCTAGTGATAACGGATACAAACAACATGACATTAGCAAACTTATTCCACAGTATTTTTTTTTCTTCTACCTAACCTACGTTAGGTGTGTATTGGCTGTGGCTTAAGCGCACAAGCCACCGATGTATTGATTTATGTCCTCTAGGGACTTATGGTAATATAGTGCTTTTTTCTAGTTTTTCTTCATTGGCTTTGTGATTTTACTGTGTTAGTGTGTTAGTATCCGTTTGGAATGGTTATTAGATTATTAGATCGAGTGCTTTTTTTTGGAAAGTTGAAAGTTAGTTTTGGAAATTGAGAGGACTATTCGCATGAAGTGAAAGTTCGAAGTTTGCTTCTTCAGGAAAGGCAATTAATTCAGTTAGTGCTTTTTCATTGTTTTTATTAAAAAATTTTGCTATGGGATAGTTATTTTGAAAGATTTCATACTTGTTCCTTAGAGTTTCAGTATGTTCACAGTTTAGAATTCTGTGTTCAAGATCGTCTGTTATGTCGCTCCACTTACATCCTTGGGATGGAACTATTTTTGCTTTTTTTAATTTTTTGTGATTGTAGGCTCGGTTGAGGAGAATTCTGTTTATTTGTTTTTGCGTGTTGCTGCTTGGTGTGAAATCGTGGAGCCATGGTTTGGTTCTGAAAATAAGGTCAGTTTGTAGCCAAGGGCTGTACGCTAGGTTTTTGATGTTTTTTCGGTAGTATTCATGCCATTCTTATTCCACAGTACAAACAAAAACAGGAACGCCAACTGACTGAAATGCATAAGAACGACCAACAGTAGATTTCCTTAACATACCTAGGCAAAGAGACATACAAACTATCAAACTTCCTTAGGAAATACAAACTGGAAACTGCATTCAAAACTAGCAACGACATTGGAAACAAACTCAAACGAAAACTGAAAGATACATCAATATACGAGAACAGTGGCATATACAAACTGACATGCAAAGACTGCGACATGGTTAACATAGGAAAGAGGACACGGAAACTAACGGGAAGATGCAAAGAGATACAAGGCAGACTCCAATTATGCGACGCACCTACAAAACCACGCATACGAGTCTGACGCTATGGCAAACTCTATGATATTGCTACCCAAAAAATGCAAAGGACCGAGACTTGACATCCCTGAAAGGCTTGCAATACATAAACATAGAAAAACTGACGGTAAGATTATCATCGAACAATTTATTACAAATTCCGACGTAATTTTTTCAGTACTATACTACGTTCTCCGACGAAAACGGAAACGAGATGAAAAAGAACTAACGGGCATAAAACAATGCAAAAAACAAAAACCTAACATCCCTCTATCTGACCTAATTTAGTACTTGTCTGCTTAACCCATCCTACTACTAGTCATTCCCTTCTACACATCCTTTAGACGCTGAAAATTACTCAAAGAAGTCGAAACGCGTCTGCTCACACAACAAAGCAAGGCCCGACGGATTTCGAGAAAAAAGAAAATTGGCCTGCGGGTATCAAATAAATAAAATAATAAATTTTCCGTTTTCTTCGATATTGATAACTTATGGATTTTTAGCAGACACCGGCGTTTCGAGAGTAAACTACTCTCATCTTCAGGAGGTGCAGAGAGAGTAGTTTGCTCTCGAAACACCGGTGTCTGCTAAAACTCAATTAATTATCACTAGCCAAGAGAACGAAAATTTTAGTATTATTTAAATTCCGCTATTCAAAAATTTACCGCACATAACAACAATTACTGAAGTAATTTGCTGCAACCAATGTATAGTGATTCCTCCATCGGGACTCAGGCAAGGGTCCAAATTTACGCTTACGTTATAGGCTTGGATTTGTCCTCTCTGTTTTGCTTTGGCCCTTTGACAGAACCGCAAATCGTGCATCTAAAACCACAGTCCTCTACGTCTTCTCGAGCGTGAAGCCAATAAAACCTTTGTCGCAACTATTAAATCTCTAAACTTTTCAGTATGTTTATAGTTATACACATTAAGCCTTAAGTGTAATCAAAATAAAAGAACATCGGAAAATTAATTTTTTCGATGATATGCCATAAAATAATTCAGTTTTTGTATTGCATTGATCATAATAAGAATGTGTTTTCTGGTTAAATCTTTTGTTTTTAAATCGTTTCCTATTTGATCTCTGTCAAAAAATGGGATATGTTCGATCGTATCGACATATGGAACTTTTGCGATCAGCTTCACTTGTTCATTCTATCTTTTCACTTTTTTGTTGGATGCTTCAGAGAAACTATCATCGTTAGGATGACTTGGTTGGAGTCATAATTGCAGTACAGCTTCCGTAATATTGTTCAAACCATTTGTGGGCGAGGCGATAGTATCATGCATGAGCAGAAGTGGGTGTGTATCCATACTCGTATTAAGAATGAAAATATACACGCCAGACTTCGCTATCGACCGCACCGCCTCAGTGGAACGAATTAGTTGCACGCATGCGTAATTAGGCAAATCGAGGGAAAGCTTGAGCTTTGTGGTTGAACCAGCCACAGAGAGATGGCGGTAAAAAAATAATAACTGAACTTTGATCATGTACTAGTTTAAATTGTCATCATAATTTTAGTTGGTAAGCAATTAAGTCAGCATAATAATGCTATATAAGAAAATTAAACAAGCAAGAATATCGAGAAGTATTTCTTCATTCGCTGGTTCAAGGTGTGCGTCTGAGCTTAATCTATTCCAAGGTACTTAGCCCAGGATAAGCGAATAAGAACACGTTCAACTACGTACTCAAGGCATCTGCCCGAGTACTAGCGCTCCAAGGCAGTTAAGCCTGGGCCTTCAGTTATAGCATTAATTGATTGGTTTTTTTCAGATATGATATCAAGTAATATCATATATTTGATTTCCTTCAAATAATAAAAATAATTAAAGTAGTAATTAATCCCGTGAAGTTGTAGCTCCATTAATACTCTAAATTAATTGATATGCAGACATAAGTCCTCATTATCTTGTTCAGTTATAAAGTAATTAGCTTCGAAGAATTCATTATTAAAGTATGGTATTAATATTACATATTCAACTGAACGTGTAATTGTATAACCTAAAGAAGAACGAAATAAAAAATATATTCATTAAATAAACGCATCTTTTCACTGATTTAGTTATCAAGTATAAAGTAGCAGGTAAGTGTTCCCAGTTCGTGCCAGTATACATTGGGTGTACTGGTATTTTAACACTCGTTTGATAAGTTAAGTTGTTAATAATGGTTTCTGTGCTTAAACCAACTATTTACTACTAAGTTATTGGCATGAAAAAAATACGAAGGGTCCATTTTTTAAATCTTATATAAATTCTATAAGGAACCACCATCTGGTTTAGGAGGTCCACACCACCCATGTTTTCGTTATATAACTTAACTACAGGTCGATGATCATTACCAAACTTTTTTGGATTTTATCTCCCCACTGCGCTTTATCCATTATTCCTTTCTGTACGAGATTAGATGCTAATATGATTGACTGATTGTCCATCCACTTCACTACAACGACAACTTTATCGAAGCTAACAACTTTGTCAGTGGTTTGAAAATCGATTGTCTTTACTGTACCCGCTGCAGAATTTTTTTTTTGTTTCAGTACTTGTTACTGGAAAGATAAAAAATACTTGTCGTAGAATAATTTATGTCCACTCGTCGGAACACTTGTTTTTTTTGCAATCCTCATTCAAGTCAGTAGTGGATCCTTGATAGTAACGATGTTACATATCTGGCCACTGGATCCACAGAATATAAATATTTTAACTCCCCACAGAATTAGTTTCCCTTTCATATGCGGCTTGATAAGCAGCTGACCACCAAAAAGAACGATTTGTTCATTTATTGATAGGTTTTCTTCGCGTTCTAGCGCCAAACTTCTTCGCCGAATAGAGCTGTATAATGGCTGAATATTATTTAAATGATGAACTGAATTTGTCCGTGCTTCAAAATTATTCACTATATGAAGATTACTCGTCAATTGAAAAAATTATATGGCTAGTTATGCTGTTTGCAAATACCGAAACACCTAAAGTTTTAGCCCAGAATAGTCGAACTTTTGGAAACTTGAGATAAACATTTATGAAATATAATCTTGAGATTGCCAATTATTAAATAAAATAACGTTTTGATTTCTGATGCATCCGTTTGTTTGAAATTATCGTTATTTTGTAGGCCATAAATGTTTGTATATATTGCCACTTCCCGAAAAACCTAATCGGGTGTATACTCCAGAAAGAACATGGTCAGTGGATCTTTTGAAAGGCCTTGTTACAGTCTAAAAAGGTTTCCTTTGCCGTTTTAAATTGGCTTTTGTAATTTTTGAATTTATTCTGTTCTCTATTTGTTCGCTGTGGAAGATAACAAATAAAGATACGAGTCCCGGTGTTTGATGCAATATAGTGAAAAACTAAATTCAGCGTGATTATTTGTTCGCTGTTAAAAATCAAAGTGACTCTGTCGTTTTTGAATAATCCAGTCGAGTCATACTAGCACACACATACTAATGCAATGTGTAAAACTTGAACTAAGTCGCAATGAGTGCGTTCAACGAATTTCAGTAGTAATACATACAAACATACATGCAAGTTTATCGAGTTTTTATGCTCTATAATAATTCTGGCCACCCTGCACTTCCGAAAAGGTTCCACTTTAAAAATGTCTCAATCATTCTGTCATTACTTCGACAAAGCGAGCAGGCGACTTGATTTGAACACCGAACTGTCGTCCGACCAAGTCGTCCGGGTTACTGCAACTTTTTGCAGCACGTAGGATTGGAAAGTGGTGAGCTCACATCGCGTGTTTCCTTTATTGCGAGATAAGAGTGCAGGTATTGCGTCTCGTGTGAAAAGCGCGTTTTGGAATTTATGCAGTGAATTCAGGATTTACTTGCGGACCACAAGCCCCCGAGGCTGAGTTGAAGCGAACGTTGTCGGGATTCTCGAGGCCTTTCAATGCGATGGTTTGTACAGAGAGGTAATGCGTGTGACGATCTTGAACACCAGCTGCGTATACAGGAAAACAAAGCTTAAAGTATACAAATCGATGAGGCGCTAAAATAACAAAAAATAGCTTTATAAAAGACGAAACACGCCGAAGAATTCAGCTCGTAAATAAAATATTTTATCTAATTTTGACGAACTAAAAGACCAGCTGCATACTCAGGAAAATAAAGCTCCAAGTATACATATCTGTGATAAGACTTGTGTTATGATATGGCTGTGAAACATGGACCCTAACCTAACCATCTACAAATATATTGGGCGCCTTTGACCGACAGGTCCTGATGCGAATAATCGGAGCGAAGCTAGACGGGGACCAATGGCGAATTCGATACAACCGTGAGCTGTATGAAATTTTTAACGAGCAAGAGGTCGCAACGATTGTAAGACTGTGGAAGCTGCAATGGGCTGGACACATAAATCGCATGGGCGAACAACGGATACCCAAAAAGGTATTCGTTGGGAGAACTGAAGGACGGAGACCAGTGGGGAAACCGATGAAACGCAGGTCTGACTCGATCGGCAAAGACAGTTCGTCACTACTTCGATTTCGAAATTAGAGGACGCGGCTAATGGACCAAGACAGTTGGAGGCGCTATTTGCAGGAAGCAAAGGCCCGAGAGGGGCTGTAGTGCTACGAAGAAAAAGAAGAATCATGTGCTACGGTATGCAACGTACAATCATCAGTAATTGTTATAATATTAATTACAGTGATCAATCGTCGCTCAATTGAAGACAAACAAAACTGAAGAGAGCGCGTAAAATGTCGCCACAACAGTGTTCTCATTGCATAAGAACAGCGACCTGTTTCATGATAGCGAGAATTATGCGAAGAACTTCCTTTATATCTTGAGAACTCCTTTGCGGATACAATCGAGAATGTCAATCATTTGCATGTAACACCGCATACCTGCTACAGACCCCATCACAGTTTCGCATCACATCGTTGACGGAGTATGCTGCAATCAGAACGGGATCAACTTTACAATATATAAGCCTCTGACTTGAATTTGGACTTTATCATCAATTAAAAGTGTTACTAAACGCGTACAATGAACAATTAGAGGGATAAGTTTCGAAAGAGAGAGATATATAATACCAAGTTCTACATAATGAAAATTCGAGGCCCAGCGTGTAAATGAATCTTTATTGTGTGCTTACTTAACGACACTGCGGCTTCATATGTGATATCGCTTATTGTTATAAATGCCAACGAAACACAACACTCTTGAAAACTGGTAGTATGAAAGGCCTATTTGAACGATTTCATGGAGATTGAACATTGTTTTCAATACGATTCCCCTATTCAAAAACAGAGAGAAAATATTTTGCTTCTTATGCAATGAAGATATTCTACCTTCAATATTTTTGATCTTTAATGTCAAGAATTTTAATGCATACATGTACGCAAATTTATTGATCCTTTATACTCTTTAATGCTTTTTCTCCGTCCCCCTCGTTCAAGATTTCACGAAGGAAATTTAAGCATACCTCTCATCGGTTTTATAGACATAACGTCTTGGAATGTGCCAACGGACTGTATTTAATATGTCAACAAGTCCAGACACCCTTCGTCCACGCCGAGGAGAGGAGTTTCGGTCTTTCGCGAGCAGACTAAGTCCGAATACCATTTTATCAGCCACCAAATCAAATGCCCAATTAAAGCGCATCAAAACAACCTCTATAAAAACGATCCTACTCTACGTTAATCTATGTTTATCTTTTTTAGACCGTACGAACAGTCCAAAAAAGAGACACTAGAGACATCATCAATCAAAACCACGCGTTCCCGATTATTCGACGCGGTGCCAGAAATAAACTACTCGAATCCAAAACTGAATCAATCTACTCTAACTGAAAACGTAAAGCCAAACTACGACACCGCTTACTGTACCAAATAACTGAATCGATCAGTCGCGGATTATTAAAACCGCATACTCACCTTCCATTTTCACCACCTCCTGAAAAAGAACGACTATTTAATGAAAAGGAAGGATTTGGTTAGCGTCTAGTAATTCATGGTTTTGTTTTTTTTTCCACTAAAATTATGAAAATAATAAGATAGAATATTATTTAAGTGATTTGCAATTATAACTTACATACAGAACAAAAGAAAACCTATAATTATTTAATGCTGTTAAATAATACAAGAAAGAAGATAACGTATTATTGCATTAAGAATATTTTTTTCTTGTATTATTTAACATCTAAATAGTTAGACCAATATTCAAGGTAATGAAATTCTAGGGTATTTTTTTTTAAATTTCTTTCCTTACTCCAAATATTCAAGATATTAATAATTGATTAAACGATTGAAGCCTTCGATGATTTTTGATGAATTTTTGTTTTCTTTCGCACATTAATTCGAATAAAGAAAACATTTTCAAACGGAGTTCATACCGAAAATTCTGTCATTAAAAACGTAGAAATTGAAATTTTTATGATTATCAAATATTGTTTTGAACAGATTGTAATTATTAACACTTATTTAGTATTATAATATGCTCGCAAATTTATGCGAAAATGAAGATGCTTAGCAAATATAAATAATAAATTGGAAAATATTCGATTATTGATTGCCTTTTATTATTTGTAATCGAATTCATTTTCGCCTTCACAAAATACTCCAACTGAAACAAATACTTTACTATAAACCGATACTTCACTCTAAAATTTTTCATTTTGTTTGATATTTATAAAATACTATTTACTTTCGTATGGATTTTTTTGTATGATTACTCAACTCTCAATAAAATTTGGCGAAAAAATAATTGTTATTCTATAGTGTATCTAATAAGATATTCTATAGTGTATCTAATAAGAGTGATAGCCTGTATAGTAATCGAGCAGTCATATAAGTAAACTACTCGAAAACCTTCCTATCTCCTACCCAAAATTGTAGTGGCAGTAGCACAGTGCAATTATCGATTTTTGTGAGTGCTTTAGTTCGCTGAGTTAATTTGCACGGGATATTGCTTAAAATTCTTCAATTTTAACCGAAAGAAAAGAGGCAGAAGAGTCTATTGAGAAATCAGAACCAAAAGAGGGGAAGCTACTATCAAAAATTTTCGGAAATAAAGAAATGCGGACTTTGAAGTTGGGTTTGGACGCTGCTGGTAAAACAACTATTTTGTACAAACTAAAAATAGGCCAATCAGTGACTACAATACCAACAGTTGGATTTAATGTAGAAACGGGTACGTACAAGAATGTTAAATTTAATGTATGGGACGTGGGAGGACAAGATAAAATTCGAACTTTATGGCGGCATTATTACAAAGGGACACAAGGTTTAATCTTTGTCGTCGATTGTGCAGATAGAGATAGAATAGACGAAGTACGAACAGAATTACATAGGATAATCAATGATAGAGAAATGAGAGATGCAATTATTTTATAATATTCGCTTATAAGCAAGACCTTCAAGATGCAATGAAACCACACGAAATCCAAGAAAAAATAAGGTTTAACAAGAATACGTGATCGTAACTGGTACGTGCAACCGTCCTGTACAACATCTGGAGATGGACTCTACGAGCTATGGCTCTAAAAGCCAGCGCTGCCACAGCCACACAGCACAAACTCAATTTAACAAGGAGTCACCATTCAGTCACCTTCCCCATCGCAACACTCGCTCTTTTTTTTCGCATGAAAAATAAGTCAAGAAAATGTCTTTTGTACTTAACTCCCGGGAAACAAAATTCTAAAACTGTTTAATATTTTTAATGTGTAGTGATTTTATTACAATATCTTTTGAATATAATTTAACAAATTGCAGTGTAACGCGGTATACAAATGCTTAGAACGAAAAGGTTAACCCCTTAAATTATATGAACGATAAAATCATTGTATCATTTAAACCCCTCAAAATTTGTCAAATTTTACCAATTCCAACCATAATATTAATTAAAAATTGTTTTGTTTGTCGGTAACCTGTCTGATTCTTCCGATTTTTTTTTCCACTTAATTACGCCTAATCATTATAAACGAAAATTGCTTTCAATTGATAACTTAATCGAATCTACAAAAGACGACGTAAATTTTAAAAACAACGAAACGAGTGTGCATTATCACCATCGCGGATCCACCATAGTACGCATCATCGATCGAAAATCGTCGAAGTGCATCGTCTAGTGCAGATCTATTACAGACGAAGCTACGAAAAGTGCTCAATGCGGATGCAAAGGGCTATGCGGTCCCTGAAATTCCGAGATGTAAATATGATACTGTTCAAAAGTATGATACAGTGAGTAAATATCAAACTGTGAAAGATATGGGAGAGCTCTCTGAAAACGCGGAAAACGAGGGGAGTCTGCTCGAGATGGCGCACCAACGCGGACGCCGCGGCGGTTCGGTGTGATAATTGTAGTACATCTATTCTAGAAGTAAAGTTTTCTGTTCTGATAGTTAGTAGTCCCATGTGTAATTGAATTTATTCAGAGAATTAAGTGTGAAAATGCCGGAAAACTAAGAATCGCCGCGACAGTGGAACCTCTTTCCAAGACTTGTAGTTGTTCTAAATACCCTGATTGATGCAATTGCATTGCCTCCTATGCGAAACTCGTTTGATGGATGATTGTAATCGAGTCGTTATCATGGTTGTTTATCAGTGTGAGAAAATCGATAAAGTTAAATTGCTGCGATTGATTTGTTTATGGATACGGGTGGTGAACGCGCAAAGAAAACAAGGAAATGTCGCTCTAAGTTCTACGACACCACAAAAAATAGAGAAAAACAAATGCAACGGGGCTTTCCGGAAGAGTTTTTGTGTGAAAAGTGGATTAAGCCAACGCCATCTTAATATAATGGCCGGATTCGTGAAATCGATGACGTATTTCATAAGGGTTAAGATGGCGGCGGTACATCAGCTGTGCAGTTTTGTCAGTGAAGTGACATTTCTTCGCATCTCGAACGCTTAAAATCGACAATCGGTGTTAAAAATTAATTTGTAAGGCAAACCCGAGCGATTTGAACGGCCAAATTTCGGTGCGCGTAGCTCGAATAACTGCTCCAATGAAAGCAATAGTTCGCACTTCCGTAAATCGCTTAAAATATGAGAAATTACGTGATAAAGTTGGTGCCGTAAGTTCAAAAGTTTTCAAGTGAAGTGTCGCAGTCTCACGAAAAGTGAATTATTAATATTGTTTAAGTGAAAATTGGTGGCGGATATTTTAATGAGACTCGCTTAACAATCATGTAAATCGGATGCGTAAAGTTATATTTCAATTGGTTTGTTTTAATGGCCCCGAGTGAGTGTTTGATATATGTAAGCAAACTTAGTGCGGATGTCATTTTAGTTTATCTTTCCAATTAGTTATCGTTGATGTAAGAAATAAAGATGCTCTCAGCATACATAGCTAAATTACTGCTGCGCGTCAAGTTCTGTCGAAATTTTCTAAGTGCGTATAGTACAACTTTCACCGTTTGAGCTTTCATAGCTTTCATTTTTTTTAAGGTTTAGTATTTTTCTACGAAGACTTCAGTAACTGTAAAATCTAATAAGCCCTTCTCAGGGCTGCATAATTCCTTTGTTTGTTTTAGTTGTTTCAGGCCCCATCTTCTCCAGCTGGAAAAACACCGGGCCGGTTTTATGCGATGGAATTCGACTCAACAGGTGGACTCCCGACACAAACTCTATATCTGTATGGCTGCATATCCGGGATGGCGAACAATAAATGGCCCTTTTCAGGGCCTTAAAAAAATGAACAAAGAGTAAAAGCGACTATCAAGTCCAAAAGCCCTTCTCAGGGCTAAAAAATATCTTGCTTTCTTTTAAATCGTTTCAGGTCCCATCGCCTCCAGCTGGATAGACTCCGGACCAGCTTAGATTCGTGGAAGGGATTCGATTCAATAGTGTGACCAGAGAGACGTTAAATCTATGTCACTGCATACCCGGGATGGCGAACAATAAATGGCCCTTTTCAGGGCCTTAAAAAAATGAACAAAGAGTAAAAGCGACTATCAAGTCCAAAAGCCCTTCTCAGGGCTAAAAAATATCTTGCTTTCTTTTAAATCGTTTCAGGTCCCATCGCCTCGAGCTGGATAGACTCCGGACCTGCTTAGATTCGTGGGATTCGATTCAATAGTGTGACCAGAGAGACGTTAAATCTATGTCACTGCATACCCGGGATAGCGAACAATAAATGGTCCTTTTCAGGGCCTTAAAAAAATGAACAAAGAGTAAAAGCGACTATCAAGTCCAAAAGCCCTTCTCAGGGCTAAAAAATATCTTGCTTTCTTTTTAATCGTTTCAGATCAAGTAATTCAATTGCATATAAAGCCTCACTTTATAAACTATTGTGTTTATTATTAATTGAAAATAAAAGTATGTGATAATTTTTTTTTGGAAGTGGATTGAAATAAAACTGTAAATACAATCTTTTTCATTTGATCGATTAAAAGTTGTCATAAAAATGTATTTTTATTGCAGTCTTCAATACAAGTGAAAACAAGATTAATTTAAAGCAAAAATAAGATCCCTGGCTGTTGTCAGGGTTAAATATTAGCAGTTAAAAGTAACGAAGGAAATGTTTACATATTATGTATTTGGATGAGACATAGAATTAGATGCTTAACATATGAAAAAGCCTAAATCTAACAGTAGCCACGATCTTGAACACGTTTCCGTGGTGCAGCCTTGATAATATTATCAACACGCAAAATCATATCGGCTGCCTCAGAAGCCGATAACAAAACTTGTCGTTTCACAGCAAACGATTCAGTGATGCCTAGTTCCTTCATGCACGCAACTTTACCATTGTCCATATCCAAGCCTTGGGAATGTTTACCCTGTGAATGTGCAGCGCGTAGTTCGGAGACAAGTTGTGCTGAATCATATCCAGCGTTATCTGAAATTGCTATTGAGAGTTGGAGAAGAGCACCTGTGAAATGAATTGTAATTTAATAAATTTCGTTCGTCTTGCTCAAATTAAATTATATTTACGAGCAAAGGGCTCCATAGCAATCGCTTCCTTTCCAGGAGTTTCAGCAGCCTTCTTGAAGATGGCGCAGGCCATCAAAGCTTCCCTGCAGCCACCTCCATACAAAACTCGTGATTCCTTAACAGTAGCAGCCAAAACACAAAGCGCGTCATGGAGTGATCGTTCTGCATCATCGACGATTTGCTGAGTAGCTCCGCGGATCACAATTGTGCAAGCTTCACCCAAGGCAACGCCGCTGAAGCGCATGAGTGTATCTTCACCAATCATTACCTATAAAATAATTTCAGAATTTAGACACTTGGACGTACATTTCCAATTCATTCTACAAACCTGCTCGATGAGCTGGCACTGACCCAGCTTGACCATCGACGGGTTGTCGAAGGTGGATGTTTTTTCTCCTCCAGTCACCAAGGCAAGACGCTGAATACCATCGAAATCTGCATGTTCAATGGCCATAACGCCAGTATCAGCGAACAATTGTTCTGGGTAGTTATAGATCAACTGCCGATTGATGAAAACATTGCAATTGTGAGCCAGAATCTTGTTAACCTTGTCCCTCATCTTCTCCTTCTCAGCCAGTTCCAAATCTGCTATTTTCGCCATTGAATCAACTTTCACTTGACTGCCGAACACCTTGATCTTGTCTGTGTCCATAGGCGTGTTCGCGATTAGGATCTTTGCATTCTCAACACGCTTCGGCTGATGCATGCCTGGTTTCTTGTCCAGCAAGAAGCCTTAGTCCAAGAAGGAATCTTCCAAAGTTCCGCCAGTTGTCTTGATAATTTGAATGGCATCTAGTTCGCCGGAACCTTTCAGCCTCAAGATAGCCTCAACTGCTAACTTTGTAAAGAGCTCCTTGTGCTGGTACAAGATTTTTGAGCTCAATGTCGTCCGTGCGATGTTCATCAAATCCTCCTTGAACTTCTCGTTATCTGCAGAATTGTCGCGCGATGTGTTGGTTAGAGCATCACGTGCAATTTGTGTTGCCATTCTATATTCTATATTAGCATTTGAACAGGATTAGAAGTTCACTTTATTAAAGTTGCACAAGTCGCCGGCACTTCGTTCACGTACTATGGCACGACATTATTTTGCGTTTTTAGGGAAATGCACTACTGAGACACTTAGAGTTTTGCTCCCCAACATTTTGGTTTATAAAACGCGCGAATTCCACAGCGAAATTACTTTAAATCGGCGAGATTCAAGTCGCACATTTCGCGGTAGAATGAAATGTCACTTCACTCAGCTGATCATAAAAAGAAAAGCAAAAAATTGATGACGTCGTTATTATAGGTATCAGCTGAGATTTTTATCAGCTGTGAATACGGCCAAAACTTGTGTACGGAATCAACAAAAAACTAAAAGTTCTCAGTTGTTAGCTTGTTAATGTTTGAAATTCGTTCATACCCGTTAAAATTATTTTGCCTACGACTAATATAGAAAACAGTTAAATTTTAAAAATCCGTTAGGTGTGGAGTGTACGATCGAGCTTTCAAGTTTATGGTTATTTACGGATCACATCAAGAAAAACACAAGTTGGCCGATGATTTAACGTGTAGTCAGTGCAGAAAGCGTTACCCAAACTAAACATAACTAAAATGGCTTGATAGATGTGCATAATGAAGTAATGCCAAATTTCTCTGCCTAAAGTGTAAACGCCTCTCCACTTCTCGAAAACGCTTGATTCGACATAAAGAGGAGAACTGTCAGGGCATTGAACCATCTTTTTAAAAAGAAAAGAAATGCATAGTAAAATTTGATTCAATTGCGGTTGGTCAGGACTTATTCAAATGTATTGCACCGCTTACAATCACTTATTGGAATGAAAGTTTTGCTGATTGATCCCCTGAAAACACAAATTATTTTAAACCAATCCTGCACATGCACTCGTATAAGATGTAGTAATTGTCTATTTAGCCGTGTCTAAAATAATTAATACTTTCATAATCCAATATTTTTTAATTCAACATCACAGACTAAGAATAGTAGCTGCTTAGCATGATTCGAGTAAAAAAATAATTAATGCAATACACTCATCAGAGTACAACAAACCTATTAAAAATTTAATTACTTAGTATGTTAAACAATTAATGAAATTCAACCGCTTACAGCCTGCACCCATCGAGCGCTCGACGGACCCTGCAGGTGAGTACCTTTTTTCGAATTTATATGCGATTGTATTTAAAGATATCGATTTTATTGATGTTAATGAAACTTATCATAATTCCGAATTATATTCTGTAACAAACGTTGGTTATATAATAACAAGTCCAAATCTTCATTTTGTATTTTATAAGCTATTTTGATCGCGTTCTATGTTCTATTTCTGAATAGAAACGCTTACAATTATTAAAGAAATCTTATTGCGATTATATTGATATAAATATAAATATTAGGAACATAACTATAAGGGTTCAGTATTCTTTAAGGAGAAAAGGAGATAAATATAATAGTAAAATATATGAAATTGTCAAGTCCATTTTTTTTGATTTATTTATTTAATAATATTGCATGCGAAATGTGAATAGATTTACGCAGCTCCTGCATACACACAAACCAAGCTATACGAGAACATGTTAAAGTAATTTGCATTTATTCATCATTGGATTTGGAAATGTTCAATCATTCGAAGTTTAAAGAATAAATAAGAATGAACTAGTAAACCTTAACCATCGGTCTTTCCCTTACGTTTTATCAGACCGGGTATAGGACCCGGTACGGTGGCAGGCTTCCACCTCAAAACATGAGCCAGCCGCCGGGTACTCATTAATCCTTCTTTTGTTTCAGGTGACTTTTTGGGTTGAGTGGCCCAAGCAGAGTGCCTTTTTATGGCATAGAGTTATGCAATCAAATTGTATAATTCTATGGCATAAATTGGTCACCGAGGTACTCCCCTTCTGATGGGAAAGTTCATACAATTCAAGTTGTATGAGTTTTCCACTCGAAAGAGGAATACCTGGCCACTTCAACAAGATATCTATGGATTTATTCCGGTTGGGTACGAAGGGGCTCTTCCACCACCCGGTTGCCCCTCTTTCATTTGTGGGCCATGAACTTCATTGGGTAATGACGAGGTAGCCCCAAGTTCGCCTTTCTTTTCAGTTTCCACTTGTTCTCATGACAAGCTCTAATTCCCTCGGTGTAGTGATCTACACTTTTCGCGACTTCGGTCGCCTCTTGACCTGAAAGCAAATTCGTGAATGCGAAATTTTTTGTAGTGGGTCCTCGTGCAGGGGAAATGAACCCGCCCCACGACACCGCAATGCTAGCCTGCCAGCGCATTCGCGCGTCTCCAGACGAGGGCATTCTCGGCAGATACCGACACCTTCCTCTGCCGAGGCAGCAGAACATCGCTGCAGTCCTTCACGGACCTTTTGAACATTCTATTCACTACAAATTATGAGATCAATCACTTGATCCAATGTGGCCAAAAACAAAAATTCATTCAAATGTTAAAATGCAAAAAACACACAAAAAGAAAACTTATTAAGAAATTCGTAGAGTTAAAACGGTTGTAAATGTACCACTAATAATATATTATTTTAAAAAAATTAAATATTCAGTGTACATGTAGAGCATATTAACATGGAATTCATCCACATAAAACACTGATAACATTCAATAGCACAGAGGAAACATCTTTCGATGGACGACGACATCAAAAACGTAGAATATAAACATCGAAAAGTCTTGGATACTCTTTTAAACTTACAATAATTGATCGATTTATAATCCAATTAATATAAACCTTAATTGAAGTACGACAGATCCGAAACGTTACCATAAGCAGACCAACAATCAACAGTTACTGCGATAAAATTTATAAAAAAATCAGGATCTACATCTCATCTTCTCAACGATCTCTTCAAAACCAAATATCTTCCACTATTGACCTATTGAGACAGTAATTAATGACGCGCCACCAACGCAGCGTAGCAATTCATTGTCAATATCCGATAATCAACCAAACGCCACTTACAACAATTGTTACAGAATATTTAACAAATGAAAATGCCTTGTGCAGCCATTCAATGTCCACCTGCACTCAATTTGATCTTTTCGTACCTCATAAGTGTCCAGATCAAAACTTACGACAGATACAAGCCATATAGCAGCAGCGCTTACTACCACACACATGACCATTAGTAGGCCGACTTTGCTGGCTAACTTACATGGCGTTATATGAAGAATTGTGGAGGTGCCGACAAAAATTCGAGGTTTTGTACGGTTTAGAGACGGATTTCTACAGTGGAATCCAGATGATCCGCGGAGAACACAATAGCGCTCCTAGTGAAGTGAAAATTATTTCAGTTCTTATACCCGTTTACTTTTTATCGCCTTCCAAAGTGAATTTATAGGAGTTTGTTTACATCTCAACGCTGAGCTATCAGTCGAAGGTGCAAAACGTGTGCCTCATTTGCTCGTCTTGGAAAGTTTAGGAGCACAATGGGCTATACAAGGTGAATTTATAGCATGCACGGAATGCATTCGGCACGTTTTTTATTCGGAAAATAGTATATATGACGAAATATAAGCATTTGCTAATGCCGCAGTTGGGTGACAGCTACCGGAAGCTTGTCCATAGTAGGCCGACTAATACAAATGCAAATTGCTACCATATGGCTTGTATCTATCGTCAGTTTTGGTCCAGATCCAAAACCAAATAAAATACTGGATCTTCAATTAAACCTTACGGCGCGATTATTTAAGGCTCAATCTGGTTACAATACCATGCGACTCGATAGGCGATTTGTCCATACGCAATTTTGTCCCACAAGAACGATACGCCGTGCAATAATCTTGTTCTAGCGGGAACATATCATGGCGAGCCAAAAATTTACAATATAAACGAAGGCACTGAAGAATTTTGAGCACAATGTCATGAATCATTTATGGGTAGCATTAGGGCAAATCGAGAAGAAACGTTGGCTTTAACATCTTGCTTCTGGCGTCCGCCATTGTCAGTATTGTGTTCGATCGAAAATAGAGAATTTGTTAGTAAAGCTTAATTTGTGGAGGATTTCTACTGTGAATTTAGGAATGTTACACAAGATAAGATTTTATTAACAAAAATGAACCCCCAGCAATCTTATTGCCATGTAGCTCAAGTCTACCTGAAATCGCTGCAACATCGCTAACAGCACTGAAATCAAATAAGAAAGGAAGCGCTGATAGTAATATACGA
Organism: Odontomyia ornata; assembly: GCA_963969285.1. NCBI lineage: Eukaryota > Metazoa > Arthropoda > Insecta > Diptera > Stratiomyidae > Odontomyia > Odontomyia ornata. The sequence goes on from OZ017738.1 coordinate 184,864,103, forward strand.
CTGAGGCGACAGAGCTCGATCAAGCCCAACATTGAAAGTAGCGGCAGAGCAAATCTACTAAATAGCAGCTGCAATTAGAACAAATTTTATTTCCAACGGTACTTATGGAGTAGAGAGAATCAGACTAAAAGTGTGTATGTATGTTAAACAAAAACTTGAATTTGCTTGCAATTTTACCAACACAAGGTCAACTTTAATCCATATTTTACACGTTTATTTGCCTCTCTTTTCATTTTGACAGCTCCTCGATTGCAGTCGAGTTTGCATGAATCTTCATACAGTTAACAACATGGATTTTGAAAATCAGAGGAGTCTGCTTTGAATCGCGACAGCGATCACAGGAGGGTGCGCTGGAAAAACAAACTTTGCAAACAACTTAGAGTGCATTTAAATGAGCCGAAAATGTCGTTCTGTCTAGTGAAGTGTGAATAGTAATGACAAAATATATAAAGAGTGAGATGAGATCGATCATCAATGAAAATGTTCGTCGCTAGATGTGATTTTAATATGTTAAAAGTAAAATTTGCGTCAAGTGATGCGAGTGACGTGAAAATCAGGTGCATTGATGAAATATGTAATGGAAATAAGCACTCATAAGACTCACGTGTTCGTATCACTAAACTAACTGTACTTCCTCAAATTGGAAATTGTTTCAAGATCGCAGATAACGACGCTGCTAGTTTATTCATTTTCTTGTTAACGGACAGCTTGAAAACGGAGAAACAGGACAGTGATTATCCAAGGGACATCAGCGACCTGAAAAAGTCTGGAGTAGTGGATAATGGAATGTTGCGTTTCTTAAAATTTGTAGAAGCTGCTATGATTGGCCAGGAAGAAAAAGAGTGCGCATTTATCGAATGAGTGTTCCGCGGTACAAGTGCTACCATCGTGGCAGTTTAACCAACATCTAGATGGGTGTGGATGTATGATTTGCAATAAATTAACTTAGATTATTTATTAAGTTCAAGTGATATTCTACCGGTTTTTGTGCGGTTTTAACACATTACGAAGCTCAATCTAATATAGATGAAGAAGAATGAAGTTAAAGAAAATGTAATTATGTTAAAAGTAATAAATCTAGGCAGGTTCATCTTTAATTGAAAAATGTTAGTCTCATAAAGGCTGATATGAAAGCTTTCGGTGCTTCTTTACATGTTATGGGCCAGGAGCAATACGATGAATTCACACCAACCTCTGAAAAATTAAATGTGAAATATTTATGTAACAAGAAATTTTCCGGTAAATTTTGAATATCTTAAGGTGTCCGATCGCCCGATCGTATAAATAGTGGAAAATTGTAATGTTTTAAACCCATAATAAAAGATTCCGTTTCAAATAAAAAAATTAAATTTAAAAATAAATAAAAAACAAATCTTATTTTAAAATTCGGAACGAAAATTTGTTTTCATCTAGGCAAGTCTTACCACATCACCAGCGGGCGCCCGGCTTTGATGATGGTGAGTACCCGTTTGATTTCTTTTAATTTCTTTTATATGCATTTATATTTATATAGGTACTTGTCAAAAAGTACCCGGAATTTTCGTTTTTTCAAAAAAATATTTATTTATTCGTCTACATCAATGTGGTCCCCTTCAAAGTAGTCCCCCCAGATATAATACACTTATGCCCGCGTTTTTTCCAATCTTCGAAGCACTTTTGATATTCACTTTTGGGTATGTCATTGAGCACTCTCAGCGATTCGTGCCTTTATTTCTTCAATCGAGGAAAAACGCCGACCTCTCATGGGTCTCTACAACTTTGGGAACAGGAAAAAGTCACACAGAGCTATATCTAGTGAATATGGAGGTTGGGGCATGACTACGGTATTGTTTTTGGCCAAAAAATTACGAACAAGCAACGACGAGTGAGCAGGTCGTTATCGAGGTGCAAAAGCCATGAATTCTTTTTCCATAATTCGGGGCGTTTTTTTCGGATTACTTCATGCAAACGTCGCATTACTTCAAGGTAATACTCCTTATTAACCGAACGACCTTGTGGTAAGAACTCTTGATGCACTATGCCATTATAATCGAAGAAAACAGTAAGCAAAACCTTGACATTTGATCGAACTTGACGTGGTTTTTTCACTCTTGGTGACGTTGAATGCTTCCAGGTGGACGATTGTGCTTTGGTTTCGACATTATAACCGTACACCCATATTTCATCACCAGTTATGACCCTTTCAAGCAAGCTTGGATCGTCGTTGACGTCATTAAACAGCTCCTGAGCGATGTTCATGCGATTGTTTTTTTTTGTCAAAATTCAGCAGTTTTGGAATGAATTTTGCTGCCACTCGTTTCATGCCCAAAACTTTTGAGAAAATGTTATGACATGAGCCAATTGATATTCCAACTTCATCAGCAACTTCTCTAATTGTTATTCGGCGATCATTTAAAATCATTTTTTCCACATTTTCATCGATTATTGACGTGCTGGGTCGACCGGAGCGTTCGTCATCTTCAACGTCTTCGCGGCCATCTTGGAAACGCTTATACCGCTCGTAAACACTTGTTTTTTTTTTCATAACAGACTCACCATAGGCTTTTTGTAACAGTTCACACCCTTTGTTACACTTTATTTAATTTTTTACGCAAAATTAAATACAAATTCTTTGACTCTTCAATTTTTCCATTGTTTAAACAAGCAAAAATCGCCGAGCTCATAAAAACACATCGAACCTTAGCGACTACCACCGACAAAGTAAACAGTGAATATGGCTGTAAATTCTGTCATACTTTAGGGGAATTTATATCAACACCATAAAAAAAAATTTGACAATCGGACTCTCCAGACCCGGGAAATTTAAAAATTCCGGGTGCTTTTTGACTATATATATATATATATATATATATATATATATATATATATATATATATATATATATACATACATATATATATATATATATATATATATATATATATATATATATATATATATATATATATATATATTTATATATATATATATATATATATGTATATATATATATATAAATATGTATATATATATATATATATATATATATATATATATATAATTTCGTCCCACAAGAAGAATTTATACATATTGATTAAAAAAATAAAAATAAAAAACTTAAATCGTAATATATTTTTTCCAATATAATTTCCTTTCCTTGTTAAATAATTTTTAGTAAAGAACCACAAATCGTTGTGCTAATTGCCACAGAGACAAAAAAATCATGCATGATTGTTCCACCTCGGTTATAAAAAAATTAAAACAAAAAGAAAATACATTGATGAATTAAAGTTATACCGTCGGTCTTTCCATTCCGTCGTTCTAACCGGGTATGGGACCCGCCACGATGGAAGGCTCTCCGCTCAACATGGACTAGCCATCGGGCGTGCTCCACCGTTTTGCTGTGTCCAGGGGCTCTTGCCGGGTAGAGTAGGGCTATGTGATTCGATCACATAGTTCTATAACATAAATCTGTCACGTCTATATTTCGCTTTTGATGGGAAAGTTCATGCAATTTATGTTTGTATGAGTGCTCCACTCAAAAGTGAAATATAAGGCCACGTCTACGTTTGGATCTTGATCCGGTTGGGAGGGTGCGAGGGGGTACCACCTCCATCTGGATGCCCCACTCTTATTTGTGGGCCATAAGAATCGTCGGGTAACCACGAAGTCTCCGCAAGTCCGTCCGTTTTTGCCCGGCCCAACTTGTTCTCTGAACAAGCAATTCTAACCCTCAGTGGTGACCTCCTTTTTGCGACTTCGGTCGACTTTCTTTTGTGAACCATGAATTCGCGAATGTGAAATTCTTTATTAGTGGGTCCTTGTGCTGGGGGAAAGAACCCGCCCCACGACACCGCAACGCTAGCCTGCCAGCGCATTCACGCGTCCCCAGACAAGGCCAATCTAGGCTAATCTTACCATCCTCTTTCGCCGAGGCAGCAGACCATCGCTGCAGTCATTCACGGACATTTAATATACCTACATTCACTACACCTGAGGAGAATTAGTGCATTTGTCGAAACCACCGTCTTCTAACATTTTTCTTCTCTAATAATTATTCAGAAAAATTATTAAATAGCTACTGAATTATGCAGCTACACACAAAGAATTTTCATCAGTAATTTTAAGCTATCGGAGCCATCCGAAAACGAGATCGATATCCGCACGAAGCAATCAATCATCAATTCACATTAAATTGATGTAAAAAGGGTGAAATGATCAATTCAAATTTAGCAAAGCCGCATAAAGGAGTACGAAGGACATCGAGACGATCGCGTTCATCTACTAGATCATCACTTTCGTCTAGCTCTTCTTCGCACGAGAGCCTTTTACTTATTGAATTCTCCCCATGATGTCAAATTGGTCGAAGTTACTCGTACGTTGCTGGTGAACGACTGAAATTAATTAGAATCTGAAGCACTTGCTCAATAAAATTTTTTCCAAGTGCAATTATAACCTGGCTAGACTATACTCGGCTTGAACAAATTTATTAACCGGTATATTATTAAAAAATTTATGGGATGGGCTCCGTAACAATATGATACGGGACGCGGAGTACAATCTTGATAGCGTTCAATCCAGGTCGGTTTAAGGAATCATGTTTGTTCTAGGCACTTGTTAACGAGATGTTAAATTATCGAAACTACTACCGATAAAGGTTCTAGATGCTCCTCTTTGGAATAATTATACATATATGATTCAATTTACAAATATAACTGAGGAGCTATGGTATGAGTTCCAAGCATATTTGGTTGGTTGTTTCGACAATAGTGTTTAGAAAAACATTTATTCACCATTAAGAAGCTTCCTTAGCTTTTGAAGTTTGAGATTTACATATATATTTAATTTTCGATTTAAAATTTTAGCATATCCTTGAAGAGTATTACCGAATCATCACATTAAATTCTATTAATACTTGGAATTTTTCAGCATGCATTAAATTAAATTAATTATCTCATAGAAAGAAATTAATCTGTTGTGCCTACTATCATGCAAAATAAAAATCATCAATTTAGAAGAAATCGCATGAATTTAAATTTCATCAAACAAACAAAAACCATTCATCTAAACTTCAACTGGTTATTCTAATCAAAAGTTCCCTAATATCATTGACAGAAAGATGTAGAACATTTATTATTCGGCTCGATTACCGAACACATTCCATATTCTATTCACAATATATTGAAATGATAATAAATATTCTTTGTTGATAATGACTAAACGTACTTACGAACTGAACAACAAGCATCGTCTAAGTGCATTCTACTTGTCAACAAAAAAAAAAAGAATTTCCAAAAAGGCTCAACAAATTCCCGCGCATTCAACGCACCCGATATGGGTGACAGGAGACATTGAAAAATACGCAATAATTCGTTCATGATGACGAACAGTTCAGATTAGGCCTGTGGAAGAGTTCAGTCAATAATATTGCTTATTTTGTTTGTACTTGTGTAAATTAAATAATTGTCCAGATATCTGTAAGTTAAGTGTAAAAGCGAAACAAAAGTGCATGGTTAATGTGAAAAACTACAGAAAAATCTTCACTTTTGTTAATTTTGGCTTTCATGGTCACAGTTTCATCGCTACGGAGGCAGAGTAGAAAGGTACCAACAAAACCATCAATCTCAGGTATTTCAGTGTACTCTATACTGATTTTTTCCTTTGTCGTCATCATTTCGCGAGATTTTCCGAAGGAAAACCCAACCGGCTTTTGATCAGTTTAAGACGTGAAATCTTGAGACGCATCACCGAACTGTGCCTCTTAAGGCCTACCCGTTCGAAGGCTCGCAGTCTACTCCGAGGTGGCTGCTTAACGGCCAACTAGTTCGGAGTAGAATTTCGGTCGTAGTCTGGACGCAAGTAGATTATGCTTGAATATAATGTTTCAGCCACCATTCCAAAAATAAGAAATTATTGGTAATATTTATATAGACTGAGAATTCAATAGAAATATATATTAAAATTAAATAATAGTTCAATCATTATTTATGTATAAAACATCTTTGTATCTTCAAATATTAATGTGTAATTTAATATAATTATATTATGCAAAATCACATTATGTTTTTTGTTTGATGTTCTTTCTGTTTTTCTCTTGTTTACCTTTGTTTTTATAATGCTAGCATCGTATATTATTCATCTCTTAACTTAGCTTTAACCTCTCTTCTCCACACCGCTTTTTAGAGTATGTAATAGTGAGTCCAATTACATGTTGTCATGTATTAAAGTTTTTTAGATATACAAGTATATGTATATAATTTACAAAATTAGAAGAAACCTAAAAAAATGAAAATGATCTTCCGTTTTCACGTCTCCATCAATATATTCATCTTATTTAGGGTATAGTCCTGGAGATTACTCTATAACACTCATGTTATTATATACGTAACGCTTTCTCCTTTAAATTTAACATTTAAAAAAAATCAAATTTCTTTCTTTATATTCTATTTTGTTCTTATATCTTATATTCAAACATTTCTATTGTTCCTGCATTTTAAACATTTTTCTTTTTTTGGTTTTTCAATGTTTATATCTTCAAATGTTTTCAACGTTACGTACATGTTCTCTGCTTCTATAGTTCTATTTATGCTTTTGTTTAGGTCTTTAAATATTTGATTTTGTATTTCAGCATTGCTTATTTATTATTTAAGGTTTGTGTGCCGCATCCTGCTAGAAACCCGATAGCACATAGATACCTGACCAATATTAGCGTTGCACGTACACGGCTAACTGTATAATGGTTACTCTACCCCACCCTCGCGGAAAATTCAATTGACTTAGCGCTCAGTAAAAGCCGGGCTCGTGTGGAATATGGTATCTTAGTGAGTTTTGGGGGAAAATTTGAATTTGATAGAATTACATTTTTTTTTTTGAAAAGCCGTCGGGCCTTGCTTTTTTGTGTGAGTAGATGTGTTTCACCTCTTTTGAGTCGTTTTCAGTGTCTAATGGATGTATTGAAGGGAATGACTTCATATAGTCGTCGGATGGGTTAAGCAGGTAGTACTAAATTAGGTCAGTTACTAAATTAGGTCAGGTACTAAATTTTGCCAGGTAGAGAGATATAACGGTTTTTTTTTTAGATTGTTGGATGTTCGTTTGTCCAATTGCATCTCAATTCCGTTTTCGTTGGAGAACGAGGTGTAGTATTTAGAAAATCGCGTCGGAATTTGTAACAAGTTGTTCGTTGATAATTTTACCGTCCGTTTTTCTATGTTTATATATTTCAAGCCTTTCTGGGATGTCAAGTCTCAGTCCTTTGCTTTGTTTGTGTGGAAAAATCATAGAGTTTGTCGTAGCGTGGTTTTGTAGATGCGTCGCGGAATTGGAGTCTGCCTTGTTGTGTAAGAAAGATCGTAAGTGCTCTGTGTATCTTCTCGTAAGTTTCTGTGTTGTCTTTCCTTTGTATACCATGTCGCAGTCCTAGCATGTCAGTTTGTACATGCCGCTGTTCTCGTATATTGATGCATCATTCGATTTTGGTTTCAGTTTGTTTCCAATGTTTTTGTTAATTTTGAATGCAGTTTTCAGTTTGTATTTCCTAAGGAAGTTTAATAGTTCCCTGCCTACGTATGTTAAGGAAATCTACTGTTGGTCGTTCTTATGCATTTTAGTCAGTTGACGTCCTTGTTTTTGTTTGTACTGTATAATAAGTTTGTCAATGTCACGTTGTTTGTATCCATTATTACTAGCTATTCTGTAAATATTTAGTTCGTTGGAGTAGTTAGCAGGAGTCATGTGGATGGAGTGGAGTCTCTGTACCATTGATCTGTACGCTGCTAGCTTATTTTGTGGGGTGGTTTGATGTAACGTGTATGGTATGATCAGTTGTGGTTGGTTTTCTGTACATTTGTAGTCTAATCGTGTTTGTTCATGAGCCACGATTAGGTCGATATAGTTGAATTTTCCGTTTTTTTCTTTTTCTTTAGTGAAATTTATATTCGGATGTATTTAATCCGTACAGGTAAGTAGTTTGTCTAGTTTATTTTCTTGCGAGTCAATAACGATGAAACAGTCATCTACATATCGTCTGGAAAATATCACATTGAATCTTTTGACAATTTTGGGACATCTCCCAGATTGTATAATATTTTCTGACATTATTGACGAAATTGGATGACCTTAATATAATATCCAGGATAATAATTAAAGCCTATAAAATATTCTAAATCTTCCAATTTCCACTCCAACAAGACAAGTGTATCAACGGACCAATGCGTTCACCTTCAGTCAAATCGTTGCTATGGAGAAAGCTAAGTGGATCGGAACAAAACCCCGTTATAAAAGTATCAGAAATAAATCCATATAATTCAAGAAATGCGAGCAATTTTGTAATAACTTACGCCAAAACCGATCGATTAAATTACAATACAATGAATGCTGCTCTGCGTGTAAACAACAATCTTCCAGAAACAGTGAAATAACAAACTCATTATTGGTTTTAAAGAAAAGACAAGGAAAATCTAAGAAATTCAAACTAATGATAACTCCTGAGGATTGACGATGCAGTATCTTAGGGCATTTAGACCCTATCGTCGAGATACTTAAAGACAGCTAGTTTTTATAAACTCGGAGTTTTTTTTACTGCGTCGTATTGAATTATTTGTTTTTATCTCTGAGAACTGTTCACGAATTGAACTAGACTAGCAAGAAAGGAGTACTTCACAGCATTTTGTGTGCCCTCTTATACCGATGTTTTAATATTGCCTGAGAGGCACACTTAGGAATCGACGAGGTGTGAAGTGCAGATCGCACGCGTGTTGTGCGATAATGAAAGAGTGATGGAGAGAGTGGAAGGGAATGGAAGTATTTAAAAATAAAAAGATAAAAAAGAAAAGTTTCTGTTTGCAATAAAAGTTTATGTTAATAACTATTAAATTTTTATAGGAACCAGCGGTGAATGCTAATGCTACTTTTTCAGATCGCATTTAAATGAAAATTGTTCCTGTTGAAACAAATAAGAAGTCAACATTTCTGAAGAAAGCAACTAAGTTTGTCGCAAACTTTGTGATAAACAATTACCTTATTTATAGAGAGCAGTATTAAATGTTAATGTTACTTTTTCAGATCGCAACTAAATGAAAATTGCCCAGTTGTAGCAAATAAGAATACAAAATTTCTGAAGAAACAACTAAGTGACGCAAACTGGAAATAATGGTGATAATTCTTCATCCAGTTTAATGTGCTTTTAATTCAAGTTATATCAACGATTTATCCAATGTCGAACAATCACACTCAAGTACGTTTTGCTGTATTCCTTCAGGAAATACATTTCGCTTTAATTTTAAAATTGAGAGTATTCTCGACGAAGGATGAATAAATAATTCTTCACGCATTGATATTAATTTATTAAAGATTTTCTATGCATGAGTTGTATAGTTTTTAGGATAAAATGTGTTGTTGTAGTTTGGATTTTATAATTAAAATAAATTTATTCGCCCTTATAAAGTTTTTTCTCAGTTCATGATTATTTGAGTAATATGATCTTGTCTCTCTGGAAGCAATCGTTTTAGATAAAATCTCCAATAGGGAACCAAATAACAAATATGAAAAAACGAAGATATCACCATTAGTCCCATTGGACCTATATCAATACATCGATGATTTGTGCTCATATGCCAGGGCCAGCACATACATAAATATTTTTAGGCAGACGAAAAAAAAGATAAAATGTGTTTTATTCCGTTCTACCTAAATATTTGCCCAAAGTCCGGAAATAAGGTGATGACAGATCAATATTGTCCCAACACCGAAACCAGACAAATATTTGACCAATGTCAATAGCTTCATACCCATCTCTCTGCTCAGCGTCCCACTTAAAATCGTTAACAGACTTATAATAAAACATAACTAAACATAATGTTGCGGTTAGCATTAATATCTCTAATGCCTACAAGAGAGTTGAATTCTCCACCTAAAATCAATCATGGATAATTGCGGTTTTCAAAAGCCTACATTAACTGGATAATTCCTAAATATTATCGATTAATTGAAAAAGTTTGTAATGAACTTAATTTTATGCAAATTAGATGCGTACGCAGAACGAAATTTTGAACTTTATGGTACAACAATCACTAGCCACTTGAAAATGTTTTCGTCCGCTTGGATAAATATTTTCTTTTTGAATACTATTCCATAGAAAAAAGCGATTCCTTTAAAAGACTGTCCAAAAGAAAATTAGCTGTATTGAATCAGCCTTTTCGTATCATTTCATTTATTATACAAATTATTGATTTTGTTTTTTTAGTTCATAGCATTTTGAAATCCATAATTAATTCATCCATCATTTACGAGAAATTCATTTCTAACTAATTCGACTTAATGTCGGCGGTTCGTTCGTACTTGGCTAAGTTGAAGCGGGTTTCGTCTGTTTGTTATGATTTCAGGAGTTATCGTTTCCTTGATAAATTGTTCCAATTCTGACCACATTTTACGTCGTATCAGCTTTCGATTAGTTTTCTCAAAAAATTGACTAAATACTTAAAAAATAAGGCAAATTATTTCAATTTTGCGATTACATGCCGTTATTCCTCTTGGGTTCTCATCTTCATCTTGTTCGTTAGCAGTGTTTTGTTTGCCACTTCAACTTCCTCCAGCGCGTCGCATACTAGATCTTGTGAGTCGTGCAACTTCTTGTTCGGTATCGGACTTATATCTGCTCTCCGGGACCCTGATGTTAAGTGATAACTGTGATCGGATTCATGATGATGATTTGCCACATCTTGAGATTTCACAGGCGTTTTTTCACCCGAATGACGATCGTTAACTTTGGTATTATTCTGCCATGTTCTCCTTACTCCTCCATTCTCATTTATCACTAGTGGTATACGTTTATTCTTTTTTGCCTGCTTGCTTTGTCTCTCCTAGCATCTGATGCATCATTCTCATCTTCTGACGACACTGATGACGTTTAAACCAATTTCCCTCATTTTTTTGCTGTCGGTCTACTAGAATTTCCATCCGATGTGAATTTTTACCTCGTTTTTCTGTACATGCTGTAGGAGAACTGTTTCGATCAGGTTTTCTTGGCTTCACTTTTTTATCGTTAGGTTAACTCAAAAACCGGAATACCAGCGCTTTCTTCACTATCATCATCTGACGAACTTAATGATGATGATGTTGTGCTGCTCGTTTTGCTAATTGATTCCTCGTGAATATTAGCTCTAAATTTTCCTGGCTGAGCGCTCCTTCGACTCGCAGCTGGTGCCGGATCAAGTGGCAAGAGTGTTGACAATGAAACGCCGTTCGCGGCATTATTATGGCGAGGAAAACGTGCACTTCGAGTTCTTATTGATCCACGATTGTTTTCATTTTCGTTATCCTCATCTGTTTCATCATCGCATGTATAGTTATGATGTTTAGTCGATGACCCAGGTGCAGCGCTGCCATTCGAGTGTTTAGATGTGCAAAGTTTATTTTTCATACGAGACGATTTAGCATTGACTTGATTACTTCATCTGCGAACCGATTTCCAATTGTATAGAATCGGTTTAATATGAGTTTCGAACAATGTACTTAAACAAAGTGTTATAGAATAGATCTAAAATTTTGAAATCAAGTTCAGGTTACTGTTGATTAAAATGTGTATGAAATACTTAATTGACTGCTTTGTAACTTCCAATACGACTACACGGTTCACAGCAAACAATTCAGGCTATCCTGCTGAACTACTCAGCCATCAAAGTGCCTCCAATAGTTTTTCTTCCATAATTTGATTACAATCTAACACTTACTGGAGAAATGTCACGACAGCTGGTTAAAAAGTATAAAAGTAATGACGTCATTGATAAAACAGCTGATTGTCAGTTTAACTTTTCTCTGGATTATCAAACTTAGCAAGATGGCCAGGTTTAGGGGGCAATGTTCTCCCTGACCTAATTTAGTAACTGACCTAATTTAGTAACTGACCTAATTTAGTACTACCTTCTTAACCAATCCTACGACTATATGAAATTATTCCCTACAACACATCCTTTAGACACTGAAGATGACTTAATGGAGTCGAAACGCGTCTGCTCACCCAACAAAGCAAGGTCCGACGGCTTTTCAAGAAAAAAGAGAATTGGCCTGTGGACTCCAAATAAACAAAATTATTGACTAATTACATAACTCTTTAACGTATTTGCTAATTGAAATAGCCAAAATATTTCGATCAAGTTGTTTGGGGTTATGATTTAGGGCACACCATCTGAGATTCAAATGAATTGGAGCGGAAGGCTAAATTATACAATTTAATCTTGCTGAGACAGAAAAAAGAGCCAACTCACGAATTTAATCTGAAGTATTAGCATAACTCGTACTACCAACACGTTTATATAAAAGGAAGTCTTGAGATTACTTTTAAAATTCCACGTTAATTCCATCAATTAACTCAATTAACGCTGCAGTATGTCCTCTGTATAAAATCCGGTATGACGAGCAGTAGGTTGTACGGATTGTGGATAAGGTGGAAGTATTATATATTACTCATGCTTTTATTACTATCTTATATGTAGAAATTTGATTGCTATAAGTTTTAATTACTCCATTTCTGACGTTGATGTCTCCCAAAAACTATTAAAAAATGTACGTTCTACCTTAACCGGCCACATCTTCCTTTACATGGAGTATTCGCCCCGTGCTGCTTTATGATATAGTTACGACAATATTGTCGTAACTATATCACTTGTATTTCAACACATACCCAATGATACCTCGGATTGCATCCGTCCCATCCAATCATAGGTGTGTCATCATCAACCTTTCCGCATGCAGGGCAAATCCACACTTGATTCCCTTCTGCGTCAATTGGTTTAGAAGTGACTTGTTCAGAATTATCTAAAATCCTCGTAGTAAATAATTCATAATGACTCACACCTTTTTCCAAAGGAGAGGGTAATCTGCTGGCTGATCGCATGCAGAGGCGCTTTAACATGCAACTTTCACATGGAATGACCATGTGGAACTTGGTTATGCGTTGAATTACAGCGGTTTTGTGCAATTTTTCTTTCCAGTGTCTCTGCACAATTATTTTATTATAAATCTCCAAGACGTACGCAAATTAGGCATGAAGTTGCGAGCCCAGTGAGCTCGTCACCATACACTAATCAAGCGAGTACCTAGGGCAGCATTGATGATGTTCCTATGACCTCATCGAGTTTTCTCTTAATTTTCTAGTTCCCCATGAGACCCAAAAAGCTCAATACACATTGTATCGTGGAAAACGCTGCAAATGTGAACGTTCTATTAAATTTTTCTGGTCGCCATCGAGGAGCGACGAACTCCATAATTTGTGATTGTGATATGAGTACAGCGTAGGCTCACGGATATTATAGGTGAACGTGCAATTAACTTAGTAGCGGGCTAGGCAGAGATCTGTAATGATTTTACGTCTACGTGCGAATGCGAAACCGACCTCTCATCGATTCTAGACGTTAAGTCTGAGTAGTGCCAACGGATGGTACCAACCGGTCAACCAATCCGTGCACCGTAACCCATTCACGCGGTGGCTGCTTGTCGGCCAGCTAGATCGGAGAGGATTTCGGTCGCGGGTCTCCGAATGGGTTACGCTCATTTACAATATTCAGCCACCAATACATGCCCGTTTTCAAATGCGTCACAAAACAAAACCATACGGAGAGGAAACCTACTTTACGTTACTCCGTATTTCTTCATTTACTCAGTCAAGGACAAAAATCTAATTTTTACTTCGCGTTCCCGAATTTCCGACGCGGTACCGAAAAATAGGCTACGCTAACTCAACCCGATGAACGCTACGCTAATAAAACGGCAAAACAACAAAGGTACCGCGTACCGCGCGCAACGCGAAACTGACCGCTGCGGATTTTCTCAAACCCTACCCTCGCGACGGTATACCTACCCTGCACCTCATTTCCCGCTGAAAAGAAGAACCACTGGAAAGGAAAGTCGTTGTTAAGGTTAGCAATACATAGTTTTATTCATTTCACCGATTAAGAGCCATAAAATATATAATAATTGCGTGTTTTTCGTTTTTCTTTTTTTTTCTCAAAAAAATAAGATTAAAGGCAATTCGTTATGTATTTTCATTTGCTTTTCGCTTCGGAAGCCAAATTAACTTTAGATCAAAAAAAATTTTTAAGATTTGTTTGTTTGCGGGGTTTTTTTTTTTTGTAATTTTAAATACTCGAAAAAATTATCAATTCTATCAAACCATGGTTCTGTTAGAAGAGTTCATATCCAAATCGGAATTATAAAATGATTAGGAAGGAAAATATTAAATGTAAATTATTGTTTTTCCTTTTACAGCTGAGAGCTTAAATGACTGGTTTTCTAGTATATTAGACGTCTTCAAATAGTGACTTACGTTTTTAAGTTATTTAAAAAAAAAAAAAAACATTAAAATATCTAAACACGATTACAAAAATTTTGAGCGTTCGATTGTTTTCTTACGTATCGTTTGGTTGTTTTGATGTTCTCAAGTTTTTCTATTTTTTTTTTTTTTGACTTTCATTAAGAAATAGTGACTGTGCGGTTCCTACCGACTGACTTCTCGCCAAAAACATTATAACAGAGCATGACAATTTCTGAATATAGTAAATTTTTCTTACTAACCGTGCATTAAAATATCTTAAGCCTCGAATTTCAGTTGAAACTTAACCTAAACAAATAAAATTATCGAATTCAATAATATATCCATCGAGTACTTGACCGTACATTAAAATACTTTAAGCTTTTCATTCAAAAATTTTAGCTAAAATATGGGTTGTTATCCAAGGTCTACCCACGAAGACTTGTTTAAAAAAATTACAAAATAAGACATAAATCTCTTTCAAACTTAAATATTTGCTACTTTACACCACAAATATGCTATTATGCTTTATATTTTGTGCTATATACATACTTATTGGAAAACACTATTATTATTTTGAAGCTTTATAAAAACGATCAACGACACCTTGAGAAATTTATCGCGTTCAAATAAAAATATAAATAACAACGTGCCCGCACATTATGAAAATTCGTTAATATTGATCTTGCACTTGTTAGCTGATCGCGGATTTGCATAAAAAACAAAAGAACGCTTATAATTATTTACTGAAAATCATAATCTATTGTCGAATGCCAGATGCATAAGATTTCCTAATAATCAACGCGGGGATACTTTCGTATAATAAAAACGTTGGGATCATCTGATATAATTCTGTATCATTTCCTTTCAGTTCATCATTTGGTTTTTTCTTTCATAGCTATGACTATACGAAAACTATCATTAAATATAATAAATTGGAATTTTTTGTTCACAATATTGTATGATTTGAATTCAATCCTTCCACAATTTCCAATTGTGATAAGAGATATTTTAAAAGTCTTGGTACAAAGATATTATCTTCTTCTTATTTGCTATTCTAAAAGATTTATCATTTCTATGATCTTTTCCCGATTGGCATGCATGTATGCTTTCGCTTACCACATCATATTGATTAATTTTTGACCATTCTTCTCGTCCATAGCAATATCTTCCGGTAGTTGTGGATTGAATCGGATTCAGCTTAATGCAACATACTCACTGTAATATGACTTTGCAGATACAGAGCTCACAAGCAAGCACTTTAATCTAGGCAAACACGGACATCCATCACGTTTGCGTAGATCATAGTCAGAGAAGTCTATGGTATCGAATTGGTCCAGTCCAACTCCCAAACTGTCCACTTGCGGCGTTTTGCATCCTCGTAGATCTGGCTCCGCTCTCTGCATGGATTGATTGATGATATCCGCGGCCAGTCAATTCCACTTTCTGATACATTTACTCCTACTTTTGAATAGTCGATGGATATCTGTGATGACCAATTTGTAGGAAAGTTCTTTTTCCTGTTAACCTTAAGCGTTTTTGATGCTTGTTGGCACCCTCCGGGACTTCTTCCTGGGTGACGGCCACTACGTCCACACTTTCCTACCATGTGGCTGTCAAATCTTCTTGACATCCCACGACAAAATTGACGTGGGATGTGCGCTCGTCGCAACCAACTTGAAATGACAAGCCACCTAGCAGCAAAGTGTGTTAGTAGTGGTCGCCAGCGGCGTCGCATGATTCATTACAGGGTAGTGTCCACGATGCCTACCAGGCATGGGGAGACTGAAAGAAACGCTGCTTGGCCCTATGATGTTTTTTTTTCTTTTTCTCTCAGCGTCGTAGGTCTTTGGCATGGTAGACTCCCAGCTCCTTTCCGGACATGTCCGCAATGAGGTACCGCATGGGACTTAAAACTTGTAAGACTCGACACTTCACTTCACTTCACTTTGTCTAAAATTCCGTTGGTAGATTTCGTCACCTGCCTTGAAGCCAGAAGGATGGGATCGCAGATTGTACCACTCCTCCCCCACCCGTCTACTGTCTTCAATCCTCTCCCGGATTTGTTCTCGTAGAATTTGGAGTTTCTCGTGCGACTCCAGCACCACTATTGGGTCTTCCAACCCTTTCAACTGCCGCAATAGCCGGTACGAGTTTCCGTGGCAGATCATATGCTGGCCTAACACGGCAAAGTATGGGGAGATGCCTGTGGTGGAGTGATAAGACGAACGCAGAGGACAGGTGATGGCGGAAATCCTGCGGTCCCAATCCTTCGAATCCGGTTGGACGTAGGCCCGAATGGCGGCTATGAGGGTGCGGTTCAACCGCTCGGACGCATTGGCTTGCGGGGAATAAACGGCAGTCCGCTGATGCGTAATGCCATACTTCTCCATTGATTCCCGAAATCTAGACGAGGTGAACTGAACTCCGTTGTCAGAGACCAGCTTAGTTCAAATTTTCCCATCGGGGGCCGAAGAACAGAATTGGGCGCTTTAGTGCATTTGCACAGCTCACAAGCGGCTAAGTACTTTTTCACTTGCTGCGCCATCTTAGGCCAAAAGAAGTAAGTCTTCAGTCGCCGAAGCGTACGACCATAACCACCGTGTGCACTCAATGGGTGGTCATGAGCCCGCTTAATCAATTCGCATGTCAGTTCTTCGGGCATCCATAACTTCCACTGTTCCTCTTCTTGAATGTGGTCTCCGGAGGCGTGTCTCGTCCGCTTGTATATAAATCCTTCCATCAGCCGTAGTTCTGGCAGCTGTGGCAACTGGTCCTGAATCGTATTCATCAGCTGGATATAACATGCTGACTTGAAGGCGGGATGGTCCAAGTCGATCCATAGGGGGCTGTCGTCCTCCTGGGCCAACTCGGCTCCTTCAGGGGCGAACATCCTTGATAGTGTGTCCGGTACCACGTGCTGACTTCCCTTGCGGTGTCTTATCGTGAAGTCAAACGCCTGTAATTTCAAGGCCCATCTGGCCAAGCGGCCGTGGAGATCCGTTTGGCTCATCAGCCATTTCAGTGACGCATGATCAGTGACGATTTCAAAAGGATGTCCTTCTACATATGCTCGAAAACGTTTCACTGCCAGCACAGCCGCCAGGCATTCCTGCTCCGAGACCGTGTAGTTCCGCTGGGCCTGGTTTAGCTTGTGGGACATGAAGACTATAGGTCTCTCCTCGCCGTCTTGTGCAACCTGGACTAAGACTGCTCCCACCCCATGTTGACTCGCGTCACAATGGATTGAGAACGGTTTGTCAAAGTCCGGGCTGTGCAGTACGGGGGCTGTAGTCAGACTCTTCTTTAGCTCTTCAAAGGCTCGCAAGCTGGGCTCTTCCAAGACGAACTTACGTCCCTTACGCAGCATGTCGGTCAAAGGAGTGGTAATGGTGGCATAGTCACGTACGAAACGCTGGTACCATCCGCATAAGCCTAGGAATCGGCGTAATTGCTTGGTGGGCTTGGATAATGGAAAAACGTCAATCGCTTGAGTCTTGTCCGGGTCGGTTTTGATATTGCCATGCCTAATGATGTGACCTAAATACTTCACCTCCGTCATCACGAACCGACTCTTCTGTATGTTGATGGTTAACCCTGCCCTCCAGATGTGTAGAGCCATCTCCTGAAGCAGGTCGATGTGTTCGTTAAAGGTCTCGGTTATAAGCAGCAGATCGTCCAAGTAAACGAAAACTTGGTGCCGTAAATGAGGTGGTATCACCTTATCCATAAGGCGCGTCATTGTTTGAGGGGCATTGCACAATCCGAATGGCATGGTCACGAATTGATATAGGGGCCGACCTGGGACTGTGAAGGCTGTTTTCTCCTTTGAGCCAGGGTCTAAAGGAATGTGCCAGAAGGCGTCCTTGAGGTCTAAGCTCGTGATGAAGTGGGCTTTAGGCAACCGACTCAAAATGCCTTCAATCAACGGTAGAGGGTATACGTCCTTGACAGTGACGGCGTTCAAGCGTCTGGCATCTAAGCATAGCCGGACCTTGTTCGGCTTGACAACTAAGGTGACCGGGGAAGCCCACGCGCTCTGCGATTCTTCGATCACGCCTAATGCTAGCATTCGATCAACTTCGGCATAAAACGATTTTTCCTTCCCCGGAGATATGGCAAAATGTCTCTGTTTTATGGGTTTAGCATCCCCCACATCTATAGTGTGTAACATCAGTTCCGTCCGCCCGAGACCTTCCTTCGCATGCGATGGAAAAGCCGATATAGCCGAGTCAAGTCGCAGTTGCTGATTCACATCCAGTGTATGTCGTAATAAGTGAGTGGTTTGAGTTTGGTCAGGAACTGTGGTGACGGACTCCAGGGTCGTGCCGGAAAACAGTGCCGGGGTCAAGTTAAATTTTCGAACGAAATCCACCCCAAGATAAAGATTCTTGGTTAATTGAGGTATGATGTAGAATTCCAGAGGTTTAGTAACTCCCTTAAAGGTGACATCCGTCATAATTTTTCCCACTACAGAGTGACGAGTTCCGTCCGCCGTGCTTAACCAGGTGGTAAAATGGTGGATTTGGTTCGCGTGCATTGCCAGTACCTCCCCTGCAAAATCGGCTGATATGCAATTCACACTGGCTCCCGTATCGACTAAACCTGACAATCGTTTTGTAGTAATTGAGCACGGCACATGCACATGTTTAAATACGTGCACAAAATATATCTTTTACTTTTCAATATCAAACAAGGGACATGACATCATTATAAATTCTTTTCAATATATAAAATCATAATTTTTGAATATGTTCGAATTGTTATCCAATCAAGTGTAATTAAAATCTCCTTTTAAAGCACCTTAAATTTTCATACAAAATAAATGTGTTCAAACTCAAATTCAATAATTAATACAAACGTGTGACACAAATTGCAAATCTACATTCTCCAATTTATCTTAACCTGTTTCACTTTAATTAAACCTGCAAAAATTGATTGAGCTAACCTTCATATTTTAGCAACAAATTTAAATAATTTAGGGTGAAACGGAATTCCATTCAATTAAATGATTTATCAGTAAATTTATACCAAGATAAAAATAAACAAAAAAAAAAAAGAAAAAAAGAAAATAACCAAATTGAATTTCGCGCGTTTGATTGTATAAATGAAGGAACACAAGAAAAAGGCCAGTTTGACGATCAACGAACGGGAATTGCGCGGGGGAGATAAAAGTTGAGTGAGCGCTCTTTGTGATCGGTTGTTCAAGTGCAAGTCAGAAAAATAGAAATTTCCCTGGTTTTTCGCGTCGCGTAAATTTGTAGCTATATACAAATCGAAATTCTAGTTACAACCTAGCCGTGGCACACTAATAAATATGAATTCCCAACCGCGAATATATCGTTTTCGGCACCCGAAATATCAATCGTCAAAGTTGTGTAAGAATTTTCTGGTCGTTTTTACGGCGGTCGTCATGGAAAGAAGCGCTTGTAGTTGCCGTTGCTAGTTACCTTCGAGGTGGAATCACCGAAGTTTTCCCGTAGTGCAAAGGAAATAGTAAAAGCAGCAAATATGAGTGATTCTTAAGTTTATCTGAACACTTATAGCCATTCCCGGAGAAAATAGTTTTGGTTTTTTTGTGGTTTTCGTTGATTTCTAATAAAGGCGAAAAAGAGTGTGAGTGCAAGCGTACCCCAACAACCGAGTGTGTGAATCAAAACACACACACAAAAGCGAACTATTTGGAGCCAGCAGCAAGCAGTGCCCTGTGAAAAACAGCTAGCGCTAAGCTAACTGTAAACAGCAATTTGTTTACTAACAGAGACGGAGGAAAGTGGGAAAAAAAGAAACAAATTATTCTGAGAGTGTAGTGTTTTCACAGTGTGTTGAAGGACTGTAATAAAAAGCATTATAACCGCCACAGCACCTTGAAAAGGAATAAACTTTTTCTAATTTCATTTTTGCGTGATACCGAATTGTGAAGTGTTTTGTGATTTGACATTTTGAACTGAAGAAAAGCAAACGCCCGCGCATGCAGCGATTAATATGGGATTAGTGAAAGTACAGCGATCACCAAGAACAACGGGTTCATTACAGTGCTCTATTTCGGTGATGTTTGAGAAAAACGGTTGTGTGAATAGCGTTTGCATTATTTTTTTTGCCCGAAACGCTTGCAAAGTCCGACGAGATAAGAGTGTGTAGCTTGCTTGCGAAGTGAAGGATGCAATTCTGTGTTTTGTGGTGCTCGCCTGTTTTGTGTGCGGAAATTGCGAGATTTCCAAGTGTACGCTCCGCTTTTGGCTGTTTTGTTGCGAATTAATGTAGACAAATCATCTCCACGCGCTTTGTGCTTTAATTGCCATACACATTTCGTGAAGTTCGCATGGATGTTGCAACCACTTTTCCTTTCTCATTGGCTACCACGCACCCTATGCTTGCTTTCGCAGCCTTGGGACACTTAATCTTGTGAATACTACACAAAAATTTCGGTTTTGTTCGCATTCAGCAAGGACTTTGGTGTATTTGATGGTCTGCTTGGCAATTTGTTGGTTTGGACTTCATCGCGTAACAACGGCCGGTGCTAAACGAGGAACGCCAGTTGGGGTTTGGTGCGTGCGCTCAAGTCAAGGACATGACGAATATTACGCTGGGATAAAAAAATGGACAATAGAATGCGGAAGTAGAGGCTAAAAGGAAAGGCGAAAAGGTAAAGTTTTAACTTATTAACTGAGTGAGCAATACGAGTATTTCGCGTGAAATCCCAGCGAAAAGTGAAAATCGTGGTGCGTGCAGTTTCGTGGAGATTCAGAGACCGCTGAAGAATCGTCAATTTCAAAAAAATTCAAGCATCGTTGAGAGAGGTGTATGCGGCAGTTGATTAGTAATGAAACATGCAATTTATTGCTATTAGATAATTATCTTTTTTTTCACCGAGAGGAAATTTACTTGATGAACGATCAAAAATCTTAAATAGAAACCATATGACAGACTAAGCAAAATCTATAAAACACGAACTATTTAAAGACATTTTTTTTATATTTAAAATTATTTTTTTATTTATAATTTCGGGTTTTTCTCTTAATAGCCTAGATAAGTCTCAATTTTTTTCACATTGTGATAGGTAGACAAAAAAAAATTAATTTTTCGTGAATTTACATCTGGGGAAAAATTAGGCTTTGATGAGTGATACCACGCATCGAACCCAATTTTTTTCCTTTTTTTTTATCCATTTGATGAAGAATAGAGCTCATGCATGTCGGATTTATAATGAATCGCAGTTACGTGCTAAATCGCATAAATATTTTTGCATATTCACAACGGAACGCGAATGCGACAATTGTCCAACTCTTAAATATCTCATATCAAGCTTATACTACTTTGAGCATGTATAATACCTGTAAAACCTTAGAGAATAAACGACAAATCATGAAATGTTAAATGTAAAACGTCGGTCTTTCCTTTCTTTAAATTCTAACCGGGTATAGGACCCGGTACGGTGACAGGCTTCCACCTCAAAACATGAGCCAGCCGCCGGGTACTCATTAATCCTTCTTTTGTTTCAGGTGACGTCGCGGGTTGAGTGGCCCAAGCAGAGTGCCTCTTTATGGCATAGAGTTATGCATTCAAATTGTATAATTCTATGGCATAAATTGGTCACCGGGGTACTCCCCTTCTGATGGGAAAGTTCATGCAATTCAAGTTGTATGAGTTTCCCTCTCAGAAGAGGAATACCTGGCCACTGCAACAGCATACATATGTTTTTATTCCGGTTGGGTGGGTGCGAAGGGGCTCCACCATCACCCGTTTGCCCCTCTTTCATTTGTGGGCCATGAACTTCGTCGGGTAATGACGAGGTTACCCCCAAGTCCGCCTTTCTTCTCAGGTTCCTCTTGTTCTCGAAACAAATACTATCTCCCTCGACGTAGTTATCTACACTTTTTGCGACTTCTGTTGCCCCTGGATCTCCAGCAGTCAAATTCGTGAGTGCGAAATTTTTTTGTAGTGGGTCCTCGTGCTGGGGAAATGAACCCGCCCCACGACACCGCAATGCTAGCCTGCCAGCGCATTCACGTGTCTCCAGACGAGGGCATTCTCGGCAGATACCGACACCTTCTTCTGCCGAGGCAGCAGACCATCGCTGCAGTCCTTCACGGACATATTGAAACTCTTCTTATTCACTACAGTTTTTGCAGGAGGTGTACTGACACATATGGTCGAACGTCATCCCTCAATAATTCGTCTAAGTGTATGTCCTTCAGCACCTTCCTCGACTGCCTGAACCTTCTCCAGAAGCTCCGCATCCGACGCGTGGCTCGCTTTCTTCGCGGTGGGACAGTTGTAGCCGACTCCTCATGGAAGATGCGCTGTCGAGTAGCCAAATAATTCCGCAGTCTGACGTGGAAGGGTTTGACATGCCAAGGATCTTTCGCCTCGCTATCATTTCCCTGCGCGTCCACCTCAACTAAGGATGGCGTCGGTTGTGGAACTTCGGGAGAACTGTGTTTGGCGGTGCGAGTCAGCAGAATTGGAGTCATGTCTGGGGCTTGGTCATAGCTAGTGATGGGATCAGCCTTGGTTCGTCGGGGTTTTAGGAGTGCCGACGGGTGGTCGCGGCACTCGCTGGCAAGTTTTTTCGCAATTTGCAATTTACGCAATCAGGTGCGTACGTGTCGGCCTTCCCGCATCGGTAAGAGAAGAGCGTCGGTTCCGCTGGACATGCATAGAACCGATGCCCCGTTTGTCGGCAGTTCCAACAGACCGTCGGGCTTGTAATTGCTTCAAGGGAGGGTCGATCAATTAATGCTGGGTCCTCAAGCTCCTGTGGTGCTCCGCTCCTCGATACTGGTACTGGGTCAGCAAGTAGGTGGTCCGCTGCCATCAACTCCGCGGTGTGAGGATTTCGGGGATTTGGTCCCGTTATGCGAGGTTGTGGACGGAAGGTACCTCGCCGCTCATCCAGTTGTTCTTGCCTACGGGCATGGAGGCGCAGTCCCTGTATGGTGTTGATGGGAAAATGCAGAAGGCTGTTCTGAAGCTCCCAACGCATATTCTCTCTGATAATTTCTACCAGTTCGTCCTCGGGCATGGTTGTTCGCAAGCGAGTGCTCAATCTCACTATACTTGTGTAGTACTGGTCGAACGGTTCGTGAGCGCCTTGTTCCCGTTTCTTTATCTGTTCCCTTAGTTCTCTCTCAGTCATCAAATCGATTGCGGAAGGCTGCACTGAAAGAATCCCAAGTGGGACGTGGCGTCGACTCCTTAAAACTCCAGTAACAGTCGGCAGCGTCTCCGCTGAACAAAAGATGTGCATGCCGGAGGAAGGCCGAGAAACCACCTCCCAGGGTGCTGGATATTAACGCCTGAATCCTGAAAAGGAACCGGTCCGCTGATATCATCGCGTTGAAACCCGTGAAGTTCAGGTGCCAACTCTCCATGATACGAGGCGTCGGGTCTCGGAAAGGTGTCAATGCGTTCCCGGGGGGAATCGCATCTTCGATTGACCTGTTGTAAGGGACTGCCTCGGGGACTGGAGGTACCAACGGAGGTGCGGTGCTGTGTCGTGGTCGATACTCGGGAGCTCTGGGGTCCATTCCCGAGTTCCTTGGAGGTAGGGTCCATTGATCAGATGGTCGAGAGTGGGGCATAGCCGCACTGGGACTGGGCTCCCAGCCAAGTGTAGTTCTCACGCGGCTGGGTGGTTGGCTCATCGGGAGATTCTGGAGCCTTCCCTCCAAGTTGCCAATCCTCTCCGACATATCTCGCATTAACGCCGCGACAACTGCAGCAGGAACTTCCCCGCCTACGGCTCCTTGCAAGTCCATCAGTGATTGGGGTGGTTCGGCATCTGGGACCCCTTTCGCCACTGCTCCACGCATTGGGACGGGCGTTCCGAGGGGGACGTCTACGCCGGTCCGCTCCATGGGTCGCCGGCATAGTGGGCAAAGCTCGGACGTGAGGAGGAGCTGTTGGACACAGGCACGATGGAAAAGGTGTCCGCACTCCAATCGCACGCTGTGTACGCCCTCCACTACGTCTTCAAAGCAGATCCCGCAGTTAGCTGGTTGGACCGTTTTTGATCTGGTCCAACGCTTATCTGGGGTCCGCCTCGTTGCCATATTTGTATATGCTGTGTGTGGTTGGTGCTAGTATTACTGGAAAAAACAATATAAAATATAATTGCTCCTACTATAACCCTAATATATAAGTAAAAAAAACTTACTACTAAATTAGTGGCCGATAGTGGCGAGCTATTAATAGTGGGGAAAAAAATATTGGACAGCTACTTTCCCTTCCAGCAGTCGACTCCTCCAAAGGGAAATGACAGTGCGTGGTAGTCTGCCGAAGAAAGGGTGCTTTCGGTCGATTTACAATAATTAACCCAATACCCACATACATTATAAAAACCGTCTCTAAACTACGTTAAATGACTCGACGAGACAAGTGGTAGAGCTACCGTAACGGTTTTGTACGCGGTCAAAATTCCCGACGCGTGGAAGCATTCCGGGCTCCGCAACTCCAGCATACGCCACCGAACGTTGAACCGATACCACTCGTCTATCACGCATACGAAATAAGTAGAATCCTTCCACGACATAAAGGCAAGGTAGCCTTCTATTTTTCTTGAGAGTGCAGGCCGACAGGAGAAACCCCATCTGGCTGACAGTTCCACCAAGAAAATAGAAGGTCCTTACAGGGGTTAACCTGGGACAACACATCGGAAGGATTTTGTCGCGAAAAAAAATCAAACAAAGGAGAGCGGAAGCTACAACTCACGTGAAGCGACTGCTAGTGTGTATCCACAACTCCACTGCTCCTGTTTGTGAGGCTCGAGTACCAAAGTACCTTACATCCTCCGTAAAGGACCAACTCGTCAGAAGACGCGAATCTTTTATCCCCTTAGGATGTTTTGGCCCCACGTTGGGCGCCATTTGTAATGATTTTACGTCTACGTGCGAACGCGGAACCGATCTCTCATCGGTTCTAGACGTTAAGTCTGAGTAGTGCCAACGGATGGTACCAACCGTTCAACCAATCCATGCACCGTAACCCATTCACGCGGTGGCTGCTTGTCGGCCAGCTAGATCGGAGAGGATTTCGGTCGTGGGTCTCCGAATGGGTTACGCTCATTTACAATATTCAGCCACCAATACATGCCCGTTTTCAAACGCGTCACAAAACAAAACCATACGGAGGGGAAACCTACTTTACTTCAAGGACAAAAATCTAATTTTTACTTCGCATTCCCGAATTTCCGACGCGGTACCGAAAAATAGGCTACGCTAACTCAACCCGACGAACGCTACGCTACGCGTACCGCGCGCAACGCGAAACCGACCTCAGCGGATTTTCTCAAACCCTACCCTCGCGACGGCATACCTACCCTGCACCTCATTTCCCGCTGAAAAGAAGAACCACTGGAAAGGAAAGTCGTTGTTAAGGTTAGCAATACATAGTTTTATTCATTTCACCGATTATGAGCCATAAAATATATAATAATTGCGTGTTTTTCGTTTTTCTTTTTTTTTCTCAAAAAAATAAGATTGAAGGCAATTCGTTATGTATTTTCATTTGCTTTTCGCTTCGGAAGCCAAATTAACTTTAGATCAAAAAAAATTTTTAAGATTTGTTTGTTTGCGGGTTTTTTTTGGAATTTTAAATACTCGAAAAAATTATCAATTCTATCAAACCATGGTTCTGTTAGAAGAGTTCATATCCAAATCGGAATTATAAAATGATTAGGAAGGAAAATATTAAATGTAAATTATTGTTTTTCCTTTTACAGCTGAGAGCTTAAATGACTGGTTTTCTAGTATATTAGACGTCTTCAAATAGTGACTTACGTTTTTAAGTTATTTAAAAAAAAAAAAAAACATTAAAGTATCTAAACACGATTACAAAAATTTTGAGCGTTCGATTGTTTTCTTACGTATCGTTTGGTTGTTTTGATGTTCTCAAGTTATTGATTTTTTTTTTTTTTTGACTTTCATTAAGAAATAGTGACTGTGCGGTTCCTACCGACTGACTTCTCGCCAAAAACATTATAACAGAGCATGACAATTTCTGAATATAGTAAATTTTTCTCACTAACCGTGCATTAAAATATCTTAAGCCTCGAATTTCAGTTGAAACTTAACCTAAACAAATAAAATTATCGAATTCAATAATATATCCATCGAGTACTTGACCGTACATTAAAATACTTTAAGCTTTTCATTCAAAAATTTTAGCTAAAATATGGGTTGTTATCCAAGGTCTACCCACGAAGACTTGTTTAAAAAAATTACAAAATAAGACATAAATCTCTTTCAAACTTAAATATTTGCTACTTTACACCACAAATATGCTATTATGCTTTATATTTTGTGCTATATACATACTTATTGGAAAACACTATTATTATTTTGAAGCTTTATAAAAACGATCAACGACACCTTGAGAAATTTATCGCGTTCAAATAAAAATATAAATAACAACGTGCCCGCACATTATGAAAATTCGTTAATATTGATCTTGCACTTGTTAGCTGATCGCGGATTTGCATAAAAAACAAAAGAACGCTTAAAATTATTTACTGAAAATCATAATCTATTGTCGAATGCCAGATGCATAAGATTTCCTAATAATCAACGCGGGGATACTTTCGTATAATAAAAACGTTGGGATCATCTGATATAATTCTGTATCATTTCCTTTCAGTTCATCATTTGGTTTTTTCTTTCATAGCTATGACTATACGAAAACTATCATTAAATATAATAAATCGGAATTTTTTGTTCACAATATTGTATGATTTGAATTCAATCCTTCCACAATTTCCAATTGTGATAAGAGATATTTTAATAGTCTTGGTACAAAGATATTATCTTCTTCTTATTTGCTATTCTAAAAGATTTATCATTTCTATGATCTTTTCCCGATTGGCATGCATGTATGCTTTCGCTTGCCACATCATATTGATTAATTTTTTACCATTCTTCTCGTCCATAGCAATATCTTCCGGTAGTTGTGGATTGAATCGGATTCAGCTTAATGCAACATACTCACTGTAATATGTCTTTGCAGATACAGGGCTCACAAGCAAGCACTTTAATCTAGGCAAACACGGACATCCATCACGTTTGCGTAGATCATAGTCAGAGAAGTCTATGGTATCGAATTGGTCCAGTCCAGCTCCCAAACTGTCCACTTGCGGCGTTTTGCATCCTCGTAGATCTGGCTCCGCTCTCTGCATGGATTGATTGATGATATCCGCGGCCAGTCAATTCCACTTTCTGATACATTTACTCCTACTTTTGAATAGTCGATGAATATCTGTGATGACCAATTTGTAGGAAAGTTCTTTTTCCTGTTAACCTTAAGCCTTTTTGAAGCTTGTTGGCACCCTCCGGGACTTCTTCCTGGGTGACGGCCACTACGTCCACACTTTCCTACCATGTGGTTGTCAAATCTTCTTGACATCCCACGACAAAATTGACGTGGGATGTGCGCTCGTCGCAACCAACTTGAAATGACAAGCCACCTAGCAGCAAAGTGTGTTAGTAGTGGTCGCCAGCGGCGTCGCATGATTCATTACAGGGTAGTGTCCACGATGCCTATCAGGCATGGGGAGACTGAAGGAAACGCTGCTTGGCCCTATGATGTTTTTTTTTCTTTTTCTCTCAGCGTCGTAGGTCTTTGGCATGGTAGACTCCCAGCTCCTTTCCGGACATGTCCGCAATGAGGTACCGCATGGGACTTAAAACTTGTAAGACTCGACACTTCACGAACTTCTTATCTAGCTTGGCAGTGTTATGCCGACCTGCTTCACTTTGTCTAAAATTCCGTCGGTAGATTTCGTCACCTGCCTTGAAGCCAGAAGGATGGGATCGCAGATTGTACCACTCCTCCCCCACCCGTCTACTGTCTTCAATCCTCTCCCGGATTTGTTCTCGTAGAATTTGGAGTTTCTCGTGCGGCTCCAGCACCACTATTGGGTCTTCCAACCCTTTCAACTGCCGCAATAGCCGGTACGAGTTTCTGTGGCAGATCATATGCTGGCCTAACACGGCAAAGTATGGGGAGA
The DNA here is from genome assembly GCA_963969285.1 of Odontomyia ornata. Taxonomy (NCBI): domain Eukaryota; kingdom Metazoa; phylum Arthropoda; class Insecta; order Diptera; family Stratiomyidae; genus Odontomyia; species Odontomyia ornata. Next base: position 184,892,389 of record OZ017738.1, read on the forward strand.
TGCCTGTGGTGGAGTGATAAGACGAACGCAGAGGACAGGTGATGGCGGAAATCCTGCGGTCCCAATCCTTCAAATCCGGTTGGACGTAGGCCCGAATGGCGGCTATGAGGGTGCGGTTCAACCACTCGGACGCATTGGCTTGCGGGGAATAAACGGCAGTCCGCTGATGCGTAATGCCATACTTCTCCATTGATTCCCGAAATCTAGACGAGGTGAACTGAACTCCGTTGTCCGAGACCAGCTTCTCCGGTACTCCAAATATATGGAAAACACGATTTTCCAGAAAACTGACTATGGGGCCGGTGTGCAGGTTTCGAAGAGGTTCCACAATCGGAAATTTGGACAAGTGGTCCAGGACCACGACAGCTCCCGTGTTTCCTGAAGTCGAGCGAGGGTACGGACCGATGAGAGCTATATACAGACGCTGGAACACCCTCTCCGGTAGTTCAAATTTTCCCATCGGGGGCCGAAGAACAGAATTTGGCGCTTTAGTGCATTTGCACAGCTCACAACCGGCTAAGTACTTTTTCACTTGCTGCGCCATCTTAGGCCAAAAGAAGTAAGTCTTCAGTCACCGAAGCCTACTACCATAACCACCGTGTGCACTCAATGGGTGGTCATGAGCCCGCTTAATCAATTCGCATGTCAGTTCTTCGGGCACCCATAACTTCCACTGTTCCTCTTCTTGAATGTGGTCTCCGGAGGCGTGTCTCGTCCGCTTGTATATAAATCCTTCCGTCACCCGTAGTTCTGGCAGCTGTGGCAACTGGTCCTGAATCGTATTCATCAGCTGGATATAACATGCTGACTTGAAGGCGGGATGGTCCAAGTCGATCCATAGGGGGCTGTCGTCCTCCTGGGCCAACTCGGCTCCTTCAGGGGCGAACATCCTTGATAGTGTGTCCGATACCACGTGCTGACTTCCCTTGCGGTGTCTTATCGTGAAGTCAAACGCCTGTAATTTCAAGGCCCATCTGGCCAAGCGGCCGTGGAGATCCGTTTGGCTCATCAGCCATTTCAGTGACGCATGATCAGTGACGATTTCAAAAGGATGTCCTTCTACATATGCTCGAAAACGTTTCACTGCCAGCACAGCCGCCAGGCATTCCTGCTTCGAGACCGTGTAGTTCCGCTGGGCCTGGTTTAGCTTGTGGGACATGAAGACTATAGGTCTCTCCTCGCCGTCTTGTGCAACCTGGACTAAGACTGCTCCCACCCCATGTTGACTCGCGTCACAATGGATTGAGAACGGTTTGTCAAAGTCCGGGCTGTGCAGTACGGGGGCTGTAGTCAGACTCTTCTTTAGCTCTTCAAAGGCTCGCAAGCTGGGCTCTTCCAAGACGAACTTACGTCCCTTACGCAGCATGTCGGTCAAAGGAGTGGTAATGGTGGCATAGTCACGTACGAAACGCTGGTACCATCCGCATAAGCCTAGGAATCGGCGTAATTGCTTGGTGGTCTTGGGTAATGGAAAAACGTCAATCGCTTGAGTCTTGTCCGGGTCGGTTTTGATATTGCCATGCCCAATGATGTGACCTAAATACTTCACCTCCGTCATCACGAACTGACTCTTCTGTATGTTGATGGTTAACCCTGCCCTCCGGATGTGTAGAGCCACCTCCTGAAGCAGGTCGATGTGTTCGTTAAAGGTCTCGGTTATAAGCAGCAGATCGTCCAAGTAAACGAAAACTTGGTGCCGTAAATGAGGTGGTATCACCTTATCCATAAGGCGCGTCATTGTTTGAGGGGCATTGCACAATCCGAATGGCATTGTCACGAATTGATATAGGGGCCGACCTGGGACTGTGAAGGCTGTTTTCTCCTTTGAGCCAGGGTCTAAAGGAATGTGCCAGAAGGCGTCCTTGAGGCCTAAGCTCGTGATGAAGTGGGCTTTAGGCAACCGACTCAAAATGCCTTCAATCAACGGTAGAGGGTATACGTCCTTGACAGTGACGGCGTTCAAGCGTCTGGCATCTAAGCATAGCCGGACCTTGTTCGGCTTGACAACTAAGGTGACCGGGGAAGCCGACGCGCTCTGCGATTCTTCGATCACGCCTAATGCTAGCATTCGATCAACTTCGGCATATAACAACTTTTCCTTCGCCGGAGATATGACAAAATGTCTCTGTTTTATGGGTTTAGCATCCCCCACATCTATAGTGTGTAACACCAGTGCCATTCGCCCGAGACCTTCCTTCGCATGCGATGGAAAAGCCGATATAGCCGAGTCAAGTCGCAGTTGCTGATTCACATCCAGTGTATGTCGTAATAAGTGAGTGGTTTGAGTTTGGTCAGGAACTGTGGTGACGGACTCCAGGGTCGTGCCGGCAAACAGTGCCGGGGCCAAGTTAAATTTTCGAACGAAATCCACTCCTAGATAAAGATTCTGGGTTAATTGAGGTATGATGTAGAATTCCAGAGGTTTAGTAACTCCCTTAAAAGTGACATCCGTCGTAATTTTTCCCACTACAGAGTGACGAGTTCCGTCCGCCGTGCTTAACCAGGTGGTAAAATGGTGGATTTGGTCCGCGTGCATTGCCAGTACCTCCCCTGCAAAATCGGCTAATATGCAATTCACACTGGCTCCCGTATCGACTAAACCTGACAATCGTTTTTGCAGGAGGTGTACTGACGCATATGGTTGAACGTCATCCCTCAATAATTCGTCTAAGTGTATGTCCTTCAGCACCTTCCTCGACTGCCTGACCCTTCTCCAGAAGCTCCGCATCCGACGCGTGGCTCGCTTTCTTCGCGGTGGGACAGTTGTAGCCAACTCCTCATGGAAGATGCGCTGTCGAGTAGCCAAATAAGTCCGCAGTCTGACGTGGAAGGGTTTGACATGCCAAGGATCTTTCGCTTCGCTATCATTTCCCTGCGCGTCCGCCTCAACTAAGGATGGCGTCGGTTGTGGAACTTCGGGAGAACTGTGTTTGGCGGTGCGAGTCAGCGGAATTGGAGTCATGTCTGGGGCTTGGTCATAGCTAGTGATGGGATCAGCCTTGGTTCGTCGGGGTTTTAGGAGTGCCGACGGGTGGTCGCGGCACTCGCTGGCAAGTTTTTTCGCAATTTGCAATTTACGCAATCAGGTGCGTACGTGTCGGCCTTCCCGCATCGGTAAGAGAAGAGCGTCGGTTCCGCTGGACATGCATAGAACCGATGCCCCGTTTGTCAGCAGTTCCAACAGACCGTCGGGCTTGTAATTGCTTCAAGGGAGGGTCGATCAATCAATGCTGGGTCCTCAAGCTCCTGTGGTGCTCCGCTCCTCGATACTGGTACTGGGTCAGCAAGTAGGTGGTCCGCTGCCATCAACTCCGCGGTGTGAGGATTTCGGGGATTTGGTCCCGTTATGCGAGGTTGTGGACGGAAGGTACCTCGCCGCTCATTCAGTTGTTCTTTCAATTACTTTTTATGGAATTGTTTGCAGCTACATATAAATGAGTTGCATATTTTGGATAATAATTTTTCTGAAAACTTATTAGAGAAGAAAAATGTTAGAAGAAGGTGGTTTCGACGTGTGCACTAATTCTCCTCAGGACGTTAGATAAGCTTCAAATGTAGAGCAAATTTGTCGTATAGATTTACATTAAGTTGATGTGAAAAGGGTGAAATGATCCAATAAAAAAGTTTAGCTAATACAAGTACTTACAAGAGAAATTTACCTTGAATATAACTTGCAGATACAAAAACATATTGAGTTTGCATAAGTAGAAAAATTAAAAATTAACTCCCTCACCTCTGAGCATGGTGGTCGCCATCACCGGTGTGTATCTAAGAGTGATGGCCTGAGGAGAATTAGTGCACACATCGAAACCACCTTCTTCTAACATTTTTCTTCTCGAATAATTTTTCAGAAAAATTATTATCCAAAATATGCAACGACATAAAGGCAAGGTAGCCTTCTATTTTTCTTGAGAGTGCAGGCCGACAGGAGAAACCCCATCTGGCTGACAGTTCCACCAAGAAAATAGAAGGTCCTTACAGGGGTTAACCTGGGACAACACATCGGAAGGATTCTGTCGCGAAAAAAAATCAAACAAAGGAGAGCGGAAGCTACAACTCACGTGAAGCGACTGCTAGTGTGTATCCACAACTCCACTGCTCCTGTTTGTGAGGCTCGAGTACCAAAGTACCTTACATCCTCCGTAAAGGACCAACTCGTCAGAAGACGCGAATCTTTTATCCCCTTAGGATGTTTTGGCCCCACGTTGGGCGCCATTTGTAATGATTTTACGTCTACGTGCGAACGCGGAACCGATCTCTCATCGGTTCTAGACGTTAAGTCTGAGTAGTGCCAACGGATGGTACCAACCGTTCAACCAATCCATGCACCGTAACCCATTCACGCGGTGGCTGCTTGTCGGCCAGCTAGATCGGAGAGGATTTCGGTCGTGGGTCTCCGAATGGGTTACGCTCATTTACAATATTCAGCCACCAATACATGCCCGTTTTCAAACGCGTCATAAAACAAAACCATACGGAGAGGAAACCTACTTTACGTTACTCCGTATTTCTTCATTTACTCAGTCAAGGACAAAAATCTAATTTTCACTTCGCGTTCCCGAATTTCCGACGCGGTACCGAAAAATAGGCTACGCTAACTCAACCCGATGAACGCTACGCTAATAAAACGGCAAAGTAACAAAGGTACCGCGTACCACGCGTGACGCGAAACCGACCTCAGCGGATTTTCTCAAACCCTACCCTCGCGACGGCATACCTACCCTGCACCTCATTTCCCGCTGAAAAGAAGAACCACTGGAAAGGAAAATCGTTGTTAAGGTTAGCAATACATAGTTTTATTCATTTCACCGATTAAGAGCCATAAAATATATAATAATTGCGTGTTTTTCGTTTTTCTTTTTTTTTCTCAAAAAAATAAGATTAAAGGCAATTCGTTATGTATTTTCATTTGCTTTTCGCTTCGGAAGCCAAATTAACTTTAGATCAAAAAAAATTTTTAAGATTTGTTTGTTTGCGGGTTTTTTTTTTGGAATTTTAAATACTCGAAAAAATTATCAATTCTATCAAACCATGGTTCTGTTAGAAGAGTTCATATCCAAATCGGAATTATAAAATGATTAGGAAGGAAAATATTAAATGTAAATTATTGTTTTTCCTTTTGCAGCTGAGAGCTTAAATGACTGGTTTTGTAGTATATTAGACGTCTTCAAATAGTGACTTACGTTTTTAAGTTATTTAAAAAAAAAAAAACACATTAAAATATCTAAACACGATTACAAAAATTTTGAGCGTTCGATTGTTTTCTTACGTATCGTTTGGTTGTTTTGATGTTCTCAAGTTATTGATTTTTTTTTTTTTGACTTTCATTAAGAAATAGTGACTGTGCGGTTCCTACCGACTGACTTCTCGCCAAAAACATTATAACAGAGCATGACAATTTCTGAATATAGTAAATTTTTCTTACTAACCGTGCATTAAAATATCTTAAGCCTCGAATTTCAGTTGAAACTTAACCTAAACAAATAAAATTATCGAATTCAATAATATATCCATCGAGTACTTGACCGTACATTAAAATACTTTAAGCTTTTCATTCAAAAATTTTAGCTAAAATATGGGTTGTTATCCAAGGTCTACCCACGAAGACTTGTTTAAAAAAATTACAAAATAAGACATAAATCTCTTTCAAACTTAAATATTTGCTACTTTACACCACAAATATGCTATTATGCTTTATATTTTGTGCTATATACATACTTATTGGAAAACACTATTATTATTTTGAAGCTTTATAAAAACGATCAACGACACCTTGAGAAATTTATCGCGTTCAAATAAAAATATAAATAACAACGTGCCCGCACATTATGAAAATTCGTTAATATTGATCTTGCACTTGTTAGCTGATCGCGGATTTGCATAAAAAACAAAAGAACGCTTAAAATTATTTACTGAAAATCATAATCTATTGTCGAATGCCAGATGCATAAGATTTCCTAATAATCAACGCGGGGATACTTTCGTATAATAAAAACGTTGGGATCATCTGATATAATTCTGTATCATTTCCTTTCAGTTCATCATTTGGTTTTTTCTTTCATAGCTATGACTATACGAAAACTATCATTAAATCTAATAAATCGGAATTTTTTGCTCACAATATTGTATGATTTGAATTCAATCCTTCCACAATTTCCAATTGTGATAAGAGATATTTTAAAAGTCTTGGTACAAAGATATTATCTTCTTCTGATTTGCTATTTTAAAAGATTTATCATTTCTATGATCTTTTCCCGATTGGCATGCATGTATGCTTTCGCTTGCCACATCATATTGATTAATTTTTGACCATTCTTCTCGTCCATAGCAATATCTTCCGGTAGTTGTGGATTGAATCGGATTCAGCTGAATGCAACATACTCACTGTAATATGTCTTTGCAGATACAGGGCTCACAAGCAAGCACTTTAATCTAGGCAAACACGGACATCCATCACGTTTGCGTAGATCATAGTCAGAGAAGTCTATGGTATCGAATTGGTCCAGTCCAGCTCCCAAACTGTCCACTTGCAGCGTTTTGCATCCTCGTAGATCTGGCTCCGCTCTCTGCATGGATTGATTGATGATATCCGCGGCCAGTCAATTCCACTTTCTGATACATTTACTCCTGCTTTTGAATAGTCGATGGATATCTGTGATGACCAATTTGTAGGAAAGTTCTTTTTCCTGTTAACCTTAAGCCTTTTTGAAGCTTGTTGGCACCCTCCGGGACTTCTTCCTGGGTGACGGCCACTACGTCCACACTTTCCTACCATGTGGTTGTCAAATCTTCTTGACATCCCACGACAAAATTGACGTGGGATGTGCGCTCGTCGCAACCAACTTGAAATGACAAGCCACCTAGCAGCAAAGTGTGTTAGTAGTGGTCGCCAGCGGCGTCGCATGATTCATTACAGATCATTGAAAGGTGTTTGGGAAAGAAAGACTTTGGAGGAGCTTACACCAAAGACCAGAATTTAACAAGTTCATTACGACACCAAAGACCAGAATTTAACAAGTTCATTACGAAGCACTAACAAAATACTGCGTCCAAATTTGGTATCCACGGTGGCGGTTCCTCTTTCTATAATTGAGTACTGAATTGGTGAAAGACGTACGCAACTCAAGCTGAACCGGCACCGTCATCAGTAAAAAAAGGAAATTCCTGGACCCAAATCGAAGGCTTTGTTCGATGAATTGAACAAAATTCAGGTATTACTAGTAAAAAAAGGAAATTCCTGGACCCAAATCGAAGGCTTTGTTCGATGAATTGAACAAAATTCAGGTATTACTAGTATTTTCCATGTATTTAGGACACAAAAAGAAGAAGAAGATACAAGATTTATATAAAAAAATGTAAATTGTATATATTTGACACGAAATCCCATATGAAAAACAAAATTTTTACTTCGATCTTTATTCTTACACCCAATGAATATTTAATCTCCGTCTGGTCTCTTTTATGCATTTTGTAAAATTTTTACTTTCGTCGATCCAAAATAACGGAGAATTTAAAAAAAAGATGAATCCATACATCTTCTCTTAAAACAAGTGCAGAAAAGACGTGAAATTCGATATGATTTTTTCATATCAATTGCCGAGGGCAATTTTGCCCTCGGTGCCATTTTATCACAAGGCCCTATTGGTGGTGATAAACCAATCTGTTATGCTAGCAGGGCGCTTACGGATTCAGAAATGAACTGCTCTACTATAGAGAAAGAGCTCTTGGCAATATACTGGGCCATTACATATTTCAGACCTTATTTATTCGGCCGTAAATTTAAAATAGTAACCGATCATAAGCCCATCATCTGGTTGATGAATCTTAAAGACTCGAATTCTCGACTCGTTCGTTGGAGATTGAAGTTGGAGGAATTCGACTACGAAATAGTTTATAAACAAGGCGTACAAAATTCCAATGCAGACGCTCTAAGCCGAATTCCGAAATTAAATGAGCACACCCCCTCAGAAAAGGTTAATCCAGAACTTAACGTTAACGAAATCGAAGAAGTTAGAGATGCATCAACAGAATGTACTGGAGGCACCACGGTATATTTTGCGAGTCGAGCCAGCTGTCCTCAACAATTTTGAATAATGTTGAGCTCGGGTGATCGTGCTAGCCAATCGAGAAGTTCGACTAAATTCTCTTCGAAAAAAGAGTTCACCTTCTTGGCGCTGTAGACGGACGCATTATCTTATTGAATAATCGGCGGCGCAGATATTTGTGGTTCCAATGGCTGTACATACTTATCAGTGTTCATTTTGCCACTGATGAACGCTAATTCTGAGTGAACGTTCAATTCGATCGCAGCCTATATCACCACCGTTCCTCCGCCATGCTGCCGCTTACTTAAAATTATTTCCTCCTTCCAAATTTCATGGAAATAATACATCCAGCTATCTAAATTAAATTTATTTTCAACAATAATTTAAGAGGAAAATATAATAAGCTATCTTCTTTACGTACTTAAAAGCCATTAAATTCGTCATAAAATCTCAAATTATGAGGAAACCCGGATTAATTCTTGGTAGAAATTTGTACTATTCATCTTAATGACCTGCATCCCATTTCATCTTAATGACCTACATCCCTGCAATGAGAAATTTTCAAGTGTTCTCCCTTTTTTGCGTGCACTATGCTATCCCAATCATGTCTATGCGCAGCCTTCTGCACAGTGATAGATACAATATCTTCTTCTTTGTAGCACTACAACCCCTCTCGGGTCTTCGCTTCCTGCAAATAGCGCCTCCAACTATCTCGGCCCATTGACCGCATCCTCCAATTTTGAAATCCGAGCAGCGATGAACTGCCTTCGTCGACCGAGTGAAACCAGCATTTCCTCGGTTTCTCCACTGGTCTCCGCCTTTTTCTCCCAACTAATACTTTTTTGGGCATCCGTTGTTCGTCCATGTTTCACATCCATAGCATAACACAGGTCTTATCACAGATTTGTATACTTGGAGCTTTATTTTCCTGTGTATGCAGCTGTTCTTCAAGATCGTCAAAATTAGCTAAAATATTTTATTTGCGAGCTGTATTCTTCGGCGTGTTTCGTCTCTTTTATAGCTAATTCTCGTTATTTTAGCGCCTAATCCACAAATCTCATGTATACGCCAACTCTGATATTTCGTGTATTTGAGGTATTTTTCCTCGACTGCGTTATGATCTTTGTTTTATTCTGATTGATTTGTAGCCCTACTAGTTTTGCTACGCTATCGAGTTTCAGGAATTCTTTGGCAGCTGTTAATGACCGTAACAAAATGTAATGGACCTCGTGTATCAACAGGTAGCTTTCTTATGACGTACTCCAGAGCCAATTGAATAGTAATAGGGCCAGCCCATCTCCCTGTTTTAGTCGGATATTTGTGTCAAAGGCATCGGTAAGTTGGTTATTGATGCGGACTTGGTGGGAGGTCGTCGACGATACAGATGTATACAATATACTCTACTGTAAAAAATTTAATCACAGTTGCCGACACAAACATCGACGGGATGGCAGAACCCTGAAAACAAACGGAGCGTTCATTGTCAATAACAAAATTATTCGCCCGGCCTCGAGTACGAGGTGTGACAATTATGTAATGAGACTGATTCCATGAAAACCGTACATTTAAAAATTATTCTACACTATTATTCTCTGCCATCCCCTTCAATGTAGTTCCCTTGGGCAGCTATACGATTTCAGCGCGTTTTCCATGCTTCGTAACATTTCTGGAACGCTTCGACTGGGATGCCCGCGAGTAACCTCGTCACGGCCGCCTGGATGTCCGTAATTGACTCAAAATGGGTTCCTTTGACCACCGATTTTGTTCTAGAGAACAAAAAAAGTCACAGGGTGACATATTGGGCGAATAAGGCGGCTGTTGCAACACGACGATCCCTTTAGAGGCCAAATACTGGAACACGCTGAGGGCTGTGTGGCACGGCGCGTTGGCGTGATGGAGGATCCAGTTACGAGCGATGTCTGGGCGTACCCTGTTGATTCGTTTTCGCAATCTTTCGAATACTTGGCGATATTAAACTTGATTTACGGTTTGCCCCGATGGAACAAATTCTTTGTGGATGATTCCACGGCTAATCATCGTTTTCACCTTCGACTTCCTCATGCGAGCTTTTTTGGGCGGGAGCGTGCGGAGACAACCATTGTGAGCTTTGCCGTTTGGTTTCCGGGTAGTATTGGAAAAACCAATAGTTTTAGCGTACATTTCCGAAGCTGTTTCGCCCAATCTAGCGCAAAATTTTATGGCGACGCGTTGCTCTTGATTTCGTTTCTCCACTTTCGTGACGAGCACCACCAACACACGTCTACACAACACGACACAGAAGGCGAACTAAACAAGCTTGAGCGATGGTAAATATATCAATGGAGAGGGGAAGGGGAAGGGAATTTCAAGGTCGCCACAAGCCGCGGCAATAAAATCAGTCTCATTATTTAATTGTCACACCTCGTATAATAACAAATGAGAAAAAAATCTGAAACATTAAATTCACACTTGAAGACTGGGCGGAGTTAGATCATGATGTTCTTAAAAATCGTCGTCCATGGTCAAACCTTCAGAAAGCAAAAGCCTACTCACAAAATACTCAAATCATTTAAACAAGGATCTTTTTAAATCGAAACTTCAATTGTTGCTAACCAACCGAAAACCTGAAACATAATGGAGCTCGAAAATATAACAGAATCCAAACATAGCTCCACCACTGGGAAAAGATTTGGATATCCACAACAAAAATCGATAACAAAGAAAGTTATTGAGGCTAGTGTCAACAAAAGGAAGGCTTGCAAAAACTACAAGGACACTGAAGACCACGCACTTAAGTATCTGTAAAACCAAGCTCTAAAAGGATCAAAACGTCTCGTCAAAGAGGTTCAATTTTCATTTTTCTCCACAAGATTTCAAACAGCGACGGACAACTCGCACGAAATATGGAAAATAATAAATGAAGTTAAAGATAATTCATCATCCTGGATCATTTCACCAAATGCTGAAATGCAGCAGGCCCATGCAACTTCACTAATGCAGCATGCCCATGTGGTACAGCAAGCTCGATAAACTTCTTTTTCCAAAAAATGTTGAAAAAATTACCAAGGAGCAGCCACCATTAGATATTGATAACATCACCACACATGAAACTACAATATTAAAGTCAAAGAGGAGATAGCTGAGCAATTGGGAAAGTATAGAAACGCGCATATTAGGGATGGAACATAATTCCAATATTCAAAAGAGGAGAGCAGCTAGACCCGAATAATTCCTGCCCGGTTGCACTTTTGACAGTGTTTAGTAAAATATTTGAAAAGCCATTAAGCTTTCTTGATGAAGAATTCTATCGTAAATCCGCAGCAGTTGATTTTCAAAAGAACAAGGGTACTTTCGATGCGTTACTTTCTGTTTCCCATTATATCAATGAAAGTCTTGACAGAGGAGATTATGTTGTTGCAATTTTTGTGGACCTTAAAGGCTTTTTATGCGGTTAATCATGACCTATTACTTCAAAAACTTGAATCATATTGCATTCAAGGCAAACCGAAACAACATTTTAAAAGTTATTTGGAAGGAAGATTCCAAAGAAAATCAGTTAATGCAATTATTTGAGTCCTCGGTGTTTTTGTGCTTTCTGAAAATTATGTGCAATATTTACTTTTCTAATCACGCAAATTAAAAAACAACAAAACAAAAAGCGTTTTGTAGTTATAAAGCATATATATATTTCGAGGGTAAGTGTTCTCTCTTCATCAGTGTCCTACTCTATGGCCTAGTATAAATATTACCTCACTTAAATACCTAAACATTTTAACTCATGTAATTAGTATACCTGGCTTAATATACTCACTTAACCTTTTACTTATTTAGACTTAATCCTTTTATCTAAGAACATTTTCCCTTTTTTCTCAGAATTTATCCTAATAAAAGTTACTAAAATTATTATTACCCTTAATAATTATTACTTATCCCTAATTACCTCTAACATGTTGGAGTAGCCGTTTCCTAAATCATCGTTCAGCCGTAGACTTTTTGGTTGTCTTAATATCTATAGGCTGACACTTTTCACCGCCTGTACGATTCGCAATTCGATTTTATGATTATTCGATACGACGTGCCTCGCCTATCGAAGCAAACAAATCATCGGTGGCGAGGCACATCGTATCGAATAATCATAAGATCGATTGGGAAGATTTGCAAGTCGTACACGAGGTGAAGTGTCAAGAAATTAGGCGCTTACGAGTCCATGGATATTGAGACAACCAGCAAGTCTACGACTGAACGATGATTTAGGAAACGGCTACTCCAACATGTTAGGGACAAGTAATATTTGTTAAGGGCAATAATAATTTTAGTAACTTTTATTAGGACAAATTCTGAGAAAAAAGGGACAAGTTATGTAATTAGTTTAGGTGAGTAAATAAAGATAATCAAATGTTCTTAGATAAAAGTATTAAGTCTAAATAAGTAGAAGGTTAAGTGAGTATATTAAGCTACATGAGTTAAAATGTTTAGGTATTTAAGTGAGGTAATATTTATATTAGGCCATAGAGTAGGACACTGATGAAGAGAGAACACTTACCCTCGAAATATATATATGCTTTATAACTACACAACGCTTTTTGTTTTGTTGTTTTTTAATTTGCGCGATTGGAAAAGTAAATTTTGTACATCATTATCAGTTAATGTCTTGAGCGATCTAGCAACAATGAAACCGGATGTTCCTTAAGTCTCCATACTTGGTCTAACCTTGTTTTTGCTAAATGCTAATAATGTGATATATGTAAATTGAAAGGTCACCACACATTATATGCAGATTATACTGTTCCTCTTTATTCGGGACATGATACAGTTGCCAAGGAAAACACTGTCAACGAGGATCTAGAAAAATATCGCACGTGGCTTATCGAAATTTAGCTAGCATTGAATACAACAAATACAAAATATATTGTTTTTAAACAAAAGACAGAAGTTGACCTAAAAATTAGTGGCGAAAAATGTTAGGAATTCAATATCTCGCTCTTACCATAAATTATCATTTACCCTGGTTGCCACACATAAATAATTTGAGGAGACAATCAGCACCAATAACAGGTATGTTGAGAAGATATGGAGATTTTTCAATACATTACAACGAACTTGTACTAAATGCGTTTGTACTAACAAAGTTCCATTACGGGTAGTCCTTTAAAGTCAATCGTCAAAGAAAAAACCCTAATATCATATCAAGGATGCTAATTAAAGCCTATAAAAATATTCTAAATCTTACAATTCTAACTCCAACAAGACTGGTGTACAATTGACCAATTCATTCACCTTCAGCCAAGTCATTATTATGGAGAAAGCTAAGTTTATCGCCAAATATCTAAAATTCAGCGAATCGACACAAAACCCATTTATAAAAGTATCACACATAAATCCATATAATTCAAGAAATGGAAGCAATTTAGTAATATCTTTCGCCAAAACTGATCGACTTAAAAACGATACAACGAACGATGCTCTGCGTATTTGTAACAATCTTCCAGAGACAGTGAAAGAAGCGAACTCACTATTAGTTTTTAAGAAAGGACTTAAGGAAAACTGTTTGATGAAAGTCCTGAAGATTTACACCCTATCGATACTTAAAGAGACAGTTTTTTTATGAACTCAATGTTCTTCTTTCTGCGTTGTATTATTATTTTTTTATATCTGAGAGCTGTTCACGAATTGAACTAGATTAGCAAGAAAGGAGTACTTCACATGGGAGGCATAAAGGAATTGACGAGGTGTAAGTGCAGATCGCTCGAAAGTTGTGCGACGATGAAAGAATGATGGGGAGAGTGGTAGGAAATGGAGGTAATTTAAAAAAAAGTATTTATAAAAAAACTCTTGTTAGATGTTGCTATCCGGTAGAACGATGTTACTTAAAAACTCAAGGACATGAACGTAAAAGATGCGGTTTTAACATGAAGCGCGGAATAGCGTACCAGAGAAACAATTCTATCGTCGTGGAATAAATTGTGGTCATAGTTAAAAACAAATCGTAAACAAGAACAGGAATGAAAACCGGAGGATGAATGACTACTGCTTGTCAAACTCAAACATATGTTATTCCAAAAGAGTGGTTTGCAGAAACTTCAGATTCGCAAAAGTGATGAAGGATGAAGAAGTAATAAAGGAGGCTATTTCTAGCTCTGAACAAGCAGATGATGCGGAAGTTATATTCTTTAGTCCCACAAAAAGCTCAGTGAATACTGAAGATCTTTGCTATAAGTATCAGTATGCGTTGGGGGGAGGAGCAGCATTCGAAAATATTTTAAGGACCGTAGGAAAGTTAAGAGAAAATATTAGTAAGAATTAGTAAGCTGAAATTTCAAATTATTTCAACAAAGTACTATCTTTCTCTTTCGCAAGTGCTGAAAAAGTTTCTAATGTTGAACATAATAATAAGACGACCCGTACAGTTAATAAGTATTGTGCAAAGGTTGCCAAATTTATGTGTATGTATAAATTAAACTACTTATCACTACTTTTGGTATTATCCAATGAACCGGCAGTTTCAGGAATCTGACATAAGCGGAAAAATTCGGGTACCGGATTACCAAGCGCCTGCTCTATAATGATTTCAGAGAAACTTACTTGCATCCAGTTTAGAATTTTCAGGCAGTATACAAATAGCTCTTAATTTGAACATGTAACGATTTTCTATGAGCTTTGAGGCCTTTTTAATCGTAGAGTCTAAATTAAAGATAAAATTTCAATTTATGGAAGTTTACGTCCGACCATAATAGTCTGAAATAAATTGTTTATTGTAAGACCCATTTTACTTTTCATATGGTTTTTTATTATGAGACTTTGAGTTCTTTTTACTTTTAGCCTTAAAATATTCTTGATTTTTAAGTTCTGGTATTTCGTGCCATAAGTTTACCACTGCATTTTCCCCTGTCGTTAGCATCATGTTTGCCTAAAATTTGAAATTTTTATTATTTCTTATCAATTTATATAATCATTCGTACATTTTCATTACTAACACTGGTTCTTACAATTTGTTTGTTTCCTTCATAGTTTCCAAATGGTTGAAGCTTATCTGTGTTTAAAAGCACACTTCTTAATACGTTGCTGAAGAAAGTAAAATTGGGATTACTGCAAAATTAAATATTATTTGGAATTTACTCTTTAGAATTCGATCCAGCTAGTAAGAATATGGTACCATCATTTTTGCTATGGCAATTTATTAGGCTACAAAAATCAGCCTTTTTCCGTCGAATAGAGTCAGATATGTCAGTTCGTGAATATTCACTGATCGAATCTCCTTCTTCAGAATCATACAATTTTATCTCATCCGTGTGTGTAATGCATGAAATGACATATTTACTATCAATTTGTCTATGCCTGTAAAAATGCGTTGAATATAGCTATATTTATACTAATTACAAACGTACCAATTTAATTTTTGCACACTACTTTCGCTGTTAATAACCGTGCTTAAAGCATCATCTTCAGTCGGTTTAGATATATCAAAGATATTTATAAGGCCGTCAGTGGAACCAGAAATTAGAGAATCCGGATGATTAGGATGGAACTTTACACTGGTTACATCATCCTCGTGGCTTTCAAAATATGTTCCTAAGCATTTTTGTTGCCTTGCATCGAAAAATAATAAATATGCATCATTGCATATCGTTTCTGAACCAGCACAGACGATTCTATCATTTGAGTTTATATCGAAGCATGTTATTGGAATTTTCTTTTCATTTACTCTTTCTGGAATGAAGAATATCAAAATTGTTTGATTTTTTTTCTTAGCATGAATTTATTAAGGCAAATTGAGGGCTGTAGACAAAGCAGCAATTGTTTCGATTGAAAAACAAATTAAGGTATACAAAGAACGAACGAGATCAGGTATCACTAATGGATGCATATCAAAAATATGGCTAGGTACTATCTTCATAACAGCCATCGCTCTGTTGAGCTCTTCAAGTCCAAAAAAAATTACAAAAAAGTTGATTTTCACGCCGTTTCCTTTTGTCCAAATACTCTCAACTTCTTGAAAAAATGCAATGAATGTGGCATTGACATAATTGAAATGATACTTGATTTTGGCATACCAATTTATTTTCCGCACTTTTTAGATTACAAGGATGCCATCAGGAAACCATCAACTCATTGCTAAGAATCGGCAACGACTATATTACGATCAATTACAGAATTTTCCCAAGCGCACGAAAAGAAAATGGTTTTAGCCAGGAGCCTTTAGGCATCCAAATGTAAAAGACGCTTTTGCATCCAATGCCATGATAAAGAGCCAGCTAAATTGTTCGGGAATCTTCATTGTATTCTTTTTTATCGACGTCACGCAAGTCGAAATCGAAATTTGGATTGCGGAGACATTGTACTAAGCATTCTGCTGCCTTAGTCTAGTCATTTTATTCTACACGAAATCGGTTGCCTAACTCGCCTTTATGGATGTAGTAGGTTGGGACATTGTTATGGCGTGATCGAGACACTACATGGTAGAAACTCATCAAATAGGGTATATGACTTACCGTTGTATTGAAATTAAATGTCATATATATATATATATATATATATATATATATATATATATATATATATATATATATATATATATATATATATACTAACTAAAGCCGCATCGACGTTAAAAATGTTTATGTAGCATTTAAAGGAAATAACTTGCTGTAAGAGAACATTTGCCTTAATCATTCAGTAGTTGAGAATGAGACGACTCATGTAAATCACTTATGTTAGTCGAACAAAAAAGTCATGAGCGAAATGAGTAAGCTAGCGAAATTTAGGTTGGCCTTTATTTTTATGTTGCTTTGCAAGTGCGCACAAGTAACCTTATGATGCGATATTGTGGGAAGGCAAGCAAATCCTGTTGTCAAAAGTAACGAAGGCAAATGTTAGTGAGTGCATGTGCGCTCGGACTTTTGTGTTTTACCAGATACTTTCATTTTCTTATGTCGTCAATAAAACAACTTAATTTTGACATTTTTATCGCAACTCAAGAGATGATCAACCATATCAAGAATCCTGTATAAGCAAGTTGAATGAAAACTTTTAGCACCCAGGAGTAAAACGTGAGCCATATTGCGTCATTTCCGTTACGTGACTAAAAACACTGCCCACAATGAATCCTTTCCGTATTATCTATGACAGCCCTAATTTCCTTCATTAACTTCTAAATGTTGGAGTTGAAGATAACTTTCTAATATTTTAACACATTTTGCGCTATCATTTTTAGATTATAGGTAGAAAAATTACTTTTAAGGTCATGATTTACGTGAAAGGGCAATTTCGCACTACTTCCTATCCTTTCCTTTCACTGTGTGCAGTGGCATGGGTTTCTCATAAGCTCTTCTTTGACAGGCCAATGGAACCGAAAGTAAGTAAGCATTGCGGTTCAAGTTAAATGCGCTCTCTCCGGCGTACTAGCTTTGAAACTTTCTGTTTCCAAACAATTTCCATCCCTTGTGTTCGCAGGAGCGCAGTAAATAACTAGCTAGTTTGATCTATTGGGTCAAGTAATTTCAACCATGGGAACCAGGATAATGATATTTGTGGCCCCTGGCGGACCATTCTCTCCTTGAAATAAATCGTTTTCAACACAAATTACACTTACCGAAATAAGTGAATATCTTTTCGTTTTTGCGTAAATCAAAAACATCTATAACACCTTGAGTTGACCCTACATACAGGAGATTGGTGTTATCCTTCGCAAATTCAATTCCTGAAATCGATTCCTTTGCATTACATTCAATTTTGAGCTCTGCTGTATTAATCATCTGTGTCGGTGTGATTTCGCAGAGATGTACGGATCCTAGAGATGTACCAGTGGCAACTTTGCTGAAAGACCTACGCACAAGTTATTGTTATAATTTATTATAGTAAAGCTGAGCATGACTTACTTTTCAGCAGCTAGATGTAAGGCGTAGCAGGATTTATTTGGAATGATTTTTTCATCGATAATCGACCACTTCGTGAATTGCGACAATATTTCTCCATATCCACACGAGTCTGCGTCCTGTACTTCTTCTTCGTCTGAACTCATTCTGAATTTAAAGTTTGCAATAATTTTAAGAGAAATAGGGTCGATTAATGTGAATTTACTTTAAAAAATTCGGGAACAAACTGCACTTTCGTATGTTACCAAGGAATGGTAAATCTAAAAATTAAATATGTAGTACACTAATGCGCAACCTTTGAGGAACAAGATAAAACCGGAGTGGACATCCATGTGTACACGTTGTCGCAACTACCCCTGCGACCGCCTGCCTAACTACGTGTCTTTTTGCACCTACCCCTGCGACCGTGATTCTAAAGCTAGTTAAGGGGAATCCAATGGGTTGTCACAAGAAAGTAAACAAACGCTTATGCACTCGTAAATATGGTTTTATTGCAAATAACACTTCACAGAACAAGAAAATAGCATTGAATACAAATAAAGCATTATGGCCACTTATGATAGAAAACACTGTCGTATCGATAACCCATCGTTTTCTAGCAATAACGCACATTACACTTTTAATTGAGTTCCTCGCTCCGATTTACAATGTCACTTCTTAAAATGTTGTTATCCCTAAACCAGGTGTAATATTACTTTCACTACAGTCAAAATGTACCTCCGGACACGTTCTCGAACCGAAAAAACGACTAAATTCCGAATCATATCTCACGCGCCAGGTAAATTTCGCGTCCATGTTTAGTCGTCAAATTGACAATCTGGCTCTCGAGAGGAGAAATTGTGGAAATTATTGGAAATGAAATGACAATCATGCTCAGAAGGTGGTCGCATCATTTTCTATGGAGCTTATATGAGCATAGCCTCTCCATTTGTTCCGTTCCTCAAAGTGCGCAACACGCTGACACGTAAGTCTTGTCAAATTAAATTTGAAAGTGTAAACAAAACAATTTCTTTAAAATAACTTGTGTTCAGCCAACCCTGTACAGTGCAAAAGTGTCGCGAAGGTGACCAAAAATTGAACCGAAAAGTTGACAGTGATCATCAGTTTTGTTGTGGCGGGAAAACAAAAATGAAGTGATTGGTGCAGAATTGTCAAAGCAGCTATCGTGAGGACGTCAATCGAGAAGCAAATAACCGTCTAGAAGACGGATTATAGTTTACCATGAGTTTGTTCAAATTCAAGTTTTTGTATACCATATATGCACTTTTAGCAAAACTGACGATAGATACAAGCCATATGGCAGCAGCGCTTACTACCACACACATGACCATTAGTAGGCCGACTTTGCTGGATAACTTACATGGCGTTATATGAAGAATTGTGGAGATGCCAACAAAAATTCGAGGTTTTGTACGGTTTAGAGACGGATTTCTACAGTGAAATCCAGATGATCCGTGGAGAACACAATAGCGCTCCTAGTGAAGTGAAAATTATTTCAGTTTTTATACCCGTTTGGTTTTTATCGCCTTCCAAAGTGAATTTATAGGAGTTTGTTTACATCTCAACGCTGAGCTATCAGTCGAAGGTGCAAAACGTGTGCTTCATTTGCTCGTATTGGAAAGTTTAGGAACACAATGGGCTATACGAGGTGAATTTATAGCATGCACGGAATGCGTTCGGCACGTTTTTTATTCGGAAAATAGTATATATGACGAAATATAAGCATTTGCTAATGCCGCGGTTGGGTGACAGCTACCGGAAGCTTGTCCATAGTAGGCCGACTAATACATATGCAAATTGCTACCATATGGCTTGTATCTATCGTCAGTTTTGACTTTTAGCACAATTCTCTCTACTCTATAAGTATAGTAAGAAATGAAATTTGTTCTAATTGCATCTGCTATTTATTATATATGCTCTGATACAGGAGACGGCGAAAGATCAAATTAATTAAGCCCGAAAATTATGCCCAAAGACATATAAACACTCTATATCTATGATTATGCCACGAGCTTTTGCCTTTACTATTGTCAGAGCATATACACAATACTTAACCAGAGCTTATATAACTTAACACCAAGTAGTGGCAGCACTGTACTATAAATTGACAACAGCTTAGTTGACATCTTCCCTCCCTAAGGTTGACATGTTGTCATTTTGTTATTTGTTGACTTTAATGCTGTTAAATTCGCGCCGTGTGTGAATGAAGTTTGAATATCATGTTTAATTGGTAATTATGGTAAATATTATCCCGCAAGTGATGAGTTCGCGTGATTTTCGACTGTCGGAAGAAACAAGTCCTGCAGAGACACAATCCATCAATAATGTATTACAGTTGTGTATTATATCCTTTTGAAATGAACACTTAAAAAATGTCCACGTTGTTGGGAGTCAATTTTGGGAGCAAGTAGTGCTTCTCCTATTACTTTAGGGAAACATTTTCGTCAAAAATGCTACTAGATATTTAACTAAGCCATTCAAATTTTTATTTAGCAATTTAATGTATCATTTTCGTGCTCTAATTGAAAATAAATCATTGGTTACTATTTCCTTAACTACATAAATTACGAGCCGTTAAGGTCTCTTGACCAAGAAAATGATGAACATTTGGACTTAGCGTTGGAAACACTTGCTAAACCTGAAGGCTTAAAGACGGTTGATACTCACGTCTTGCGATTATTTACCGGCGTTTTATTGAATCGGCTATCAGGGGTACGTATAAGGTATTCGATAATAATTAAAATACTTGGTCGCATAATCAAATATTCTAAATTGTTATTTTTTTTGTGAAATCTACCGCTATCAATTATTCACAAACAGAAATACATAGAACTTTCCAAGTCACATCAATAATAAATTTAATAAAAATTAAAGCAAGTTTCATGATAACATATCAATGATAAAAAATATTTCTAAAATTTCCATCAAAATCCTTACACGTCTACAATGTCCTTTGCGAACGAATATTTGAACAGTATCACGTGTAATTGTTGTTGTAATTGATCAATTATCAATCGTCTATAACTCAGTTGTTTATGGCTCGATTTTTACGAAACTTTCAGAAAACATGCAGAAGTAGTAAAATTCGTAGTAATTATTTAGTTTAGGTGCCATACTCCCGCCCCCCATATGGCGTGACCCCCCTAGAACAACTTAAAATATTTTTTTTTAACTGTAAGTTTTGGAGGGCATCACTTTAGACTCACTTTCAAAATTTCATAACTCTAGTGTTTCGTTAGCAAAAGTATGATAAAAAAACAAATGCAAGTACAATAATGATGAATGTTCAATTTATTCAAATGAAACAAGATTTATAATATTTAGATGTAACGTTATGGAATACCTGGCCGTGACCTGCACGATGTGCGGATAAGAAGAGAGTGAACGAGTGTACGTTTTACTGAATACTTAGAACATAATGGAATTTTATGGAATCTAAACGGAAGTACATTTAGGCAGCTTGACAAACTTAGTAATTGTACTAGATTCTGATAAATTTTGATGAAAGACAAATTTGAATTTCTAACGAGGTCGCCACATCTAGCTTATGAGGTTTGGGAGGAAACTTGTGACGCACAGAAAGACGGATGGGCAGACAGGTCGCGATTTTAGTACAGTGTTATCAAACACCCTTGTTCATGGCCCACATGACACGCTATATTCAATCAATATGGCAATTAAAAATAAGTCGAAAAAATATCATTTTATAATCAAACGAAAACTATTACATATTATCAATTGGAAAAAAGTGGAACGAAACCAACCAACGCTATTACAAAATTACATAAAATATAAAAAAAAACAAGAAAATAGTGAACTTATAACGTAACGAATACGTAGCACTCCTTCTCGGGCCTTCGCTTCCTGCAAAAAACGCCTCCGGCTGTCCTCGGTCCATCGACCGCGTCTTCCAATTTCGAAATTCGAGCAGCAATGAACTGTCTTCATCGACCGAGTCAGACCAGCGTTTCGTGGACTTCCCCATTGGTTGCGCCATACATTTCTCCCAAATATGCCTTTGTGGGTATACGTTGTTCGTACGTACGGTTCACGTGGCCTGCCCATCCGAGCTTCCGCAGTCTAAGAATCACTGAGAGCTGTGGCTTATCAAAAATTTCATACAGTTCATGGTTGTATCGAATTCACCATTAGTCCCCGTTCGCTCCTACTATTTGCCTCAGGACCCGTCTCTCGAACGTGTTCAATACGCTTGTGGAAAGTTGGGTCAGGGTCCATGTTTCACAATCATAGCATAGAACAGGTCTTATCACAGATTTGTATAATGGAGCTTTCCTGTGTATGCAGCTGGCCTTAAAGATCGTCAAAACTAAATCAATTTTTTTGCGAGTTGTATTCTTCATCACTAGCAGTTTGATAAATTCGTCGATTTGATATATAGTGCTTATAATCCGTCTCAGGCATTCTTTACAAATCAGTACATGTACGAAGATATTTCCATTCGAAAGCTTTTAATTTTTCCATTGTAGTTGCATTCTGACTACACTAGATCTGGCATCCATACGTCAAGACTGATCTAACCAGGGTTTTGTGAGATTACTTTGACCTTTTCATCAATGTATCTGGAATAAAAGTGTAATCGAAGAGACATGACCACTTTTAATGCATTACTTACCAAGATATATTCATTATAGTACAGATACTGATCGAGATGAACACCGAGGTATCGAACACAGGATTTATGTGAAACCCGTTCGGTACTAGTCTTAACGGCCAGAACACGGAAGTCCTTTTAATTTCATTTCAGGCCTTGACTGGCCAACTGCATCATTGTCCGAAATAAAATTGTTTCGCACTTCTGCGCATTGCCTTTCATTCGCCAGTTGCCCGTGTAAAACGGCATATCATTATACATTTTTTGATGATTGTTTTGAACTACTGAAGCATTTCGGTCTGCCATATAAATTAGTATTTTGCTCGTCGTTGTGACCGTGTTGTACATGACGCTATATAACAGTACTAGTATGTTATAATATTGAAATAAGAAATCCAAATGAAATCCCGATTAACCACTCTAACTGTCCGCCTTTGTATTTTTCCGTATACATACCAGCTCAAATAATCAAACTTGGACCTCTAGAACGATTAGATTATTAGAAGCGCATGTAAAGGAAACAGGAGAGTGCTTCTGCCAGAAGGGTATTGTAAATTTATTCGAAATTCAAACAACGTCTTCTGAATATCCGAATTTGGCTCATACTCGTACACATATTCTATGAATTGAGCTTGGAAAACTAACATCTGGTTATTATGTCTTTTGATTTGCCGCCATTTTATTTTCAGTGTGCTGATCTCAATGTTTGAATTGTCATGATAGCATATCAATGTTACAAAACTTTTCCAAATTTTCATCAAAATCCTTACACATCTGTAGTGTTTGTGTCCTTTGCGAACATGCACAATATTTAAACAGTATCACTTTCTTAATTTTTTTAAGATTTTTCTGTCCAAAGATGTCCAATCGCGAGGAACCAGTGGGGAAAGCGAGGAAACGCTGGTCTGACTCGGTCGACGAAGAAAGTTCATCGCAGCTCGGATTTCGAAATTAGAGGGCGAGGTCAATGAACCAAGACAGTTAGAAGCGCTATTTGCAGGAAGCAAAGGCCCGAGAGGGACCGTAGTGCTACGAAGAAGAAGAAGCTTATGTGGTTTGCGAGAAAACTTACTGTGACGCACGGACGGGCGGACAAACAAGTCGCGATTTTAGTAGGGTATTGTACAAATTTTTTACACTACCCTAAAAATGTTCAGACGTTGATCAGATCCTTTCAAAAAATTGCCTGAAAACTGTCCCCTCAGCCATACTCTACGAAAAATGTGTGCTGCACGGTTCACTTCGAGAGCTTCGAAGGTGATCTAAATACGTATATATTCTTGTTAGAATAGCCCTCATGGTTTGAATAAATAAGCCTTGTTTAGAATAAAAAGCGTGGTTATTAGTCTAAATATGTAAGCCACCTTGTAAGACCTGCCTCCTGTGAGGATTGAACTCACGACCCCTGGTTTACAAGACCAGTGCTCTGCCACTGAGCTAAAGAGGCCTTTAAACCCAATTTTATCAATTAGACTCGTATGCATCTTGAACTTTTTAAATGTTTGGCATTTTATTAAAGAAATGGAATCCTTTTAACGTACTGTCTTGCAAAAAGATTGGGGACATACAACATAATTCTAATTGTTGTATGTCCCCAATTGTTTTTAAATTGGTAACTAGGTTATAGCAAAACGCAAAGTATATTTTTAATAATTTAATTTTACAGTCTATTAAAATCGGAACGATTTATCAATAATAAATTGAGTTGTAACGTTTGACCTCACAATACAAATTTGTAAATTTTTAACTGCCGATCGTTTTTGAAGTTTAGCGACTCCTGTAAATTTTTAACTGCCGATCGTTTTTGAAGTTTAGCGACTCCTGCCTGCTCAGAATCAAAGGAAAGCTATTAACGTACATGATGTCACCGTAGGGACTGTGAACAGTTATTTGATTGGTATACAAGAACAGGTTAATAGGTTTAAAAGCCTGGTGCCTATTGTGATATCATTCATGCATGTGGGCACGTGTCAGGAGCATTCAGTTAAGGCTTTGTAAATTTGTGAAACAAAATTCGCTTATACTCAGTATATTGTAAAATTCATTAAAACTGATTGCATTTTAGTGCCGCACAAGCTTTTTCGGTACTTACGGTGCCCGTTTTATCTTTGCTATAACTGATGGCAACGTTGTCGCCAGCGACGTAATATATGCATAATAATAATATTCTTTCTTTAAAATATTTGAAAATACGAAAGCATTTACGAACGCTTTTTTAGTTCAACTAATGTACGCCCAAATATAACATATATGTATACGATAGGATATAACATATAAATCACCACTTATATTAAGTTTAAATGAACTTACGAATAAACTTTGCACATTTTACATTTATAGTAACTCTTAATATCAATAAACTTCTCAATCATTGATTATATAGCTTTTAATTTTATAGATATTCGATTGTACTTTGAATGAACAATCTGCAACCAAACTGTTGAGCATCACGTCAAAATTAGATAGAGTGTATGATGCATTAGCTATTGTCATCCAAGATGTTCATACTCCTACCATACATATCATTTTACTGACAGACCTCAAAGTGCTAGAGCAGTGTTATACATTTTTTCAAAATAGGTAAATTTTATCAAACTAATTAAAAACATAAAAAATTGGCTACTTTCAGCATTAATAATGTTCCTGCACGCTTTGGAGAGTGTTCAACGGTTATATTTGGGAATTGCCAGAAAATTCAAAAGAAAGTCATTGATATCATTTTAAATAACATTCATATATTTGTATATAAAAATGACATAAACTATGACGATATTAATTCATGTAAGTATAGTCTACGCAAATGAGATTGTATTATAATGGCTTTGATATGGATTTCTCGCCTAGTATTTCTGGGTTTATGCTCCGTTGGAAAGTTTATAGCTCTCGTGGATGTTAAAACAACTGCCGACACTTGGAAGTGCATTTCAAAACTAGGTACCGAGTGTTGCACTTTCGTGAAAAACAATAATATTCCAATTCCATGGATTAGTTTCGCTGTTGATTTCCTTTGCGATGAAATTTATCAGAGTATTTTGATAATTTTAGAAAACACAACAGATGTAATTTTAAATGCAAATCGCAATATAAAATGCTAACGGAATATCTTTAATAGGATGATTTGCAATCTTATACAAAGATTGAAAGGATACTTAAAATCAATTCCTTCTACTTGAAAGTTGTAACGAAATTCGCTTCTGACTTTACGCATCAATTTTTCGATGGATATGAGTCATTTGTGAAACTTTGCGTTCTTTTAACGAGGTATTTGCATCTAAATATAAAGTTGTCCATTTCTCATATTTTAAATCATATGCAGTTTGCCAGAAAACGTCGTAAACTCAAAAGTAGGACAAAACATCAAGCAGTACCTGACAGTAGGGGTGAATGCTCTTCTCACCGAAATATTTCAAAGTACTGGCTTTGAAAATGTGATTACTAATTTTTTATTGAAACGCTTTTTATATTACCGTCTTTTAATTGTAGGCCCTTTGTAAATTCGAAATAGCGGATTCTCAGATATTCCATGCGTTTTGCTTACTTTCAATGGAAGTTTTAGAACAAATAATTATATCACCTGAATCATCAGTTGCCGAAGTATATTTTCACAGCAAGAAAGTGACAATTGTCAGCAAACTTTTGGAAGAAATCGGTAAGTAATTAATAGCTGAGGTGGATAATATTATAAATATATACAGTTCAAATGATCAGGGTCTGCATTAACTTAGAGGACTGATATTAAACGTAAACGGCAAAAAATGGGAATTAGGTAACTTAAACTAACACTTTCTAACTCAAAGGAAAACTACCACGTGAACTTAACTTCTTGCAAAATAGACGAGCCAGTCGCATTTCAATACAAATGGTAACCTATGGGACGGCATTAACATTTTGGCACGGTCACTAACAACCGCTAAAGAACTTTTCCTGAAACTCGACAGCGAAGCAAAACTAGTAAGGCTACAAATCAATGAGCACAAAACAATGCTTATGAGGCAGTCGAGGAATACCTCTAATACTGAAAATATCACCTTTTTTTTGCTTTACCAGTACAACCCCTTTCGTTTCTTCTATTAGAGATAGTTAGAGTATTTCATTATCTTGATCGAATGTATCGGCATTCCACAAAGTATGGTGGCCAGTACCATGTTTTGGCCATGTGTCCGTCCACCCAGCTGCGATAACTTCTGATTTTAAACCAGCAAGTATCGTAACTTATAGTCCGTCTGAAGAATCACTCGCACTGAATCTCGTTGGCGTCAACGAGACTCGAACCAGAGACCTTCGGTTTACGTGTTGAGTGCTCTAACCACTGCACCACGCGGACTATCACACTTGGCGAATACGATATCGAAAATTCGGGCGAATTTGTGTATTAAGGCGCCAAAATAACGAAAACCAGCAATGAAAGAGACGACATACGCCGAAAAATATAGCTCGCAAATAAAATTTTTATTTAGTTTTGACGATCCTGAAGACCAACTGCATACACAGGAAAATAAAGCTCCAAGTATACAAGTCTGTGATAAGACCTGTGCTATGCTATGGATGTGATACATGGACTCTAACCCAAGCAACCGCAAACATATTGAACGCCTTCGAAGGATGGATGCTGGAGCGAAACTAGATGGGGACCAATGGCGAATTCGATACAACCATGAACTGTATGAAATTTTTAACGTGCCGGAGGTCTCAACGATTGTAAGACTGCGGAAGCTGCAATGGGTTCGCCACATGGATCGTATGGACGAACAACGGATGCCCAAAAAGGTATTCGTTACGAGAACTGAAAGGCGGAGACCAGTGGGGATACCGAGGAAATGTTGGTCTGACTCCGTCGACGAAGGCAGTTCATCGCTGCTCGGATTTCAAAATTAGAGGACGCAGTCAATGGCCCGCAACATTTGGAGGCGCTTGTTGCAGCAAGCGAAGGCCCGAGAGGGGCTGTAGTGCTACGCAGAAGAGAAGAAGAAGTTACATTTCTTCTTAGATGCCTAATGTCTTCAGTGCTGTGGTGTTGTGCGAAGGGTTAAAGACTCGTTTAAAGTATGATGTCCATCTTCTCTTAACCTTACTTTCATCTACGATAATATTACGGGTTTCGTCGCGACATCGCGTGGTCTTCGGCTAATAACCATAAGCTTTTTACAACTTCTTAACTTGCTTTCACAAGCAAATAGAATATTTCGTAAAAAAATATTTTTTGACGAAATTGGAACATAAGGGTCATACAAGGTCATACAATTTTTTTTGGCGTGGCCATCTGTGAATGAGATTGTGCGTTGGAAAGTTACATCCATCTCTGACTTCCAGTGAAAGTTCGGTGACATTCGGTTCAGTGGAAGCAAACTTATTGCGTCTAAAGTGACAGTGTGTTTGTGTCATCGGTACAAAAATGAGTTTCGAACAAAAAGCTAATATCAAATTTTGTCTTAAAATCGATAAAACGTTTACTGAAACATTTGAATTGATGATAAAAGTTTATGGCGATGATTGTCTATCTCGTGCCAGAGTTCATGAATGGTTTACACGTTTCAGAGATGGTCGTGAGGACATAAATGACGTTGAACATACGGGCCGCCCAAAATCAGTGATCATCGAAAACTCCATCGAAATTGTGCGTGAATTTATCAAAAATGAGCCGAAATCATCGTTGAAATTCATGGAATCGGAGTTGAATATCTCCAAAACATCAATTTATCGCATTTGAACCGATCATTTGCGCTTACAGAAGGTCTGTGCACCTTTTGTTCCCCACAAGTTAACTGATGACCAAAAATTGCTCCGAATTCAACATTCGAAAGACATCATTAAAGAGGCGAGAAAAGACGAGAGCTTCCTTTACAACATTGTAACTGGTGATAAAATGTAGTGTTTCCAATATGAACCCGAAGCCAAGCGTCAAAGTTCGGAATGGAAGGCCCCAGACGAGCCACCACCCAAAAAATCGCGTTTGGAGAAGTCAAAAATCAAGTCGATGCTCATTTTTTTTACGATTTCAGGGGAATTGTCCACAAGGAGTTCGTTTTCTATCTTGGCGATTTGAAGCGTTTGTTGCATCGCATTCGTCGAATTCGGCCTGAATACCACGAAGGAGGAAGCTGGCGCTTATTGCATGATAATGCACCATCTTATCGATCCGATCTTGTGACTGATTTTTAAACTAGAAATCGCATTTTAACCATCAATCACACATCGTATTCGCTTGATATGGTTCCCTGTGACTTCTACCTATTCGGAAAATTGCATTAGGCCATGAAAGGAAAACGCTTTGCGTCCTTAGAGGGCATCCAAAAGGCTTGTACCGACATCCTGAAGGACATTCCGGTCAATGATCTGAAACACGCTTTCGAAAAGCTTTTGGATCGCGCAAAAGAGTGTATCGAGGCCGGAGGAGACTATTTTGAATAAATAAACTCGAATTTATCAGAACAAAGCTCCTGTCGTTTCTATTTTAGCTCAGTCTCGTTTATTTTGGAAAGCACCTTGTAGAAAAGACAATTAGTGAAATTTTTAAACATCTAGGTGCTTCTTTGAAGAAAAATGATTGAATATTATGTAAATTTGCGCAGTTTTTTCGATTATTTCGAAAAATTTTTAACCCATTTTAATTTAGCAACTTTCAAATTAACCGTTTTTGAGTGGTTTAATACTAACAATTTTTATATCTCTTGCGGCAAAATTCTCTGGGCTATATAAAAAAACTTACTATACAAGTCGAGCCAAATATTAGCCTACGCGGACTACATTCACATTTTGTCACGGTCATACACAACTGCCAAAGAATTTTTCCTGAAACGATAGCGAAGCAAAACTAGTAGGGCTATAAATCAATGAGAATCAAACAACGCTCATGACGCAGTCGAAGGAAAATATACAAAATACAACACTTGGCGAATACAGTATCGAAAATGACGGCGACTTGTGTATTTAGGAACCGCTAATGAAAGAGACGAAATGTTCATAGGGTTGAGTTAGAGAACTATGAACAGGTGGCCTACATATAAAAACATGAGAACAAGTGTTCAGGTCCTTATAGATGAACGTTCTGTGTTGATTGCTTGAATTTATTTGAACAGGTTTTATATTATGTATAAAATTCTGTAATCGACTCACTATAACTTCATTAGAAATTTTTGGTTGAGGAGAATCGATACGGAAATGACCAGGGAGGTGAATGTTCTCCCCGTAAACCATCATTGCTGGATTGAAATCCGATGATTCGTAAAGCATACGAAGTGCTTGTTTCAAAGGACGATACCATCGCTCAAGTAAACCATCAGTTTGTGGATGGTAAGGGGACGACCGTTTACGTCTGAAACCTAATTAGATACTTAGCTCCTTGAATGAATGAGATTCAAATTGAGGTCGCTGATCAGTTATAATAAACTTCGGGACTCCAAAACGTGAAACCCAGTTTGTACAGAATGCTTGTACGATGGATTGTGCTGAAGCGTCTCTCATTAGAATGGCTTCCGTCCATTTTGCCATACGATCGATAATTGTTAAAAAATATTTACATTGATTCACCATAGGAAAAGGTTTCGAATCTTTTCGTTGGTGTATCGAACGGCCATAAAGGTAAAAAAACGTATCTTGTGATTTTTGATCTTTGCAATTATTACAGGATTTTACTTTATCTTTAATATTAGCCCTCATTTTATTCCATAAAAATTTAAACATGATTAATTTAGCTTTAATTCCTGGATGATTTAAATCATGAATTTGGTGGAAAACTGTTGTGTGAATTGTTGAGGAATAAATGGTCTTATTAAATTTGCCTATAATCACAAAAATTTGGAATAGCGACTTCTTCAAAGCGAAATGAATGATTTTGAAGAAGTGTATGTAGCGCAGAATTATTTTATTGCGCTCTGGCAATTTCTTCAAAATCAAAGGGTGATGGCAACTCAATCGTTTCTATTCTAGATGGAGTATCAGCGACTTGTTGTTACCAGATATGTATTGAATATCTATAGATAATTGTGAATATAGTTCAATTGCCGAGTATTGGAGAAGCCTTCTCCGGATTTTGTTGAAAAACATACACTAGAGGTTTGTGATGAACGGATACCCAAAAAGGTATTCGTTGGGAGAACTGAAGGCCGGAGACCAGTGGGGAAACCGAGGTCTGACTCGGTCGACGAAGACAGTTCATTGCTGCTCGGATTTCGAAATTGGAGGATGCGGTCAATGGACCGAGACAGTGGGAGGCGCTATTTGCAGGAAGCCAAGGCCCGAGAGGTACTCTAGTGCTAAGAAGAAGCGGTTTGTGATCAGTGAATATAGTAAACCTTCTAATAAATGGCTAAAGTGCTTAATGGTATAGTAAATAGCTAAAAGCTCTCTATCGTAAGTACTGTATCGAATTTGTGATGGTAATAATTCTGAGAGGATGTCAATTATTGTCAATTTTCTGTTGGACGACTCCACCTATAGCAAAATTTGAAGCGTCTACAACCAAGGAAAGTTGAGCAGTTGAAGAAGGGAACTGTAATAATGTAGCTTGAGATAGTTGCTGCATTGGTTTTTTCAAATGCTTCATTAGCAAGAGAATCCCATTCGATTTTCCGGTTACCTTCCGTCTTGTTACCGTTAAGGAATTTATGGCGCTTTGAATAAACCAATATTAAAAATTAATCATACCAAGATATCGTCTTAACTGCTTAACTGTTTCTGGTTTCGAAAAATTTTAATAGCCGAGACACTTTCTGGGCAAGGTTTAATATCTTGTGAGCTAATGTAATCACCGAAAAATTTAATTTCGGGTTTAATGAAGTTACATTTTTCCAAATTAATTGTTGAACCAAATTCCTGTAGTCTTGTTGTTAAATCAGTACTTTTAACCTTTGTTTTATATTCAAATCGAACCGCCCTTTTGTAATTCCCTTTTAATCGCTTGTGGAGCCTCCTATATTTTTGTTCTTAATCTAACACAACGATAGTTGTCAAATTCAGTTCTTCTTTGTATTCTGTCGAGACAAGTTGTACTTTTGTGTTCTGATAAATCTTTATTACTGGACAATAAACCTGAACAGGTTTATTGTCCAGTCACGCGGCGCGAAATAAAAGAAACTGTAATAAGTTAGATTGATCGGAAATCGGTACGCGAGAGTGATGTGTTTGATTCTCGAACGTTCGACGAAGCAACCAAAAATTCAAGATGGCTACCACCGCCATGACGCGCATCGAACTTCTAACAAAGGACAACTTTGACACGTGGAAGATCCACATGAGGGCCCTACTCATAAAAAATGACGCGTGGGGCTACGTGAATGGCTCAAAGGTAAAGCCTGAGCCAGGCGAAGAGAACAACGCCGAAATAGAAGGATGGGAAACGGGCGATAGCAAGGCTATGTCGGACATTTTCCTGGGGATTTCATCCTCGGAACTGAAACAGGTCAAAGATTGTGCGACGTCGCGAGAACTTTGGCTAAAGTTGGAGACTGTTTACCAGTCTAAGGGCCCCGCGAGGAAAGCGAACCTGCTGAAACAAATCGTCTTACAGAGGATGAGCGAGGGCGACGACGTTCGCGACCATCTGCGAAAATTCTTTGACGCTGTTGACCGACTGAGCGACATGGAAGTGCCGATAAACGATGACCTACTGTCGATACTGTTGCTTTACAGTTTACCGGCCAACTTCGACAGTTTCCGGATTGTTATCGAGTCACGTGACGAGCTTCCCACCCCGGAAACACTGCAAATCAAAATCGTGGAAGAAAGTGACGCGCGAAAGAACAATGGACCAGTGCAGAACGCGATGGTAGCGGACAGGTCGAATCAACAGAAAACGGGTAAATCGGAGAAACGCGACGGAAGGAAATTCCCGTTCAAGTGCTACAAGTGCAACAAGCCGGGTCACAAAGCAGCAGGTTGTCGATCCAAGAAGAAGAGCGATCAGGACAAGACGAAGACTGGTAGCTTTACCCTGTACGCTGCTGTGGAATCGAGTGCGCCTGGTGACGAGAGTTCCATGCTGGTTTATTCGACGCAAAAACGGTGGTGTCTAGATAGTGGTTGTACCGCGCACATGGCCAGTGACATTGACGGTTTCGAGAGTGTAGATGAGAACTTTTCAGACTCATTGAACCTGGCCAATTCTAGCTCCACGAAAATCAGTGCTAAGGGTGTCGCGCGATTGGTTATCCGAGTGAACGAAGACGATGAGACAGTTAACTTGAGTGACGTGCTGTACATGCCGGACTTACGCATGAACTTGTTATCGGTCGCGAAGATCGTGGACAAAGGTTACCGAGTGACCTTTTGCAAACGTTCGGCGGAAGTCGTCAGCGAGAAGGACGATCGCGTGGTGTTGTGCGCGGAGCGAGTCAACGGACTCTATTTTGTGAACGACTCGCGCGCTGCCGAGCAGCCGAGCGCCGCGCTTGCCAGCCGGAATCACGAGGTCCCTGATGGATTGGCACAAGGCTTTGGGTCACTTAAACGTGAAGGACATTCGCGAGGCATCCAAAAACAACGTTCTCCGAGGACTTGATTTGAGCGACGACGATGCAACGGTGGACTGCGAGGTGTGCATCAAGGCGAAGATGACACGCCAGCCCTTCCCCAAGGTCTCCGAGAGGAAGTCAGCTCCAGGCGAGCTGATACACTCGGATGTGTGCGGACCGATGCGCATGCAATCCAACGGTCACGCCAGGTATTTCGTCACCTTTATAGATGACGCTACTCGATGGGGCGATGACGCTACTCGACGGAAAAACGAGGTGTTCTCCGAGTTCCAGGCGTTCAAGAAGATGGTCGAGACGCAGCACGACTGGAAGATTAAGTGCCTGCAATCCGATAATGGCACCGAATATTCGAACAACCAGTTCGATGACTTCCTGAAGCGCTCTGGGATCAAACGTCGGCTAACCGTTCCGAACAATCCGGAACAAAACGGTATAGCTGAACGGAGGACATTTATTCCGTTCCACCCAGCTATTTGAGTTCATGCCGGTTACTGCCGGTATGTCGAAACTACCGTATCCAGGGAAGCGTCATGAGTTTCTTTGAGGTAGGCAATTTTCAAATTAATTTGTTCTTGTTGGGCACAACGAAACTAAAAAAATGTTTTTTTCTTCAAAAGCCACCGGGCCTTGCTTTTTTGAGTGAGCAGATGCGTTTCGACTATTTGAGTCATCTTCAGTAGTCTATACGCGTCTGGTCCCTCAAAAAAGCAAGGCCCGACAACTTTTCAAGAAAAAAGAGAATTGGCTTGTAGATATCAATTTAAAAAAATATAACTGACTGAAAATGAAAAAAAAATATTTTAAAATTCATATTTTCATTGAACACAACCCTGTACCTCATTTGATGATGTGAAAACATTTCAAATTTTTAGGTTGTAATGGGTTATAAGAAGTGAATATGTCTAATGCAAAAAAAATTTCAGATGTGAGCGTGATACTGAAAAGAAATGTATATGAAAAGCTGGTATCGACAATTGCGGCATTAATCATATCAATTTCAAGTCTTCCCCACGTTTTGAGTTACTTTGAAAACTTGATGTTGCAAGGTATTCTTTCGACCGATTATCTACGCAGTCTTGTATGCTGTGATGTTATGTGCATGATATTTCGGTAAGCTCTGGGATATTGCAACTATATTTTTCATCAATCAAACTTAAATATTATTTTTATAACAGGTTCGCAAATGAAAATGTGCGGCGATATTATTTTAAATTTTATTTGGATATTTACTTTACTAATCCTATATTTGCGATAAGTTTAAAAGCAGTATTCTTAAAATTTTTACTACGGTGTTTTTATAAGATTTCATCTGAAAGCCAAAAGATGTGTCTCGTCCAGGAACTAGTAAATGAAAATTCGAAATCTGATGTACTCAATAAACTAGAACTTATTTTTATTGATAGTAAATCAAGAGAAATTTTAAATCTATCAAACAGATCAAAAGATGCCTTAATGATTTTGAAGTCCAGCGTTACCGATTATGTAAATTTACCCTCAGCTGACTCGTATTATAAACTGGTAAGGTGGATATAACACAAGATATGTATTCAACTATATTAGCAATATTTTTAAGGCTTTAGAGCTTCAACTGTTTTATCATGGAGATATCGACGATTTACTTTGCAAACAATTAACGAACCTTTGGACAGAATCAATTATAAATCAAGAATCACAACGTAATGCTACATTGAATAAATCAATAATGAAGTTTCTACAAAACAATATAACTACGTGTAAAAAACTAGTCAGTATCTCATCCAATTTAACATTTTCTCTTAATTCATATGAAAGCCGACTTCTTGTACTCAAAACTTTGATCTTGGATTATGAAAATGGTCTAAAACAGGAAAATATACGACTCAAAATACTAGATTTGTCACCAAGTACAAGTGAAATCCTATTCATTCACGCAAGATATTGTACAGAAAACAATATTTTGTCTCTTGTCGATACATATGGCAAAACTTCAGTTAATTTTGACTTAAAAGTTGAATACGTTCGCCATTTGTCAAGGTGTACAGTCAAACATTTATGCAAAACTGACGCAACAAGCTCAAACGAGGTTTCAGGAGATAACCCGCCGAAGCGTCAACGACTTTCCAAAGCATGTACATTATTAAGCGAAGTGAAAAAGGCGGCCGAAGAAATTAAACGCTATTATGAGAATGAAGAATGTACTGATGACGACTTAGATAATATAATGTATATTGTTAATATTTTTAATGAAGTCACTCGTAGTAAAAAAGCAAATGATTAATAAGCTGATGAATCTTTTATTTCAGTAAGGCTTTTTGTTTTCTCGGTTTTGCTCTATTTCCGTATGCGAAGACGAGACAAGGACGACACATTCAGCCCAAATTTACTGTGAACAATTCAGATACAGTTCTACTAACTATGTGTGTACGTCTTGCCAAAATTTTTACGATCCCAAAAACACACGTGTCTGGGCATTCTACTAACTAGCAGCTGCAGCTAGAACAAGTTTTATTTCTAGCAGTACTTATGAATAAGGAGAAATGATTTAAAATTGTAAATGCATTACAAACAAAAACTTGATTTGCAAGTACTTGCTCTAACTCATGCTAAAATTTAATCCATCTTTTACACATTTACCCTTTAATTTCTTTATTAGAATGTATGCGGTATAGAGGCCTTATAATATAGTAGGTGTTCTGACCAAGTCATTTCACCATCATTTGAACATTACTTAAAACTATGCGTATTATCGTATTTGTATGCGATTATTACAATTAGCTAGAGTGAAAGCAAATGACTCGCCCAATCCGCTAATTCATACCCTGGCGAATTGAAAATCAGCAGTTGCTACCACCTATCTTTTGGCCGTAACCTAGCCTCATAGACTTTAGCTAGTTATAAGTAGATATTTAAGTTATGTTAAGCTAGTAATAAGTTCAGTAGAGGTTTTTTTACACATTTATTTGCCTTTCTTTTCATTCTGACAGTACAACGATTGCAACTCCTATTTAGTGCATACACTCTGCGCGTTTGTTAAGGAACGATCGCAATGGAACAATTAGGCAATTCGTAGCAACTGCACCATCCATTAACCAAAAGATCAATTTCTACAATATTCCCACTTTATATTCGTATCATAAATGCTAAGTATAAACGGTTTCGCATGGAAATATTTCAGACACGCACTAGATCAGTTTATCTGTCAATTTTTGTTATTCTTTTAAAATATTAAACTTGAATTGCGGAATTTTTTAATTTGAATTTAAAAAAAGCAGCAAAAGCCAAACCCTGCTTATTCAGGCAACAGCGGGCTTCTTCTTCGTAGCTCTACAGCCCTCTCGGGCTTTCGCTTCCTGCAACAAGCGCCTCCAACTGTCTCGGTCCATTGACCGCGTCCTCCAATTTTGAAATCCCAGCAGCGATGAACTGTCTTCGTCGACCGATTCAGACTAGCGTTACCTCGGTTTCCCCACTGGTCTCCGCCCTTCAGTTCTCCCAACAAATACCTTTTTGGTTATTCGTTGTTCGTCCATACAATTCACATGGCCAGACAATTCCAGATTCCACAGTCTTACAATCGTTGCGACCTCCTGCTCGTCAAAAATTTCATAAAACTCATGGGTGTATCGAATTCACCATTGGTCCCAGTCTAGTTTCGCTCCAATTATCCGCCTCAGGACCCGTCGCTCAAAGGCGTTCAATATATTTTCGGATGCTTTGGTTAGGGTCCGTGTTTCACACCCATAGCATATCACAGGTATCACAGATTTGTATACTTGGAGCTGGTTTTCAAGATCGTCAAAACTGGATAATATTTTTTTTTTTCAACCTAAGCTATTTCCTTTCAAATGATGGAAAGGTTTTTGAACTTTATACATCTCATGAACTTTGAACTCAGTGTAAAACAAAAGCACCATACCGAAATGATAGATGTCGTCAATATCTGCCAGCAAGCGAAGGAAGGTTTTTAGGGAAAGACGAGATCCACTTGTGAATTAAATCCCAAGTTTTTCTACTCCGGTTGTTGCAAAAAAATCAAACAATGTTTTTCATTTTGTTCAGCCGCAAGGCAGCATAGAGCCGGACAAGTGAGTTTCCAGGTTACCGGTATGTACTTATAAGATAACTCCAGTTTGCACATTTACTAGATGTCGCAAATTCCTTATACAATTTGTAGATCTTGTAATGGCGCTCTGACGTCATTTTAAGAAATAGTCAAAACGGCACAAGGCGGATTTCGAAGCTGGAATTTATTGTTTATATTCGAGCTGAATTTCAGACAAAACGAAATTTCCCTGCGCGTTAAGTGCTTGAGTGTTTAAAAAGGGTTCGCGGAAAGCGCTCTGAAATTATTTTCTTATGAAAGTTCGCTGCGGTCTTAATGTGTCAGCGATCATTATGCTAGACTTGACGAGGCAATAAAACTTAAACAGTTCTCTGCCTTTAGTGACTCATTCGTCTGTTCGCTACTTTGGATGTCTTTTTAATACCGGCCACTTGGAATGGGCGTCAAATCCACGCGCTCTTCTAGCACTGTTTCGAATTGTCTCTTTGCTACATCGACACCATCTAAACTAACATGCGTCAGAAGAGTGTGGCCACTGCAGCCAAATCCAACACCACACTACCGGCGTCAAGTGTTTGTGGGCGCTACGTCGTCCTACAACTAATAACAACGTTTTATCTATTAATAACAAGGATTCCATGTTGTCGTGACGCTGCCTTCTTTCAGAAAGAGACTGGAAAAGTTCGAGGCTACGCCCGGTCGCTACATGCTCCTTCAACGGTAGAGCTTTACTCCACACACTGATGACATCAGGCGATGAGTAGTAGTAGATATCTGAAATAGTGCAGGGATGACCGATATCTACTGGGTATCGCTACACGTGTAATGCAACACGGATGTGACATAATATTGCCGCCAAAACAGCATACGCATTGCGGATGAAATTAGGGGGTGCATTGGCTGCTCGATTAATACATAATAACAGACCGAAGGAATCATATATCCACTGGAAAAGTCTCAAAGCTTTTATATCTGAACTAAATAATACTGACCAGATTCTACGGGTCAGTATTACCAAAGTTGCACTTTGATTTGATTGATTGAGGGGTTCCTGATATTTCAATTATCCACTCATTTACCTATGAAGACTGATCATTTTATTAGATAAGACTGATTATTTTATTAATTTCTATTAAATGTGAAAGTAAGAATATGGCTGATTTATAATTTATACTAAGAATAATAATGCATGCAATATATTTTTTGCTATTCTTTAATAATTGAAGAGCAATCTTTGAATTTAGCTTAATAACAACGTTTTCATTTAAATGCTGCAGTAAATAGAAGCACATATCATAAAAAAAGTTGACTTCAAATTTAAGTGACTCAAATGGCCCAAATGACCAAATCATTCTTTTTGTTCACTAAAAAAATAATGCAAATATACTGAGTCACCAAAATGAACAATTTTTTCGATCACTACTGCAGGGTCTTTCCTAAGATTAGAATTATCTTCCGAAACATTTTATTTTAAGGTTTTGTCTTTTGTATTCAACCACAATAACGAAAATCTAAATATGCATCGAACAGTTACTCCTAAAAACACTGGTCTGCAACGAAAAACTCCTGTAAACAAAAATATGATTAGTATGAAGTATTCAATATCCTAAATCTAGATCTGTTTTTAATTTTTTGCTATCACGTATATATTTAAAAAAAAAAATTTTTTTAATTGCATAAAATTCTATATTTTTTACTGTTGTTCGTGCATTAGCGCAACCTCATTTAGTTGAGATAGTGGTTATGCACAAAAAAACAACTCGTACTGATAGAAATACGAATATATGCGCCTGCGCAGTTGTCGCTGTGACTTCGTGGCGCTCAGTACGTTAACAAGTTTTATAGTGATTGTTTTGTATTTACACGGAATATTTTGGTAAGTTTCGAACAATATTGATACGTGTGGTGAAAATTACATAATAATCTCAGTTACAGTGCAAAATAAAGTCACACGATAGGAATATTGCTTTGATTTTATAGCAATTTTTATTATATTGCAGGTACATAATGCCAAGGAATTGCAAAAAATCTCCAGATATGTTTTGCTACATTTGTGGTGAATTTACTATAAAAGCTCAGAGAAATGGTTTGTCTAGTCTCGTTAAAAGTGCCTATCAACGTTATTTTGGGTTTCCGGTTGATGACAGGGATAAAAGTTGGCTCCCGAAAATGTGCTGCAGCAGTTGCTCAATAACCTTACGTGGTTGGCTTAGAGGAAGTCATAAGACCATGCTCTTCGCAACGCCTATGATTTGGAGTGAACCACAAAACCATGAAAATGATTGTTATTTTTGTATGACCAAAACAAAGGGATATACGAATAAAAAATAAAAATATGATTCAATATCCAGAAATACTATCTGCACAAAAACCAGTTCCTCGAAGCATAGATATTTTGCCTCCAATGTGTAATAACAGCGATGAAACTCCAATTGATGAAAACTTTTCTCCTCAACTTACTCAATCAAGTACCGTATCTATTTCTTCAGCGTCATCTATAAACTTAGAAAAACCTCATCTACTAACTCAATCAGATTTGAATGATCTTGTTCGAGATTTAGGACTCTCAAAATCAAAGGCTCAACTTCTCGGATCACGGCTTAAACAATGGAATTTATTAGAGGAAAATACAAGGGTCTCATATTTTCGAAACAGACATGAAGAATTTGTTAGTTACTTCACCAAAGAGAATGTTTTGGTATTTTGTAATAATGCTAACGGTCTTCTACAAGAACTAGGTTTTCCTGATGAGCCCAAAGAGTGGCGACTTTTCATTGATTCATTTAAAATAAGTTTAAAAGCTGTCCTACTTCACAATGGCAATAAATATCCTTCAGTTCCTCTCGCACATGCAACAAATATGAAAGAAAATTATGTAAATATGAAGTTGTTATTGGAAAAAATTAAATATTCACAGTATATGTGGTATTTCCGCTGATCTTAAAGTTGTAGCAATGTTAACTGGCTTACAAGGAGGATATACAAAATATTGTTGTTTTTTGTGAGTGGGATAGTCGGGCGAGAGATAAACACTACGTAGTAAAAAGCTGGCCACGAAGAACGAATATGATGCCTGGTTTCAAGAACGTTAATGAGGAACCTTTAGTTCCAAGTGAAAAAATTTTTCTTCCTCCACTCCATATAAAGCTGGGTCTTATAAAGAATTTCGTTAAAGCCATGAATAAGGATGGTGAAGGCTTTCAGTATTTAAAGACAAAATTCCCCCGAATCAGCGATTCAAAATTAAAAGAAGGAATCTTTGTGGGTCCCCAAATACGCGAGCTCATGAAGGACACAAATTTTACAATAAAACTGAACGAACCCGAAAAAAGGTCATGGACTGCTTCTGTCGAAGTGTACCATAATTTTCCAGGAAAAAAAAAGTGAAAACTACCAGGATACTGTCACAGAACTTATTTCTTCGTATAAAGCCCTAGGTGTTAACATGTCTTTAAAAATTCTTTTTTTGGACTCTCACTTGGATTTCTTCCCACCTAACCTTGGAGCAGTATCAGATGAACATGGTGAGAGGTTTATTATGCACATAGAGAGGCGCTACACTGGAAAATGGTCAGAAGGAATGCTTGCAGATTTTTGCTGGTTTATTCGGCGTGAAACTCCACTTGAAAATATGAAAAGAAAGAAAACCACAAAGTAAAATACTATTATTAAGTAAAAAACATATTGTAATATACGTTTTAATGTTTTTTCATGGTCTGTATCCAAAATTATGTAGTAAATAAATATATGATTAAAATATAATGCTATAAAAGAAATTTTATTTAAAAATTCCATTGTAAAAAAATATACGTGACCATATTTCTATTTAGTACTATTGAATCAATAGTAATAATTCATAGTTATGTAAAGGAGACGAAAAAATTTTTTTTGCAGACCTGTGAAATCAGCGAAAAAGTCAGATATTCAGTTTACCGAAAAAATCTTTTATCATTGTTCGATTTCCATTTTCTTTAAATGGGGTCTAATAAAATCAAAGGAGTTACTTTTACTAAAGTAAAACTCCTGTATCCATTTCCATTTAAAACATATGCCCTGGCGTACATAAAACAAGTAAATGTAGCAGGAGAGTCCTCCTGCCAGAAGGGTACTATAAAATAATTAGTAAATAAAACAAATTTTTCTGAATATCGAAACTTGACTCACACGTATATTTCACGAATTGAGGGCGGAAGACTAATATATGGTTATTATGTATATTAATTTTTCGCCATTTTATTTACAGTCTGTTGACCTCAATTTTTGAGTAGTCATGATAATATATCAATTTTACAAAGTGTCTCTAAAATTTTCAGCAAAATCTTTACACAGCTGTAGTGTTTCGGTCCTTCGCGGACGCGTGTTTACACAGTATCATGTGTAATTGTTGTTGTAATTGGTAAATTTTCAATCGTCTGTAACATAGCTATTTATGGCTTGATTTTTATGAAGTTTTTAGAAAACATGCCTTATGCATTGGCATATCTAAAGGTCACCTTTCGATTTTATAGATGAAAATGTAAAATTCATTAAATGTACTATTATTAACAAAGTTACCTCAAAATCGACGTACAACGCAATGATTTTTGTCCTTTAGTTTACAAAACGATTTCCCTGCCTGTGAGTTTCGTGTCCACACTCGGTAATATAGGGCTCACTTAACCCTTTAGGTGTTTCGTTTTGATATGCAAAACGCTTTCTGCATGCTCGTTTAATTTTATTAGCAATAACGATTATACTCATCTTAAACAAAGTAAATCTATGCTCTAGTAACTCTGATAAAATAATCAACCAGTGCTTCTTCGCTTTTTAGAAAATGCGAGATTTTATTTAAATTTTACAAAGATTCCACATTATGGATTAAAGAGGATAGTTCAGAACGGGTTCCATATAAATCCTATGTTCGATACCTCAGTGTTCATCTCGATCAGTATCTGACCTATACTGAACATGTCAAAATCGTGCTCTAAAAGCACAAAAAGTAGTCATGGCCCTTTGACGACTCTTTCATTCCAGATCAAAACTGACGTAAGATAGGAAGCCATATGGTAGCAATTTGCATATGTTTAGTCTGCCTACTATGGACAAGCTTCTGTGAGCTGTCAGCCAACTACAGGATTAGCAAATGCTTATATTGTGTATTATATACTATTTTCCGAATGAAAACGTACGAAACGCATTCCGTGCATGCTATAAATTCACCTTGCACTGTCCACTGTACTCCTAAACTTTTCAAGATGAGCAAATGAAGCACATGTTTTGCACCTTCCGCTGATAGCTCAGCGTTGAGAAGTAAACAAACTCCTATAAATTCACTTTGAAAGGCGATAAAAATTAAACGGGTATAAGAACTGAAATAATTTTCCCTTCACTACGACCGCTATTGTGTTCTCCGCGGGCCATATGCATTTCACAGTAGAAGTTCCTCTCAAAACCGTACAAAAACTCGAATTTTCGTTGCCACCTCAACAATCCTCCATATACCGCCATGTAAGTTAGCCAGCAAAGTCGGCCTACTAATGGTCATGTGTGCGGTAGTAAGCGCTGCTGCCATATGGTTTCCTATCTAACGTCAGTTTTGTTCCAGAAACATTGATCAAAAGGTCAAAGTTATCTGTTATAAGACACTGGTTAGACTAGTTTTGATATATGGATCTCAGATCTGGTATAAACAGAGTGCTAGTACTATGGAAAGATTAAGAGTCTTCTATGGAAACATTAAATGTCCTCGTGTATGTACTGGTTTGTACAGAAAACCTGAGACCGATTGGAAACATTATATGTATATCGAATAGAAGAATTGATCAAACTGCTAAAGTGACGAGAGTCGATATCTTCATATTGAAACTTCTTCGGAATCATATCGCAAGATCTGTAACTGTGAATGAAAACCCCTGGATTTCACAGTCGTTCCACCCTTAAGACGGCTATATTGCGACTTGCCTCGCTACTGGCTTCGTTCCTCCTGAAGCATTCGTGTATTTGGACATGAATCGATATGTTTTTGATTCTGACGGCGTCCCAATCATGTATCACATATATCGACGGGCCACCGATAAGAAGATAAAATATCCTCCGAATTTGAGTTCACGAGACCAACAATTCCAATGGAGATACTCATTTGCTAGATTCGTTGAAGCTGGTCGAGCTGAGACGGAACAATCTAGGTATTGGAGGCTGAATGGTAATGTCTAAATTATTCGTTTTTATTTTCATTTT
Organism: Odontomyia ornata; assembly: GCA_963969285.1. Taxonomy (NCBI): domain Eukaryota; kingdom Metazoa; phylum Arthropoda; class Insecta; order Diptera; family Stratiomyidae; genus Odontomyia; species Odontomyia ornata. The sequence goes on from OZ017738.1 coordinate 184,935,624, forward strand.
TTGTGTTTTTCGTTACTTAGTTTTTGAGTTTCAGCTCGTTATTGCTACATTTAGTATTGTTGTTTATTTTTGTTAAAAATTAGGGATTGTTTAGGTATATATTATGTTTATTATATTAGGTTTAGAGATAAGGTTAAACGCTTAGATTAGGAATATTGAGATAGTTTTTTAGTATAAGATAAAGTTTTTGCTTGAATTTTATAAGAATTAGGGTATAACATATTAGGTGTAGGATAAAAGTTCACTGTTGTGTTAAAATTATAAATAATTTTGGAATAGTATTGGTTAGTTTTTTTCTCCTTTTTCCAATCGAATCATAAAATATGTAATAATCTTAATTAATTCGAATTTGCTATGGGTTTTTTGATAAAATGTGCTTAACTGAGAACGTAAAAATTTAAAGAGCCATTTGGGCCATTCAGTTTTTGTATTGCTATTGTTTTGAATTTGCTTTATATTCTTTTAAAATTTATAACGATTAGTATTGAATAAAGCGTTCTTGACTTTGACTTCGAAGCTGGGTGGCCGAGTTGGTATATTTTTGCTGATTTCTCAGAGTATTTTTCAATGGTTCTTAGGGTTTTGTACTAAAATACAAAACCCTATTAAAATTGGTACCTATGTCCGTTCGCCCGTCCGTCTGTATATCACAGCAGTTTTTCTCCGAAACTACAGAATTTACAGCCATGAAACTTTGTGGAAAGGTTGGAAATTATGACTTCTAGAAAGTTTTGGGGTGAAAAAAATGTTCAATGAGTTTGAAGGGGCTCCCCCCCCCATATAGAGGAGTGAACCACAAAAATACAAAAAAGGCGGCACGTTCTAATTTAATTATCCATTTAATATGTACACCAGTGGAACATTAGTTTTGTTGAGGAGGAAATTTAAAATTTTTGTAGGAATCGCCATTAAAAGTTTCCCGCAAGCAGCGCCTCTCGTTTCACGGTTTAATGATCACAACCTCCAATTTCATAGATCGAGCCGCAATAATATGCGTTTATTGACAGCGTTGGACCAAAGTTGCTAGGTAAATGTGAGACAACCTGCTCAAGGTCAGCAAATTTAGAAGCATAGCAGAAAAGTCTATTGCTCCCTTTCATAACCAAATTTACTGTTTCTCTTCAAAAACAAGCACTAATTGGACGCTGACACTGATTACTTAAATGAAGGCACTTTGCAGTCTTTCGGTGGATAAATAAGCTCGAATTATAGCGCTGAATATAAATTACTTACAATCTCATGTCACGTTGCAAAATATCTAGAATAAACCTGCGTAAGTTGTATTGATCACCGCTTTCCTAGCCAAGGATAGAATCCTCATGATACCCATCACTTGTCACACTTAATTACTCTGTTATTTTACTTTAAACTCAACATGTGACTCCCCAAAAATTAGCAAAGCAGCAAAGGCAGGGCTCCTCGAACTAGAGGAGCTCCTAGATCGCATAGGGCACTATCGGAGGAGTTTGTTAAGGGCCGAAGACGAAAAGAAGGCTAAAGAGGCGCTTGGGGCGAAATCTAAAGGCGACACGCAGATAGCTCCACCATTAAAAGTCAATAAAAGAATGGTATCTAGCCCAATCAAAGGAGATCGGGATAAAAGAAGGAAGGAAGAGGCACTTGAAGGGCGTGGAGCACTAGATCGGGGGTTCAAGACAGTGCTTACATAGGAGCGAAGAAAGCCGCAAGGAGACTCCTTCAAAAAAAGCCAGAAAGTAAAGTTCGTACGGACGCCCAATTACAAAAAGGACCTTGTGCAAAGCAGGAGAGGCAGAAGCCACGACGAAGACCCCGGCAGCAGGCCACTGCTTGTAAAGCCCCAAGATGGCCGATCCTACGTGGAGGCACTGCGGGACATTAGGGGAAACGTCAGGCCCGAAGACACCAATACTACCATTAAAGTAGTACGACCAACGCGGTCGGGCCACATACTGATCGAATTCGGAGCAGAGGCCGGCAATAAAGAAGCATTCTGTGACGCAGTAAAGAAAGTCCTCGGCAAAAGCGCAACTATAGCCCCGCTCGAGCCGATGGCAACGATCGAAATACGAGACATAGACTGCGTGACGGATCTGGCCGAGTTAGAAGAGGCCATCAAAAAGGAGTTCCCTAGCGTGGGAAGGATCAAAGCGAGACTGACACCAGAAAACAACAGGGGACAACGCATGGCCATAGTTGACTTGACCAAAAAGGACGCCGAACAATTCCTGAACAAGGGCAAAGTACGAATAGGGTGGGTTGTCTGTAGGATGCGGCGAAGAGCAACGCCTCTTCAATGTTTCAAATGCCTTGGTTATGGTCACACCACACAAGTATGCAAAGGACCCGATAGGAGTTCCCTATGTTACAAATGCGGTGAAATGGGACAAGGATGCTGATCCAAAACTTGATTTTGGACACGTCTTGGGATCAAGAAAATGCCGGGTGTTCTAGGAAGCCCTAGCCAAGGCCAAATCAGAGCTCCGATGACCCGCATCCTGCAGCTAAACCTACACCGCAGTTCAACCACCCAAAATCTGCTTGAGCAGTTTGCGAGGGACATGAAAGCCGACTTCTTGCTGCTGAGTGAGCAACACCATAATAAAAGTACTGCATTATGGTACTCTGATGAAACTGGTACTGCCGCTATCTGGGTTCGAAACAGTGACTTTCAGGCGGAGAGTTGTGGACGGGGGGATGGTTTCGTGTGGGTTCGGTGCTCAGGGATCACCTTCTTTAGTGTGTACCTAACGCCTAACGAGTCGATATCATCTTTCCAAGCCAAGCTTCCGGCTTTGGAGGGCGCTGTCTCGAACGCAGAGGGCAAAGTGCTCGTTGGGGGCGACTTCAGCGCTAAAGCAATCGAATGGGGCATGCCTCAGACGGATCCGCGGGGAAAACGAATCCTGAAAATGGCGGCCAGGACGGCCCTCGTCGTATTAAACTCCGGAAACACGCCGACTTTCCATTCTATTGGCTGTGAGGGAACCATACCGGACGTGACATTCGCCTCGGAGTCCTTAGTACGGAGGATACACAACTGGAAAGTATTAGAGGACTACTCAGCCGGTGATCATCAGTGCATTCTGCTTGAGATAAGTGATGCTGTCTCCCGACGCCCGTGCTCTCGGCCTTCTACAACTGGATGGAACATCGGAAAAATGGACGTCGAGAAGTTCGTCAAGGCTCTCACAGCAGGTGAGCCGCTGCAGGGAGCTTCGGAGGGGACGGAAGAACGGGCAGCGCATAATCACGACTGCTTGCTGCGCTTCTATGCCCCGTCGAAGACCGCGGCACGGCAAGCCCCCAGTGTACTGGTGGTCTACTGAAATCGCTGAAAAGCGGAGGGAGTGTCACAAGCTTCGGTGTGAGGCTCAACGGGCGCGGAACCGTGATGAGGCATGCAACCAGGTGGCAGCATATAAGTCGGCCAGGAAATGCCTTCGCAAGCTGATCAACAGTAGCAAGGCTCGCTGCTGGCAAGACCTAGTGGACAATGTGAACAAGGATCCGTGGGGCCTTGGCTACAAGCTGGTCATGGGGAAACTTGGTGCCCTACGGGAGCCTTGTATACATGACGCGGAAAAGATGGACGCGATAGTGCGGGGACTCTTCCCCGCCCATCCCGTCCGTGTTGACGCTGTCCATGGTGAAACAGCAGTAGAGTGCCCACTCTTCACACAGCTGGAACTGGAGGAGGCAGTCTTATCCTTGAAAACGAGGAAGGCTCCAGGTCCAGATGGTGTTCCAGCTGAGGTGTTGACTTGCTGCTCAGCACATTCAACGCTTGCCTACGGTACGGGGTCTTCCCGGTACGATGGAAGGGGGCGAGGCTCGTGCTGATCAGCAAAGCGAAGGCAAATCCCGAATCGCCGTCTGTATACCGCTCGTTATGCATGCTAGACACGGCTGGGAAAGTGCTAGAGAAACTCATCAAGGGAAGACTCACTGACGCGATTCGTGCTGCTGGGGACCTATCTCCTCGGCAGTACGGCCTTAGAGCAGGACGTTCTACCATTGAGGCGATTGCAGAGGTGGTGAACGCGGTCCAAAAGGCAGAGGCATATAGTCGCACCAAGCGACGGATCGTCCTGTTGGTGACACTCGACGTCAGGAATGCCTTCAACTCCGCTAGATGGGTGGATATTCTGGACACGCTGGAAAACTCTTTTCAAGTTCCAGAATATCTAATGCGGCTTTTGAGGAACTACCTTAAGGACCGAAGCCTGCTCTACGACACGACACAGGGCCAACGAAGGATGGAAATTACATCGGGTGTTGCCCAGGGATCTATCCTTGGTCCGGACCTGTGGAACGTGTCTTACGACAGGCTACTGAGACTTGAGATGCCAGATGAGTCGCGCTTGGTCAGCTATGCGGATGATGTTGCGGCTCTGGTCGCTGGACGCACCGTTGAACAAGCGCAACTTAGGCTAGGTATGCTAATGCGCTGAGTGAGGGACTGGATGACTGCTCGCGGGCTGAGTTTAGCACTGGAGAAAACCGAAGTGGTCATCTTGACAAAAACAGAATCCCTAGAGTAAGGATGATCAGTATTGGAGACATACAAATCCAATCGAAGCCAGCGGTGAAGTACCTGGGGCTACTGATCGACTCGAAGATGAGCAAATCAGGGCAACGGCTGAGAAGGCTGCTTCGGGAATATCGGCTCTGAGTCGACTTATGGCCAACGTAGGCGGACCCAGCCCATCAAGAAGACGCCCCTTGATGAGTGCTGTAGGGTCAGTGCTACTGTACGGAGCAGAGGTATGGGGCGACGTTCTCAGCAAGGAGGTATACCGAAAACGTTTGGCACAGGTACAGAGAAGGGGAGCACTGAGAATTGCATCTTTGTATCCAACAGTCTCCGACTCGGCCGTGAAAGTGATTGCAGGCGTGATACCTGTCGCCCTCCTTGCTAGAGAGCGCCGCGCTATTTACCTGCGCCGAAACGAGGATGCGAGGGAGATAGTTGTCCGCGAGGAGAGACAGCGCTCACTCAACGATTGGCATTGCACGAAGGGAATCTGGACTGCGCGCCTCATCCCGGATGTGAGACCGTGACTAAATCGAAGGCATGGTGAGACTGACTTCTATCTGACCCAGCTTTTGAGCGGGCACGGGTGTTTTCAGTCTTACTTGCACAAGATCGGTAAGTCACGGTCTCCCGATTGTCGGTTTTGCCCAGGAGAGGAGGACAATGCCTGTCACACATTTTTTGCGTGTACAAAATGGGTCAGGCTGCGAAGGGAACTTTACCGGGAGACGGGAGAGCTCACCCCGGTGATGCTCGAATCGGTTGACAAATGGAACCAGGTGGCACATTATGCTTGGGCAGTCCTAAAATATAAAAGGGACTCACAGCAGCCGGGGGCGCTGGGGCTGGGGATCGCTCTTCTGGCATTTCCTCTTCCTCTCTCCCCTTCTGCTAGGAAAGGGATTCCTCAGCTTGAAGGCGCCCCACGGCGTAACAAAACGAGACCTGGCCCGAAGAAATGTGTCAAACCGTTCCAGGCTGGGTTCTCAGGTTGACAGGGGAGGCGTTTAGTGGGTAGTCCAGTCGCGCATGGGAGTCCCACACTCTGTGCATAAATAGCATTCACCTCCCTACCACAAAAAAAAAACTCAGCAATGGACTTTTCACTTAAATGCAAATTGGACTTCTTAAGATTCTAGAACACTCGCACCGGAACACCTTTTCTATTTTTTTTCCTTCTACCCAATCTACGTTAGGTGTGTATTGGCTATGGCTTAAGAGCACAAGCCACCGATGTATCGATTAATGTCCTCTAGGGACTTATGGTAATATAATGCTTTTTTCTAGGTTTTCTTTATTGGCTTTGTGATTTTACTGTGTTAGTGTGTTAGTATCCGTTTGGAATGGTTAGTAGATTATTGGATTGAGTGTTTTTCTTGGAAGGTTAAAAGTTAGTTTTTGGGAATTGAGAGGACTATTCGCGTGAAGTTAAAGTTCTAAGTTTGCTTCTTCAAGAAAGGCGATTAATTGAGTTTGTGCTTTCTCGTTGTTTTTATTAAAAAATTTTGCTATTGGATAGTTATTTTGAAAGATTTCATACTTGTTCCTTAGAGTTTCAAAGTGTTCACAATTTAGAATTTTATGTTCAAGATCGTCTGTTATGTCGCACCACTTACATCCTTGGGATGGAAGTATTTTTGCTTTTTTTAATCTTTTATGATTGTAGGCTCGGTTGAGTAGAATTCTGTTTATTTGTTTTTGCGTGTTGCTGCTTGGTGTGAAGTCATGGAACCATGGTTTGGTTCTGTAAATAAGGTACGTTTGTAGCCAAGGGCTGTACGTTAGGTTTTTGATGTTTTTTTGGTAGTATTCATGTCATTCTATGTTAATGGAGTCGTTAATCTTTTTGATAGAGTCGTCCCATTCCAGAAATGAGTCGACCTCTTCGCCTTCTATTGTGGCCAGTTCAGCTGCTTTGTCAACCAATTCGAAGCTGTGAAATTTTTCCACTTTCGGTATCCAGTATAATAGTAGCAGTGCGTTAGGTCTATTGTTGATTGTTTTTCTGATTTTTTCTGTGATGAGTTTGTGGTTTGTGTTGTTTGTGATCTCGTTTATTGTGTTTTTGGAGTCGGTAAAAATGGCTATGGTGTTGGTGGGTTCAGCATCCGCGTTGTTATAGCTTCCTGGACTGCTTTTAGTTCTGCATTTGCTGCTGTAGAGTCTGTGTTCAGGCAGTATTTTAGTGTCTTTTTGGAGTTATAGCAGTGTATGGCAAAACCAGTGCCTAGTCTGTTTTTTGCCGCATCCGTGAAATATATCTTAGCTTGGTTACCCGTGAGGTTTTGTAGTACTGCTTCAATCGACTCGTTGAAGTTTTCGTAGTTTATTTTCTTGAAGTTGTTGGGGATGTTGTGCATGAAACTATTGGTTTGAAATTTTATGTTGTGTGGGTTTGGTAGTGCAGAACCCAAACAGGTGTTGTTGTAGATCTCGACATGTTTTTTGTAAACTGTGGCATAGTTCGAGTTTTTTTGGTTCTCAGATATCATTTCTTTGAAGTCTTGGCGGTATAGGTTTTTTCCTATTTCTTTGGCAAGGAGTTGCTCAGCTCTTAGTCTGGCTGGTAATTCTTTAGCTAGAGCAAGCGCTGGTATATTTGGCGCGGTTGTAAGTACCCCGAGACATCGTTTTATGGCTTTGGCTTTCAGGCTGTCTATTTTGTTTAGAAAATAATTTGGAGCATGAACAATGTTAGTTAATTGCTTTCTATTACCGGTCTTATTAGAGACTTAAAGGTGTTTATTGCTTTTTTGGGGGTAAGGCCATGTTTGGGGGAGCTGATCTTGAAAGCTATGTTGATTGTTTTGTTTGCTTTACTTAGAGACTTGTTGTAGAATTCATTGAAGTGATTTTGATTGTTAAAGTTTCTGCCTAGGAAGGTGACATTTTTTACCCAATCTAGTTGTTTGTTTCCATATTTTATTTTGTTGGGGTGGGTTTTGTTTGTGTAAAATTCTATGGCTTGCGATTTTTGTTACATAGTTCTGTGAACTTCTTGAATTTCGTTTGTAGATTATTGAGATTGTTGGGTCTGTTTTTTCCTTTGCTTATGATTAGAAAGTCATCAGCAAATTGAATGAGTGTAGTTTGACTGTCAGTGATTTTATGGAGGCTAGATGTGTAGAGATTAAAGAGGAGCGGACTCAGTACGCTTGCGGAAGTCCATTGTTAATTTCGGTCGAATCCTTGCCTAGATGTAATTTCCTGTACATCAGGAAGTTTAAGGTCCACGAGATATAATCATTCTTGATGTTGAAGTTGGACATGATTTTGAAGAGTTCCGGAATATTTACTCTCTCATACGCACTAGACATATCACAGCTGATGATCATGATGTTTTTTGCTTTCTTGTCTTTGTTGAGGAGGTGTAATACCGTGTTTATGCATGAGATTGCCGACTTTCCTTTTCTATAAGCAAAACAGAAATTGCTCAGGGTGTTTTGGTATTCAATGTCACTAGTAATCCTATCTTTTATTAGGCAAGTAGTTATTTTCAGCGGGATGCTTATGAGAGAGATAGGTCCATAACTTTCTATTTTGTGCAATGGTTTGTTTTTCTTGGGGATAGGTACGATTTTGATGTCTCTTAGTTCATTATGTATGTTGTTATTTTTGAAGCTTTCGTTTATAGAGTTAAGTAGTGCTGATTTATTGTAATGGTTTAGGGAGTTTATAATATTGTAATCAATTGCATCCAGTCCCGGAGATGATCTTTTTTTACGTTTGTCTAGTACTGTGAGCAGTTCGTGTACTTCAAAGGGTTCAGCTGGTTCTATGTTGTTGGGCATGAAGAGAGTCCAGTTAGTATTTAGCGCCTGGTGTTTATTTTTTATTATTTTGAGAAAGCCTTTATTGTTTTCGGTGTCCCATTGCGATCTCGGGTTGTTGTTGTTGTTGTTTTTGACTGCATTGACCAGATCCAAAACTGTTTTATATCTCCACTTTGGTTTATTTCATTGATCTTTTGATCCCACAGTTCTCTTTTGCCTTAGTTATAGTTTCTCTCAATTTATTTTGTATCTCTAGAAACTTTGCTTCGTTTTCATTACTTTTTATTTTTCGGAAATTTGTCCAGGCTTTCGTTTTTTCCCTCCATAGGATGTTTATCTCTTTTGACCACCATGGTTTTGGACTGTGTTTGAATTTCTTCGCGGTTATCTGGTTGCTTTTGATTAGTTCATTGATCTTCTTCATGTTTTCTGCAAGATTGTTAATGAAGTTGATCCTGTTGATGTCCTCCATGATTTTATTTCTGTTTGGAATCCGTATTTTCTTTTTGTTCCAATTTTCGACTTGCAGTGTGAATTCAATTGGGACGTGCTCACTCTTGCCTACTTTGTATTTTTTAGTGTTCCATTCATTCCAGTGGTTTAAATTGTTTGTTAGGGTGATGTCTGGGGCTGACATTTGTGTGGTCTGTTGATTGGTTTTCCTAAAGAAGGTGAAAGTGCCTGTGTTAGGGGTGCTTATTTATATTTGTTTAACACGGATTTAAGGATGTTTCCTTTTGCATTGTTTGTTTTGTCTCCCCAGTCTTTGTGCCTTGCATTGAAGTCTCCTCCAATTATGCAGAGATTTTTGTCGTTAACCACTTTTATAATTTGATGGATTTGTTCTTTGAAAGTTGCGCTGCTTAGGTCAGGCGCAAATGTTTGCTTCAATGTCACTGTTGCTTAGAGGTATTTCTTTAAATTTTATTTTGTTATCGATTACTATGTAGACTCCCCCTCCTTCTTTTTCTGTTCTTATTTTGTTAATTAGTTGGTGGTTTTTGATTTTTACGATAGGTGATTTTTTTGTTAGAAGTGTTTCCTGTAGAAGTGCAATGTCTATATTGTTTTTGTACATAATGTACTCTAGTGTATCTTTATTTTTGGAAATGCTTTGGATGTTATATTGGAGAAATTTAATATTTTTGATATCTTTCATGTTATTTAGTGTTGTTATTTGTCAGCCAGTCTATGTATTGTAAGTTGTTTGTATAAGGCCTTTTCTGACAGTAGTTTGTAAGTGTTTGTATTGTTTCCTTGATTAAGTTTGATTCTATTTGTAAGTATTTGGTGTTGGTTTGGTTTTTACAATTATTGTTTAGTAGATTTATTAATTTTTCTATTGGTGTGACTTGGTTTGCTGTTTTGAAGATGTTTGCTGCTACCTTTTCTATCGACCGGCCGTTATCCAATCCTCTTCGACGTTAAGTCCCGGTTCAGTCGCAGGGATCTGACATCCATCTAAGAAATTTGTATAGGAGCGTTGCCTTCTTACTCAGGCCCGAAAACGGAAACACCGCGTCACGTCGCGAACTAAACTCTTCGAGTAGCATAATCAGCGCCATCTAGTGCTGTGTACATCAAACAAATTTTTTAAAGATTTTTGACAGTACATATGACTTTAGTTTGAAATTTTATCAGTACTATGTTAACGATTTATTTGAAATATGAGACGTCGAAGACATTGGCGCGCAAATATATGTATTTCGATCCCGTTTGTATTATTTCGGCTAAATTTCATCTGAGAAATGTCATATTTGACAATCTCAAAAGTAGCTGTTTATCGAAATTTAGAGTTACTGATCAGCTGTTTCCGGTAGGGGAAGTGACGTCAGGTACGTTAGTTGATTTCCTTATGGGCCTGAGTAAGATGGCAACGAAAGGAGGTAACAGATCTCTGTGGGGTGTCGATCGGCGGTTATTACAACGCGTTTGGAACCGTTTTCTTAGTTTTGAATTTTTTGTCAATTGCGGACAACTATCTGTCTTCTCTCTACTATTATTTTAATCAATTCTTCATGTAAAAATTTCTCTATATAAAACACGGGATTTGTTCGGCAGAATATAGGGATATTGGATTGTTTCCCCGCAATGAGTAAAAGCATAAAGGGGTCTCGTTCTTTACCGATAGAAGGCCATGTTGACCGTATACTATGTACGTTTACTTCTATTGGCTCATCATTTTCTATTTTTTCTCGACAACTTTCTTGAAATTCATACATATTTCGGTCTTTCTGATTACAGCTTTCCGTATCTTCTTTACTGCTTTCTCAATTGTCACCGCTGTTTTCTGATACTTCATTACTGCTTTGATACTTCATTACTGCTTTCTGCTTCTTCTTTAGTTGTTTCCTCACCCTCATTTCTGCTTCCAACATATTCGACACTGCACCCGGCGTCTTCTTCAAAACTTTCTGAATCTTTCTGACTTCAGAAGATGATGAAATTTTAGTTGTTTCGCTTTGTTTCCTCATATTCAAACACAATTTTTCTTTACTATCGAAAGACTGCATCTACTAGGAACAATAAAAATTAGTTTACCACAAATATATTCCTCAAATTAAAATAATGACTTTTACTCACCCTCTCGATTACCTTCACAAGGTGATTTTTGTTTTATGAATTATTACAGTACGGAGTCAACGACTAAATGAATAAAAAAACACAATTTCATTTGAAAAGACCCGTTTATGGACAGTATTTTTCAGAAAGTTTCCTTTTCAACTTTATACAAGCTCTTATAACTAAGCAAATATAATTGACAGACTAACGGGATATTTTAACGTGTACACTCTTTTCAAAGCTCTTGATGTGCTCTTATTCATGAAAAAAAGACTCGAGATTCTCCGAAGGAAATCTAAACTGACCTCTCATCGGTTATTGACGTGAAGATTTGGAATGTGCCAATGGACTGTACCCAATACCCTTAGTTTACTCCGAGATGGCTGCTGGTAAGCTAGCTAGTTACCAGAGGAATTTCGGTCGCAGATCTTCCGCGAGCAGACTAAATCCGAATACAATTCTATCAGTCAACGAATTAAACGTCCGATTAAAACGCGTCGAAATAATTTCAATCAAAAGGATTCTAATCTCCTTTAGATGATTCATTTCCATTCCGTTCGGCAAGTCGAAAAGAAAAATAACAACAAGAGACATCCTCAATAAAAAACCAGGCGTTCCCGATTATTCACCGACGCGTTCCAGAAATAAACTGCTCGAATCCAAACATTGACGCAATCTACTCTACCTGAAAATGCAAAGCCAAACTACGGCACCGTATATTAAACCAAACCACCAAATCGAGCCCTACCCCTCGGCAGCGTACTCACCTTCCGTCTTCATCACCTCCTGAGAAAGAATGACTATCTACTGAAAAGGAAAGTTTTGCTAACATCTAGCAATTCATGGTTTTATTTTTTATTGCGGTTAAATTTGCATAAGCTATGATTAAAATTTAAATGATTTCCCTTTATGACTTACATACAAAAATAAAAAAAACTAATATTATTTGCTTCTTTAATTTAACAATAATAAAATAAGAATGATATCTTGTTTCTTTGTATCATTCAATATCTAAATATTTAGACCAAGATTCAAGGCAATCAAATAGTTCTTTCTTTACTCCATATATAGTACTCAAGATATTTTTCTTGTGGTTGAAAGATGAATGCCATTCACACACTGGGCGCTGGTTTCTTATGCTCACAAGTGACTGGACTACCCACTAAACACCTCCCCTGTCAACCCGAGAAACCAGCCTGGAACCGTTTGACACATTACTTCGGGCCAGGACTTGTTTTGTTACGCTGTGAGGCGCCTTCAAGCTAGGGGATCCCTCCTCTAGGGGGAGGGGAGAAGGGAAGAGGAATTGCCAGACAAGCGATCCCCCAGCCCTGACGTTCCCGGCTGCTGTGAGTCCCTTTTACTCGTTAAGACTGCCCGAATATAATGTGCAGCATGGTTCCATTTGTTAGTCCATCTAAACATCACCGCAACTATACTATTCAGGGTGAACTTTCTCTCCATGTAGAGGTCCTGTTACGGGCACCCATCTTCCTCGTACCCTTGCTTAGACGCAAGTAAATAGCACGGTGCTCTCCAGCAAGGAGAGCAACAGGTATCACGCCTGCAATAACTCTCATCGCCGAACCGAAGACTGTCGGATATGAAGATGCAATTTGCAGTGCTTCTCTTCTCTGTACCTGTGCCAAGTGTTTTCGGTATACTTTCTTACTGAGAGTGTTGCCCCATACTTCTGTTACGTACAGTAGCACTGACCCCTCATCACTCATTACGAGGCATCTTTTTGATGGGGAGGGTCCTCCAACGTTGGTGATAAGTCGAATCAGAGCCGATACGCCCGAAGCAGCCTTCTCAGCCGTTGCCCTGATTTGCTCAGAGAAACTCATCTTCGAGTCGATCCATAGCCCCAGGTACTTCACCGCTGGCTTCTTAGTATGTCTCCAATGCTGATCATTCTTTCTCTAGGGATTCTCTTTTTTGTCAAGATGACCACTTCGGATTTCTTTAGTGCTAAACTGAACCCGCGAGCAATCATCCAGTCTACCACTCGGTGCATTAGCATACCTAGCCAAAGTTGCACTTATTCAACGGCATGTTCAATGACTAGAGCTGCAACATCATCCGCATACACGATGAAACGCGACTCATCTGGTGTCTCCAGTCTCAGTAGCCGGTCGTAAGACACGTTCCACAGGTTTGGACCAGGAATAGATCACTGGGTATACCCGATATAATTTCCATCCTTCGTTGGCCCTATGTCGTGTCGTACAACAGGCCTTCAGGCTCAGAAGCCGGATTAGATATTCTGGAACACTAAAAGGGTTTTCCAGCGCATCCAGAATATCCACCCATCTAGTGGAGTTGAAGGCGTTCCTAACGTCGAGTGGCACCAAATGGACGATACATCGCTTGGCGCGGGTGTATCTCTCTGCAATCGCATTAATGGTGGAACGTCCTGCTCTAAGGCCGTACTGCCGAGGAGATATGATCCCAGCAGCACGAATCACGTCAGTGTCTAGCATGCATAATGAGTGGTATGCAGACGGCGATCGGGGTTTTCCCTTCCCCTTGCTGATCAACACGAGCCTCTCCACCTTAAATCGTATCTGGAAAAATCCACCACGTAGGCAAGCATTGAATTTGCTGAGCAGCAAGTTAGGACAATGGAGATAGACAAGATGCAACACCTTATCGGGAACACCATCTGGACCTGGAGCCTTCCCCGCTTTCAGTGAAAGGACTGCCTCCTCCAGTTTCGGCAGTGTGAAGAGTGGACACTCGACTGCTGTTTCACCATGGACAGCGCCAACACGGACGGGGTGGGCCCGGAAGCGTGTCCGGAATATCTCGTCTATCTTTCCCGCATCATGTATGCAAGGTTTTTGTAGTGCACCAAGCTTCCGTATAACTAGCTTGTAGCCAAGACCTCACATATCCTTGTTCACATTGTAAACTAGATCTTGCTAACAGTGAGCCTTGCTATTGGTTTTTTTTTGTGGTAGGGTGGTGAATGCTATTTATGCACAGAGTGTGGGACTCTCATGCGCGACTGGAGTACCCATTAAACATCTCCCCTGTCAACCTGAGAACCCAGCCTGGAACCGTTTGACACATTACTTCGGGCCAGGTCTCGTTTTGTTACGCCGTGGAGCGCCTTCAAGCTGGGGAACCCCTTTCCTAGCGGGAGGGGAGAGGGGAAGAGGAATTGCCAGAAGAGTGATCCTCCAGCCCCAGTGCCCGAGCATAATGTGCCACCTGGTTCCATTTGCCACACTACCCGTACACCCTATGTGTACTGGCATGTGCTGGGAGCTTGATATGATGTGTATCCTATATACACATCAAGGCTCCCGAGGAGAGAGAGATATTCCTGTATGATACTTATCTGCTACTTTATACTCGCCAACTAGATCAGTAAAAGAGTGTTTTTGTTTAATGTTTTAAGCTTTATTTTATTCTTTGTTTGGTCATATAATAACAAATTCAGTTGGCTATATTAATTTGAATAACATATTTACTAGGGAATTCTTTCAATAATTAATTTATCGCAGAGACGTATAAAATTGGGCATTTATGGAGCGATCAATGAATGAAATTTTCTGAAGTGATTAATTTATTAAAGAACTAGTTAATAAGGTTTTATATTTACATATTTATGAATTTAGAGTGTTAATGGAGCAGTTATTATATTCTTTAATTATTTTTGTTACCAGAGAAAAACAAACCAATTTAATTAAGACTTTAACTGTTGCTCGGGCTGACGCCTTGAGCACGCAGTTATATTAGCGAATCGATTGATTATAATCCAACTGCTAGCCCCGGGCACAAAGCCTTGGGACGCTAATACTCGGGCTGATGCCTTGAGTACGCAGTCAGATTGATAAATCAATCAATTACTAGTTCAACTGCAGGCCCCGGGCATAACTGCCTTGGGGCGCTGATACTCGGGCGGATGCCTTGAGTACGCAGTTGAACGTATCCCACTATCCACTTATCTCGGGCTAAGTGCCTTGAGATAGAATAAGCTCGGGCGCACGCCTTGAGCCAGTGAATGGAGAAATACTTCTCGATTGTCTTGTGTCTTTAAGTTTCTTTTATACTATAATTATGCTGACTTTATTGTTTACCAACTAAAACAATGAAGAAAATTTACCATTTCAAAAAAGATCAAAGTTCAACAACAAAACAGTTTAACGTATTTAGTGCCATCTCTCTGTGACTGGTGCAACCACAAAGCTAAAGCTTTCACTCGATTTGCAATGCATGTAACCAATTCGTTCCGCTGGGCGGTACGTTCGATTGCGAAGTCTTGTGTGTATATGTTTGATACTTAATACGAGTATGGATACACACCCACTTCTGCTAATCCATGATACGACACCGTGCCCACAGATGCATTGATTACAATTCGCAGCTTTTCGTATGTATGTTGTCATTTACAGTACACAGAGAGGAACGACGGAACACGAACCGAGCATTATTTGGACTGCGGTTCCCGTAACATTGCCTCCCCGCTGAAAAGAAAAGTTCACGACTGGCTTGAAGAGCCTTGTCGTGAAAGATATTCATTTTTGCTTCATTGTTTTAATTGGTAAACTTGGAATGTTGATTTAAAAATTACTACTTTAAACGATTTTAATCGAATTTACTTTTTCCTTTGCTTATCGTTTCATAAAAAGTTATGACATGCTCCTTTAATTATTAATTTCTTATCGCAATATTTGTTTTTTCTTATTGAATCATAATGACTTGTACGAGTCGTAGTTCTTTCATAATTTTTTGTTTTGAGTTACTTTGCTTGAATATTTTTGCTAATAGTTTGCTAAGACTTATTAGGCATTTTAATTTGATTTTGTTTTGCTCCATTTACATACTAGAAGATGAATTATAATTAATTACACGTTTATACATTGTTTCGCTTATTTGTCTTTTACAATATTTTTTTTTTTGCTTTACTTCTGCATTGCTGTAATTTATGTAACACATAATTTCTCTTTAATTTATCTTTATTTCCTTGTTTTGCTTTACTTACATATTAGAATATTAATGCAAATGAAGATATAACTATTTCACAAATATATACGAGTACAGACAGTTTCGGTTATTTACAATATGCTTTGCATTTTCTTTACTTGAATCAGCTTACTGCATTATACTTTCGCATTGCTATGATTTATGTAACATATAATCAGTTTTTTTTTTATTTTCTTGTTTTCTCTACTTACATTTTAGAATGTTAATGAAAATATAATCAATTTTCTGATGAACTTATTTCACATTTATGTACAGTTTCGCTTATTTGTCTTTTTGCAACCTATTTTCATATTACATGAAAGGTTTTCTGTTGAAACTTTTGTATGCTTTTTTTTAATGCTTATTTTTCTATTTACTTTATTTCGTTCATTTCTTTTATTGTTACATTCATTCGGTTTTGTTTTTCAAGATTTAAACTGTATTATGTGTATAGTTCGTTTGATATTGCGTTACACCAATTTTTGGTTGTTTTTCGTTTTCAGACTTTAGTTTTATTGATGGTTGGTAGCAAAAATAATGTTTCCAAAACATAAACAAAAAAGAGATTTTGTTTTTTTTTTAATTTAGTCTACTAAATTTTTTCTTTCGCATTTATTAAGGCTTTTTATGAAAAAAAAAATACTTCATTTGCTTCATTTTTCTTGCTTATTAAATTTTCATAGACGATAACGAAAAGCTTGCTAAATAAGCTTTTGGTTATGTACTTTGCAAATAATATATTATGTTAATGGGTTAGTAGGGAAATTTGTTAGTATATGAAGCTTTAGATGCTCGTTTGTTTTGGGAACAATCCAGTTAAATTGTCCATGGGGAACGTAAGATCGATACGATCGTTTTTGTTTGGGAATTATAAGCTTTGCAAGGGAATAGCTTGCGAGTTGTTGTTGTTGCTTCATTGCTAAAGCTTTAATTAGTTTTATGTACATAGTGTGGGACCTAAGTTTTTCTCTTAATATGGATCGTTAATGTTGTTAGTGGGAAACAAAGATTGATAATTTACATGAAGGTGCTTAATGAGGTTTGAAGATAAGATGATAAGGAGAATAGCTTTGTCTCTGCAATTACGTGTGAGCAAATAGTATGTTTTTTTTTCTTTTCAAAGCTTTCACATGCGCCAGTTGCTCGGAATTCTATGCTATGTACATTGTACATGCTAATTTGTGGTTGGCGGGTAATCGTAATGAAGATGATTTGTTTCTATTAGGTTAGCTTTATGTAGTTTGTAGTGGGTAGGGCTTGCTGTGGGATTATGTAGCTTTTAAGGTATATGCCTTCAAACGTTATTTGATTGGCTCAAATTGTCTATTGCAACTCCTGTATTTATATGAGATAGTACAAGGGAACTTTACTTGAATTATACCACTCTTTCTTATAATTATGTGTAAAGCTGGAGATTATTGATAAATCGAAGACAACGTGTTTTTTTGAATTATTTTTATTAAATAAGGAAACGTTGGGTATGTTATAATAAATGTTATTGAGGAAATAAAATTAGAAGGAAAGATCTTAAGCTTGAAAGTTATGATATAAACTTTGAATGATTTCAGCAAACTGTTAAGTTAAAAATATCTTGCGAGAAGGAGTATTCTAAAACGTATTCGAAACAAAACTTTCACTATATGTTGGGCATGGGAGCATATAGTTTCGGTCTTCATTTAAGACCCTATATGTTCCGTCAAATCTCCCTAGTGAGTGTCTGTTTGATTTAGCGTAACGCTGTCCCAGACTTTGCTGGAAGACAGAACAGTGCCGTGCGAGGTCACTTCATTAGCCGTACGTTAAAATTGTTGATATCTATCTCGAGAATACGTGTAATATGTAAGGGTGGGAAACGGGTGGGTTTTAAATTTTTCGCGTTAACCGCAGGGGTTTAAACGATGAGTTATTTAGTAGTTAGCAGCTAGAATGTATTTATTGAGCAGGGAAACGTAGTGGCTAGTGGAAGCGTGTCTGCAAACCATTTTAGTTCAACAGCACAGAGGCTCCGATTGGTTGGTATATTGTCTTAATATTAAATGAATGTAGCGTGTATAGTGACTTACAACTAAAAATAGCGTGTCCGCTGACAACTAGGGTCCACGGCTCAGAGGCTATTGTCGGTTTCCTTACCGACTTGTAGTTAAGATTAGCGTGTCCACCGGCAGCTTCGGCTGATGGCTCAGAGGCTATTATGAGTTTTTGTTGTGCCTTATAACTAAAAATAGCGTGTCCGCTGACAACTAGGGGTAACGGCTCAGAGGCTATTGTCGGTTTTCTTACCGACTTGTTATTAAAAATAGCGTGTCCACCGACAGCTTCGGTCGACGGCTCAGAGGCTATCTTTTTTTTTTACTTAGACTAAAGGCTGAGTGGCTGCCGACAGTTTTGTTTTGGAGGGACCACATTTGTGGCTGTCGACAGTGGGTTTTCGGGGAACCACTCAACTTATTTTGTTTTCCTATTTATTTATAAAAACTTGCCGGGATTTATCGGCTTGCCTGCCACTAGTTTCCTTTTTATTACTGCTTATACTATGAAATTGCAAATTGAGTGCTGAATTCATATTTTGTCATTCGTGGGGGAGAAAAAATGGGAATTGAAAGAGATATGTAATTGGTTTAAGGGTAAATTTGTTTGTATTGAGTTGGCCTATATTGTATTGAGCTATAACAATTAAAACTCATTTGTTTCACAGTTCCTACACTTGGATTATTTCAGTGAAACTCGAAATTATTAAAGTTTCTTGTTGAGCATTTGCATTGAAAAATTGTCTCTTATCTAAATTTGATATTCATTTGACGTGACGTGGTTGGTTTATTTATTTGCACTTTAATTTAACTGCATTAAAAATTATTGCTCAAACGTCTATTCATTAATTTCATCTTCATTAAAGGCTCTCAAGAAATTATTCGAATGCTAGATCAATTTTAAAAATAACACTTGAATATTCATGTGGGTGCGCGTTATTGTTATTATTATTGTTTCAGTTGTTTGAGCGATAAAAGATGTTATGTTGATATAACGATGGACACGAGTTTGTTTACTCGTTATTTATGTTTTCATTATGCTTGCTTATGTTTGATGTTTACTTGTACTGTTGATTGTTTTGCATGTAAGTCAACTGAAACATTATCTCTTCGATAAGTTGTACGTTAAATTAAGTTTGAATCATTTGGAAGTTTATTTGATTGATTTTAAAATAGACTAAAGTAGATTTTGGAACATAAGAAATTGGATATGAAAATTATATGCTTGTTATTTAAATGATCAATGAGATTGGTTTTTTTTTTTTAATTTGAGGAAACTGATCTAGTTTCATTGTCAATGTAAGTAGCAATGATAACATACAGGAATTGAGTGGTTTCGGATATCGGCTGAGAGGAAAGATTTACATCCCATTTAATTTTACTACACAATGCGCTACATTATGGTGTTTGCAAAACCGATATCCTACCGGCTGCGCCAATTTGTTGCACAGTATCAGTACACCCTATGTATACTGGCATGCGCTGGGAGCTTGATATGATGTGTATCCTATATACACATCAAGGCTCCCGGGGAGAGAGAGATATTCCTGTATGATAGTTATCTGCTACTACATTCTCGTTAACTTGATCAGTAAAAGAGTGTTTTTGTTTAATGTTTTAAGTTTTATTTTATTCTTTGTTTGGTCATATAATAACAAATTCAGTTGGCTATATTAATTTGAATAACATATTTACTAGGGAATTCTTTCAATAATTAATTTATCGCAGAGACGTATAAAATTGGGCATTTATGGAGCGATCAATGAATGAAATTTTCTGAAGTGATTAATTTATTAAAGAACTAGTTAATAAGGTTTTATATTTACATATTTATGAATTTAGAGTGTTAATGGAGCAGTTATTATATTCTTTAATTATTTTTGTTACCAGAGAAAAACAAACCAATTTAATTAAGACTTTAACTGTTGCTCGGGCTGACGCCTTGAGCACGCAGTTATATTAGCGAATCGATTGATTATAATCCAACTGCTAGCCCCGGGCACAAAGCCTTGGGACGCTAATACTCGGGCTGATGCCTTGAGTACGCAGTCAGATTGATAAATCAATCAATTACTAGTTCAACTGCAGGCCCCGGGCATAACTGCCTTGGGGCGCTGATACTCGGGCGGATGCCTTGAGTACGCAGTTGAACGTATCCCACTATCCACTTATCTCGGGCTAAGTGCCTTGAGATAGAATAAGCTCGGGCGCACGCCTTGAGCCAGTGAATGGAGAAATACTTCTCGATTGTCTTGTGTCTTTAAGTTTCTTTTATACTATAATTATGCTGACTTTATTGTTTACCAACTAAAACAATGAAGAAAATTTACCATTTCAAAAAAGATCAAAGTTCAACAACAAAACAGTTTAACGTATTTAGTGCCATCTCTCTGTGACTGGTGCAACCACAAAGCTAAAGCTTTCACTCGATTTGCAATGCATGTAACCAATTCGTTCCGCTGGGCGGTACGTTCGATTGCGAAGTCTTGTGTGTATATGTTTGATACTTAATACGAGTATGGATACACACCCACTTCTGCTAATCCATGATACGACACCGTGCCCACAGATGCATTGATTACAATTCGCAGCTTTTCGTATGTATGTTGTCATTTACAGTACACAGAGAGGAACGACGGAACACGAACCGAGCATTATTTGGACTGCGGTTCCCGTAACATTGCCTCCCCGCTGAAAAGAAAAGTTCACGACTGGCTTGAAGAGCCTTGTCGTGAAAGATATTCATTTTTGCTTCATTGTTTTAATTGGTAAACTTGGAATGTTGATTTAAAAATTACTACTTTAAACGATTTTAATCGAATTTACTTTTTCCTTTGCTTATCGTTTCATAAAAAGTTATGACATGCTCCTTTAATTATTAATTTCTTATCGCAATATTTGTTTTTTCTTATTGAATCATAATGACTTGTACGAGTCGTAGTTCTTTCATAATTTTTTGTTTTGAGTTACTTTGCTTGAATATTTTTGCTAATAGTTTGCTAAGACTTATTAGGCATTTTAATTTGATTTTGTTTTGCTCCATTTACATACTAGAAGATGAATTATAATTAATTACACGTTTATACATTGTTTCGCTTATTTGTCTTTTACAATATTTTTTTTTTTGCTTTACTTCTGCATTGCTGTAATTTATGTAACACATAATTTCTCTTTAATTTATCTTTATTTCCTTGTTTTGCTTTACTTACATATTAGAATATTAATGCAAATGAAGATATAACTATTTCACAAATATATACGAGTACAGACAGTTTCGGTTATTTACAATATGCTTTGCATTTTCTTTACTTGAATCAGCTTACTGCATTATACTTTCGCATTGCTATGATTTATGTAACATATAATCAGTTTTTTTTTTATTTTCTTGTTTTCTCTACTTACATTTTAGAATGTTAATGAAAATATAATCAATTTTCTGATGAACTTATTTCACATTTATGTACAGTTTCGCTTATTTGTCTTTTTGCAACCTATTTTCATATTACATGAAAGGTTTTCTGTTGAAACTTTTGTATGCTTTTTTTTAATGCTTATTTTTCTATTTACTTTATTTCGTTCATTTCTTTTATTGTTACATTCATTCGGTTTTGTTTTTCAAGATTTAAACTGTATTATGTGTATAGTTCGTTTGATATTGCGTTACACCAATTTTTGGTTGTTTTTCGTTTTCAGACTTTAGTTTTATTGATGGTTGGTAGCAAAAATAATGTTTCCAAAACATAAACAAAAAAGAGATTTTGTTTTTTTTTAATTTAGTCTACTAAATTTTTTCTTTCGCATTTATTAAGGCTTTTTATGAAAAAAAAAATACTTCATTTGCTTCATTTTTCTTGCTTATTAAATTTTCATAGACGATAACGAAAAGCTTGCTAAATAAGCTTTTGGTTATGTACTTTGCAAATAATATATTATGTTAATGGGTTAGTAGGGAAATTTGTTAGTATATGAAGCTTTAGATGCTCGTTTGTTTTGGGAACAATCCAGTTAAATTGTCCATGGGGAACGTAAGATCGATACGATCGTTTTTGTTTGGGAATTATAAGCTTTGCAAGGGAATAGCTTGCGAGTTGTTGTTGTTGCTTCATTGCTAAAGCTTTAATTAGTTTTATGTACATAGTGTGGGACCTAAGTTTTTCTCTTAATATGGATCGTTAATGTTGTTAGTGGGAAACAAAGATTGATAATTTACATGAAGGTGCTTAATGAGGTTTGAAGATAAGATGATAAGGAGAATAGCTTTGTCTCTGCAATTACGTGTGAGCAAATAGTATGTTTTTTTTTCTTTTCAAAGCTTTCACATGCGCCAGTTGCTCGGAATTCTATGCTATGTACATTGTACATGCTAATTTGTGGTTGGCGGGTAATCGTAATGAAGATGATTTGTTTCTATTAGGTTAGCTTTATGTAGTTTGTAGTGGGTAGGGCTTGCTGTGGGATTATGTAGCTTTTAAGGTATATGCCTTCAAACGTTATTTGATTGGCTCAAATTGTCTATTGCAACTCCTGTATTTATATGAGATAGTACAAGGGAACTTTACTTGAATTATACCACTCTTTCTTATAATTATGTGTAAAGCTGGAGATTATTGATAAATCGAAGACAACGTGTTTTTTTGAATTATTTTTATTAAATAAGGAAACGTTGGGTATGTTATAATAAATGTTATTGAGGAAATAAAATTAGAAGGAAAGATCTTAAGCTTGAAAGTTATGATATAAACTTTGAATGATTTCAGCAAACTGTTAAGTTAAAAATATCTTGCGAGAAGGAGTATTCTAAAACGTATTCGAAACAAAACTTTCACTATATGTTGGGCATGGGAGCATATAGTTTCGGTCTTCATTTAAGACCCTATATGTTCCGTCAAATCTCCCTAGTGAGTGTCTGTTTGATTTAGCGTAACGCTGTCCCAGACTTTGCTGGAAGACAGAACAGTGCCGTGCGAGGTCACTTCATTAGCCGTACGTTAAAATTGTTGATATCTATCTCGAGAATACGTGTAATATGTAAGGGTGGGAAACGGGTGGGTTTTAAATTTTTCGCGTTAACCGCAGGGGTTTAAACGATGAGTTATTTAGTAGTTAGCAGCTAGAATGTATTTATTGAGCAGGGAAACGTAGTGGCTAGTGGAAGCGTGTCTGCAAACCATTTTAGTTCAACAGCACAGAGGCTCCGATTGGTTGGTATATTGTCTTAATATTAAATGAATGTAGCGTGTATAGTGACTTACAACTAAAAATAGCGTGTCCGCTGACAACTAGGGTCCACGGCTCAGAGGCTATTGTCGGTTTCCTTACCGACTTGTAGTTAAGATTAGCGTGTCCACCGGCAGCTTCGGCTGATGGCTCAGAGGCTATTATGAGTTTTTGTTGTGCCTTATAACTAAAAATAGCGTGTCCGCTGACAACTAGGGGTAACGGCTCAGAGGCTATTGTCGGTTTTCTTACCGACTTGTTATTAAAAATAGCGTGTCCACCGACAGCTTCGGTCGACGGCTCAGAGGCTATCTTTTTTTTTTACTTAGACTAAAGGCTGAGTGGCTGCCGACAGTTTTGTTTTGGAGGGACCACATTTGTGGCTGTCGACAGTGGGTTTTCGGGGAACCACTCAACTTATTTTGTTTTCCTATTTATTTATAAAAACTTGCCGGGATTTATCGGCTTGCCTGCCACTAGTTTCCTTTTTATTACTGCTTATACTATGAAATTGCAAATTGAGTGCTGAATTCATATTTTGTCATTCGTGGGGGAGAAAAAATGGGAATTGAAAGAGATATGTAATTGGTTTAAGGGTAAATTTGTTTGTATTGAGTTGGCCTATATTGTATTGAGCTATAACAATTAAAACTCATTTGTTTCACAGTTCCTACACTTGGATTATTTCAGTGAAACTCGAAATTATTAAAGTTTCTTGTTGAGCATTTGCATTGAAAAATTGTCTCTTATCTAAATTTGATATTCATTTGACGTGACGTGGTTGGTTTATTTATTTGCACTTTAATTTAACTGCATTAAAAATTATTGCTCAAACGTCTATTCATTAATTTCATCTTCATTAAAGGCTCTCAAGAAATTATTCGAATGCTAGATCAATTTTAAAAATAACACTTGAATATTCATGTGGGTGCGCGTTATTGTTATTATTATTGTTTCAGTTGTTTGAGCGATAAAAGATGTTATGTTGATATAACGATGGACACGAGTTTGTTTACTCGTTATTTATGTTTTCATTATGCTTGCTTATGTTTGATGTTTACTTGTACTGTTGATTGTTTTGCATGTAAGTCAACTGAAACATTATCTCTTCGATAAGTTGTACGTTAAATTAAGTTTGAATCATTTGGAAGTTTATTTGATTGATTTTAAAATAGACTAAAGTAGATTTTGGAACATAAGAAATTGGATATGAAAATTATATGCTTGTTATTTAAATGATCAATGAGATTGGTTTTTTTTTTTTAATTTGAGGAAACTGATCTAGTTTCATTGTCAATGTAAGTAGCAATGATAACATACAGGAATTGAGTGGTTTCGGATATCGGCTGAGAGGAAAGATTTACATCCCATTTAATTTTACTACACAATGCGCTACATTATGGTGTTTGCAAAACCGATATCCTACCGGCTGCGCCAATTTGTTGCACAGTATCAGTACACCCTATGTATACTGGCATGCGCTGGGAGCTTGATATGATGTGTATCCTATATACACATCAAGGCTCCCGGGGAGAGAGAGATATTCCTGTATGATAGTTATCTGCTACTACATTCTCGTTAACTTGATCAGTAAAAGAGTGTTTTTGTTTAATGTTTTAAGTTTTATTTTATTCTTTGTTTGGTCATATAATAACAAATTCAGTTGGCTATATTAATTTGAATAACATATTTACTAGGGAATTCTTTCAATAATTAATTTATCGCAGAGACGTATAAAATTGGGCATTTATGGAGCGATCAATGAATGAAATTTTCTGAAGTGATTAATTTATTAAAGAACTAGTTAATAAGGTTTTATATTTACATATTTATGAATTTAGAGTGTTAATGGAGCAGTTATTATATTCTTTAATTATTTTTGTTACCAGAGAAAAACAAACCAATTTAATTAAGACTTTAACTGTTGCTCGGGCTGACGCCTTGAGCACGCAGTTATATTAGCGAATCGATTGATTATAATCCAACTGCTAGCCCCGGGCACAAAGCCTTGGGACGCTAATACTCGGGCTGATGCCTTGAGTACGCAGTCAGATTGATAAATCAATCAATTACTAGTTCAACTGCAGGCCCCGGGCATAACTGCCTTGGGGCGCTGATACTCGGGCGGATGCCTTGAGTACGCAGTTGAACGTATCCCACTATCCACTTATCTCGGGCTAAGTGCCTTGAGATAGAATAAGCTCGGGCGCACGCCTTGAGCCAGTGAATGGAGAAATACTTCTCGATTGTCTTGTGTCTTTAAGTTTCTTTTATACTATAATTATGCTGACTTTATTGTTTACCAACTAAAACAATGAAGAAAATTTACCATTTCAAAAAAGATCAAAGTTCAACAACAAAACAGTTTAACGTATTTAGTGCCATCTCTCTGTGACTGGTGCAACCACAAAGCTAAAGCTTTCACTCGATTTGCAATGCATGTAACCAATTCGTTCCGCTGGGCGGTACGTTCGATTGCGAAGTCTTGTGTGTATATGTTTGATACTTAATACGAGTATGGATACACACCCACTTCTGCTAATCCATGATACGACACCGTGCCCACAGATGCATTGATTACAATTCGCAGCTTTTCGTATGTATGTTGTCATTTACAGTACACAGAGAGGAACGACGGAACACGAACCGAGCATTATTTGGACTGCGGTTCCCGTAACACCGATTCGAGCATCACCGCAACTATATTATCCGGGGTGAGCTCCCCCGTCTCCCTGTAGAATTCCCTTCGCAGTCTGACCCATTTTGTACACGCAAAAAATGTGTGACAGGCATTGTCCTCCTCTCCTGGGCAAAACCGACAATCGGGAGACCGTGACTTACCGATCTTGTGCAGGTAAGACTGAAAACACCCGTGCCCGCTCGAAAGCTGGGTCAGATAGAAGTCAGTCTCTCCATGCCTTCGATTTAGCCACGGTCTCACATCCGGGATGAGGCGCGCAGTCCACCTTCCCTTCGTGCAATTCACCCAAGATTGCTGCCAATCGTTGAGTGAGCGCTGCCTCTCCTCGCGGACAACTATCTCCCTCACATCCTCGTTTCAGCACAGGTAAATAGCGCGGCGCTCTCTAGCAAGGAGGGCAACAGGTATCACGCCTGCAATCACTCTCACGGCCGAGTCGGAGACTGTTGGATACAAAGATGCAATTCTCAGTGCTCCCCTTCTCTGTACCCGTGCCAAACGTTTCCGGTATATCTCCTTGCTGAGAGTGTCGCCCCATACCTCTGCTCCGTACAGTAGCACTGACCCTACAGCACTCATCAAGAGGCGTCTTCTTGATGGGCTGGGTCCACCTACGTTGGCCATAAGTCGACTCAGAGCCGATATTCCCGAAGCAGCCTTCTCAGCCGTTACCCTGATTTGCTCAGAGAAACTCATCTTTGAGTCGATCAGTAGCCCCAGGTACTTCACCGCTGGCTTTGATTGGATTTGTATGTCTCCAATACTGATCATCCTTACTCTAGGGATTCTGTTTTTTGTCAAGATGACCACTTCGGTTTTCTCCAGTGCTAAACTCAGCCCGCGAGCAGTCATCCAGTCCCTCACTCGGCGCATTAGCATACATAGCCTAAGTTGCGCTTGTTCAACGGTGCGTCCAGCGACCGGAGCCGCAACATCATCCGCATAGCTGACCAAGCGCGACTCATCTGGCATCTCAAGTCTCAGTAGCCTGTCGTAAGACACGTTCCACAGGTCCGGACCAAGGATAGATCCCTGGGCAACACCCGATGTAATTTCCATCCTTCGTTGGCCCTGTGTCGTGTCGTAGAGCAGGCTTCGGTCCTTAAGGTAGTTCCTCAAAAGCCGCATTAGATATTTTGGAACTTGAAAAGAGTTTTCCAGCGTGTCCAGAATATCCACCCATCTAGCGGAGTTGAAGGCATTCCTGACGTCGAGTGTCACCAACAGGACGATCCGTCGCTTGGTGCGACTATATGCCTCTGCCTTTTGGACCGCGTTCACCACCTCTGCAATCGCATCAATGGTAGAACGGCAGATAGGTCCCCAGCAACACGAATCGCGTCAGGGAGTCTTCCCTTGATGAGTTTCTCTAGCACTTTCCCAGCCGTGTCTAGCATGCATAACGGGCGGTATGCAGACGGCGATTCGGGATTTGCCTTCCCCTTGCTGATTAGCACGAGCCTCGCCCCCTTCCATCGTACCGGGAAGACCCCGTACCGTAGGCAAGCGTTGAATGTGCTGAGCAGCAAGTCAGGACAATGGTGATAGACGAGCCGCAACACCTCAGCTGGAACACCATCTGGACCTGGAGCCTTCCTCGTTTTCAATGAGAGAACTGCCTCCTCCAGCTCCAGCTGTGTGAAGAGTGGGCACTCTACTGCTGTTTCACCATGGACAGCGTCAACACGGACGGGATGGGCGGGGAAGAGTCCCGCACTATCGCGTCCATCTTTTCCGCGTCATGTATACAAGGCTCCCGTAGGGCACCAAGTTTCCCCATGACCAGCTTGTAGCCAAGGCCCCACGGATCCTTGTTCACATTGTCCACAGGTCTTGCCAGCAGCGAGCCTTGCTACTGTTGATCAGCTTGTGAAGGCTTCGCTTTTCAGCGATTTCAGTTGACCACCAGTACACTGGGGGCTTGCCGTGCCAGGGTCTTTGACGGGGCATAGATGTGCAGCAAGCAGTCGTGATTATGCTCATAGTAGAGTTCACCACGTCTTGAGCTGCCCGTTCTTCCGTCCCCTCCGAAGCTCCCTGCAGCGGCTCACCTGCTGTGAGAGCCTTGACGAACCTCTCGACATCCATCCTTCCGATGTTCCATCCAGTTGTGGAAGGCCGAGAGCACGGACGTCGGGAGACAGCATCACTTATCTCAAGCAGAATGCACTGATGATCACTGGCTGAGTAGTCCTCTAATACTTTCCAGTTGTGTATCCTTCGTACTAAGGACTCCGAGGCGAATGTCACGTCCGATATGGTTCCCTCACAGCCAATACGGCGGAAAGTCGGCGTGTTTTCGGAGTTTAGTACGACGAGGGCCGTCCTGGCCGCCATTTCCAGGATTCGTTTTCCCCGCGGATCCGCCTGAGGCATGCCCCATTCTATTGCTTTTGCGTTGAAGTCACCCCCAACGAGCACTTTGCCCTCTGCGTTCGAGACAGCGCCCTCCAAAGCATTAAGCTTGGCTTGGAAAGATGATATCAACTCGTTAGGCGTTAGGTACACACTAAAGAAGGTGATCCCTGAGCATCGAACCCACACGAAACCATCCCCCCGTCCACAACTCTCCGCTTGAAAGTCACTGTTCCGAACCCAGATGGCGGCAGTACCAGTTTCATCAGAATACCATAATGCAGTACTTTTATTATGGTGTTGCTCACTCAGCAGCAAGAAGTCGGCTTTCATGTCCCTCGCAAACTGCTCAAGCAGATTTTGGGTGGTTGAACTGCGGCGTAGGTTTAGCTGCAGGATGCGGGTCATCGGAGCTCTGATTTGGCCTTGGCTAGGGCTTTCTGGAACACCCGGCATTTTCCTGATCCCAAGACGTGTCCAAAATCAGGTTTTGGATCAGCATCCTTGCAAAGAATACAGTGTGCCTCCTTCGTACACTCTTTTCTTTTATGTCCCATTTCACCGCATTTGTAACATAGGGAACTCCTATCGGGTCCTTTGCATACTTGTGTGGTGTGACCATAACCAAGGCATTTGAAACATTGAAGAGGCGCATCCTACAGACAACCCACCCTATTCGTACTTTGCCCTTGTTCCGCAATTGTTTGGCGTCCTTTTCAGTCAAGTCAACTATGGCCATGCGTTGTCCCCTATTGTTTTCTGGTGTCAGTCTCGCTTTGATCCTTCCCACGCTAGGAAACTCCCTTTTGATGGCCTCTTCTACCTCAGCCAGATCCGTCACGCAGTCAATGTCCCGTATTTCGATCATTGCCATCGGCTCGTGCGGGGCTATAGTTGCGCTTTTGCCGAGGACTTTCTTTACTGCGTCACAGAATGCTTCTTTATTGCCGGCCTCTGCTCCGAATTCGACCAGTATGTGGCCCGACCGCGTTGGTCGTACTACTTTAATGGTAGTATTGGTGTCTTCGGGCCTTACGTTTCCCCTAATGTCCCGCAGCACCTCCGCGTGGGATCGGCCATCTTGGGGCTTTACAACCAGTGGCCTGCTGCCGGGTTCTTCGTCGTGGCTTCTGCCTCTCCTGTTTTGCATCAGGTCCTTTTTCTAATTGGGCGTCCGTGCGAACTTTACTTTCTGGCTTTATTTTTGAAGGAGTTTTTTGCGGCTTTCTTCGCTCCTTCTGTAAGCACTGTCTGGAACCCGTGATCTGGTGCTCCACGCCCATCAAGTGCCTCTTCCTTCCTTCTTTTATCCCGATCTCCTTCGATTGGGCTAGACGCCATTCTTCAATTGACTTTTAATGGTGGAGCTATCTGTATGTCGCCTTTAGATTTCGCCCCAACCGCCTCTTAAGCCTTCTGTTCATCTTCGGCCCTTAACCAGCTCCTCCGATAGTGCCCTATGCGATCTAGGAGCTCCTCTAGTTCAAGGAGCCCTGCCTTTGCTACTTTGCTGATTTTTGGGGAGTCGCATACAGCTTGTATTCTCTTCAGAAAATCTCCCGCTTTTCGAAGTAGTTTTTCTTCTTCGTATCGCTGGGCCGCAATTGCACCTTGCAACCATCCTTGGGAGAGGTTTTCGCGTTCCGTTTCCGAGTGCAGTACTTCCGCCACATTTTCAACGTTGGCGGTACAATCACGCGGTGTCTGGTCACTCTTTGCTTTTAGTGCCGTAATCTCCTTGTTTGCTTCTGGATTTTTCGTTGCAATGTCGGGATTTGTGACCCTTGCATCGGTCGCTTTAGTAACGATCGCAGCGGTGACAATCGAATTTTCGGTGCTCTTTATGTTATCTCCCACTGCTCGAACACCTGAAGCATCCTGCAGAGTCTCCCGCTTCTCCTTAATAGGACGCTCGGTCCTTTGCATCATTTTTTTGCTGCGCCCAAACGCCGCAGGAATCTCAGTCTGCACCAGATTGTCTGCTGTTCTCCGTTTTTCGTCTACAGTCACTGTCGTCGTGTTAGTCTTCGTTTTTTTCGTGGTTAGTACAGCTCTCGATGTACTGTTGACATCGTGGCTGCAACCGCTGGTTGCGTCGTCGTTGCTTTTATTTTTATTTCCTTTTTTGGATTTTTTTGGTCTTTTGATTGCTCCAGTTTTGTTGGGTCCCCCCTCGGAGCCGCTATCTCCGTTCGTGTGTGTAGTCGCCTTTTTGGTCCCATGGTTATCTTTGAAGAGCAGGGAGGCCATGCGAGGGTTGGCACAAGCCCTTATGGGGATGATGCTCATCGTTTCGTTCACCACGTATTGAGCTGCCGGATCTTCTATCCGCTGCGAATCACCTTGCAGTGGCGCACTTATCGGGAGTACCTCGTTAAACCTGTTGACGTCCATCCTTCCTATGTTCCATCCAATTGTAGGAGATCGAGAGCACGGGCGTGGGGAGACAACATCACGGATCTCAAGCAAAATGCACTGATGTTCACTGGCTGAGAAATCCTATAATAATTCCCAATTGTGTATTCTCCGCATAAAGGACTCCGAGGTGAATGTCACGTCCAATGTAGTTCTTTCGCAGCCGATATGGCGGAAATTCATCGTATTTGCGGTGTTTAGCACGACCAGCACAATCCTGGCCGTTATTTATAGGATTTGTTTTCCCCGCCAATGTCTTTGATGCATGCCCCATTCGATTGTTATAGCGTTGAAGTCTCCCCAACGAGCACGTTGCTGTCTGCTGTATAAATCGAGCGATTCGCCACGCCAACTACTCGATAAATAAGCCAATGTGTGCACCAAATTCATCCGTAACGCGTATGCTGTTTTGGTGGCAATATTATCCCACAAACATAACCCGCGTAGTGATACCCACCAGATATTGGTCATCCCTAGACCATTTCAAGTAGCTGCAAAGCGTTGGATGGCAGATATCTGCTACGTAACTACCTCTTGACATCGGCCATCGGAAGGAAAGATGGCCTATAGACAGGTAGCATGACGTGTGGTTGTGTGCGAGCGAGGTGTTAAATGAGAAAAAGTGTCTTGTTGGAGATTTTCGGTCCTAAAAATCAACGGCTTAGTCTCAGGCCGTGCGAGGTAATTGTAGTGCACAACCAGCAATTGCGTCTGTAAAGATTCAAAAGGCAGTGTTTGGCAAATGGTAATATTTTTTTCTATTCGTTCGGATTGTTTAATATTTTAAAATTTTCTATGGAATACAGGCAAGGAAGTTTGGATGGACGCGCACTGTACTTGGATGCACTGGCCATGACGCGTTGGATCTACGGGTTGTAGACACTATTTAACGGTCACTTAACCTTCACGTGCAAGTGGGCATACCTAGCTGCGAGTCAGTTAAGTTCAACCGGTGAGTGGTTTGTGTACTGAAATCAATAGTAAACAGATTCGCGTAAAGAAGTGGAAGCGAATTCATAACAACTGCGCGTTAGCAAAATGACAAAAATAAACAAGCAATGTGAGTTACTCACATTATTTTTTGCTAAAATCGAGTGGAAAGGAGTGGGTTGGCGTTTTGTTCTAGTGAAGTAAAAGGCTTCGCAGATGGTACCAATGCAGATACGCCAAGAGAACCTGATTTCCTTTCGCTCAGCCTAAGAATAACACGACTAGATCAATCGTACGATACCATTTAAAAGGCCAAAAAGATCTGCCCGAGCGTCGATATAATCGAGTGTCAAAATAGAATTTAATTTCAATTCGTCATATCTAAATTTCCGTTCCATTGCTATACATGTCAATTAAGTTCAATCAATTTGATTTTCAGTATTCTGATTTACATCGATACGGCTACAGTGACTAGTTGTGTTAGTATATATATTTGATTTTTATTAACTATGTATATCTTTTCCATAAAAAAGGGGGTTTTTGAACATATAAAGAGAAAAAATCAAATAAATAACCCCAAGTTAGTTGCAAGAGGTCTTCAAAAACCGACGCGCATAAGATTAAACCTTAGCTAAGGTACTTGGCATGCTTCACTGCATTGATAAGAATTGGCAGTCAGGGGAACAGATAAATTGGCAGCGAGCTGAATTGCAACAAGCATTTCGTCGTCCAAAGTCTTACCAGCGTTGGTGGTAGCTCGCGAGTTTGAGACCAGTTTTTTGGGGAATTTTGGTTCCAGCAAAAACGCAGCTAAGAGACTAGCGAATTTCAATAGTCAACTTTTCAACTCGAGTGCGGGGTCAATTGAGCAGAACGCAGGAAAACATTCTGGAAACTGTCGCGCAACAGCTGAAACACTTAAGGGGTCCAGCATTTTGCGGATCCATACAACATATGAGTCGTGCTGACGTTGCAGATTTTGATATCTCACGAGTCTTCTAGAAGGCAATTTGGACAATATCGCGAAAAGTTGTCCTTACAAGAACAAAAACGAAATGTTGAACAAGCTGATCATTAAGGTCATTCAAAAGTGCGCTAAAGACCAGTTCTTTGCGAAGGAGCAGCATCATATTGCGCAACTCATTTAAAGCATTCAGCCTCAACAAAGGGATGTCAGTTCGTACTTGGAATCTAGTCTCCGAAATTTCCTCTCGATTTCCAGTCCATCAGTTATGACCCTCCCGTCTACCGTTACTCTGCATGAACCGATAGTACTTTCGCCAGCCGTGGAGCAGTAAAAGGCGTATAAGGTTTGAATAATTTTATGGTGATCATCAGTTTAAGACCTTAAGCAAAGGTTACAAATTTCCAACATTGGTGTTTATAGCGGAATCCAGACATAGCTTTGAAGTTCATGCTTAGGTGATTATTCGAACAAAGCAAAGACGTTCAGACTACCAAGCAGACTTCTTTAGAATTTCAATAAAATGGTATTAAAATCAAGACAAAAGGAAAACCTTAATGTATAGACTAACGAAATATTTGGAAATTTAGAATTTTTAACAAGTCTTACGTGACTTTAATGGACTTCGAAAACGAAATATTTGCCAAAATATCGCTTTTTACATAAAAAAAAAAACAAAGTCAGCATTTTAATACTTAGTGTTTTGAAGAAAATAAATTTTTTGTTACTAAATAATGTTAACAATTCAAAGAGCAATATTTACCAGTTGTTAAAATACTTTGACCTTGATGTTCTAATTTGCCCCGCCAAGCCAAGAGAGGATTTTAAACACAAATTTTTTTGGTTGATTTTAACCAAAAGTCAAAGTCAAAAGCGCTTTATTCAATACTAATCGGTATACATTTTTAAAGAATATAAAGCAAATTCCAAACAATATGTAGTAATCGAGCAGATATACCAGCACCCTGCTCGAAAACCCTCCTATCTCCTATCTAAATTGTAATGGCAGATTTAAAATAAAAATATGTAATTTTTTTTCTGTAATTGTAATTTGTAGAATAGTTTTTCTTCTTATTATCATTAGTAAATGTAACCTCATCAATTTTCCTCCATAGTAAAATTTAAATGCTCTCCGTTAACTATCTTTTCTATAAAATTTAATTTTTCATTATCATGTAAAATTTTTATTTCTTTCCTTCATGTAAATTTGTTCACTCTTTACTTCATTTTTAATTTCTTTAGTTAAAATTTCCCTGCTACAATTAAATTTTGGGTTTTGTTAAAAATTTGAATCTGCCCATTACAATTTAAGATGTGGAACCCCAGACTTCGTGCAGGGCAACGGTGCATTACCCGACGTTAGCGTAAACTGTAACTCTTATTTGAGATGCAGAGAAGAGATACGGGATCGAAGACCGTTAAGAAGTTAATAGAAATTGATGGTTTTGATTTGATTTTGCGGATTTTTGCTCGGAAAATTGTCGAGAAACGGATCGAAATTAATCGCGTGGGCAGAATAGAAAAAGAGTTCTTCACCGAGCCCCACGCGGTTTAAAAATAAAATTGTCAACATAATGAACGGTTCGGGACGCGTCAAGTGGTGATGACAAGTGAACTTCCGTTCGTCGTTCCGCCAGCTCGAGAAGAGATTTCGTTTGTGTGGTCGTTTAAATTTGCGTGGAAAACTGCAATTAAGGGTTAATTACACACTTTTTGGATTTCTCTTATTGGATTATTTTGTACGCGCACAATATCTGTGAAATTTTTCTGATTGAAAAGCTATGTTTGGAAAACGAATCGATAAAGATAAATATTTGACAATAGCTGCCCGAGACAGAGCATTTCAATAATATCCAGCGACGGGAAGAAGAGAAAGCACAGCTCGGTGGGGCCATTACGGCATCTGGTGTGAAAAACAATAACAACAACAATAATAACTCAAGTGGTAGTAAAGCTGTCGTTTCATCAACGTTGACGTCATCTCCGATGAATTTTCCATTGAAAGATAATTCGAATATTCAGTACGTGCGAGTCTCGACTTCTGGCACGCAGGGTGAGGTGTTGTACGAGACAGCAACAGCAGGGAATTCGTTTATTACTTCTCAGGCATCGTCAGGATGCTAACTGACGAACTCTACGCACTCCCATTTGCAGCCACATTTAACGAATAGTCACCAACACAACTCGAGAGTGATGCGATTTGCTGAAAATTCTCAAAAGTGAACTATCTCAATTTTATTTAAATCTTCAAGTGATCGTGAAGAAACTCTTGCTCTGATGAAGTTCTATAGTAAAACCGGCTGTCATGGATTTTTCTGTGGTAGCGCTAAGACTGAACATCAGAAAATTGGACTGAACTGCCGGGGAAATACTTAGCTGGAAAAATTCGGTCAAAAATGGTTGGTCCTCGTATCGCCTTACAACTAATTATGTGTACGTTACCAAGCAATATATCGTAAATTGCTGTCCCGGGATAGTTTTATGTTGCAAGTGAATACAACACACATCTAGCTGCACCGATTTGTATAATTTATTGGAATTAATATATCGTGTCTGTGAGACCATCCTGACAGAATTTCAATACGTTCTGCCTGATTGTCACTCTGTGTAACATAACAGCAATTTGAATAAGCAAATTTTTACGAAACTTAAGGAAACTATCGAAGGAAATCGTCTGATAATAATTTAAAAATCATTAATTATTATAAATTTGCATAAGCGGCCAGGACTTACTAACCCCATCAACGAGCGCTCGTCGAGGAGGATGGGTAAGTACCCTGTTTGTTTCTCTTTATTTACGCTCTAACCTTCTTTTTGTTTCAGAGACTCTCGCGGGTTGAGTGGCCTCGAGCAAGGTGCCTTTTCATGGCCTAGGGTTATGTAATTTCATAAAAAAAAACTCTAGCAAATTCAATTTATTAAGATTATTACATATTTTGAAAATCAATTGGAAAAAGGAGAAAAAACCAACCAACACTATCTTATAATTATTTATAATTCAAACACAACAGTGAACTTTGATAAAAGGCAATCAAAAACTTTATCTTATACTAAAAAATTCTATAACAATGTTCCTAACCTAAGCGTTTATCCTTATCTCTAACCTAATATAATATACATAACATATACCTAACCTATACCTAATTTTTAACACAAATAAACAACAACACTATATGTAGCAATAACGAGCTGAAACTCAAAAACTAAATAACGAAAAACACAAAAACTGGTAATAAACACGAATAATTTAGACATTGTCATTCAGCCACCAATACCTAGATTGCTCCGTCTCAGCTCGATCAGCTACAACGAATCTAGCAAACGCATATCTCCATTAGAATTGTTGGTCTCGTGAACTCAAATTCGGAGGATATTTTATCTTCCTATCGGTGGCCCGTCGATATATGTGATATATGACTGGGACGCCCTCAGAATCAAAAACATATCGATTCATGTCCAAATACACGAATGCTTCTGGAAGAATGAAGCCAATAGCGAGGCAAGTCGCAATATACCCGTCTGTAGAGTGGAACGGCTGTGAAATCCAGGGGTTTTCACTCACAGTCACAGATCTTGCGATATGATTCCGAAGAAGTTTCAATATGAAGATATCGACTCTCGTCACTTCAGCAGTTTGATAAATTCTTCTATTCGATATATAATGTTTCCAATCCACTCTCAGGCTTTCTGTACAAACCAGTACATGCACGAAGATATTTCCTTTCGAAAACTCTCAACTTTCCATGGTACTAGCACTCTGGTTGTACCAGATCTGACATCCATATGTCAAAACTGGTCCAGCCAGGGTCTTGTAACAGATAATTTTGACCTTTTGATCAATGTATTTGGAATGAAAGAGTCTTCGTAGGGCCATGACTACTTTTAGTGCCTTACTGAGCATGATTTTCACATGTTCAGTATAGTACAGATACTGATCGAGATGAACACCGATGTATCGAACACAGGATTTATGTGGAACTCGTTCTGAACTACCCTCGCTAGCCATGATGTAGAAATCTTTCCAATTACGGTTCAGGTCCTGACTGACCCCTAGCAGCGTTGTCCGAAACAAGATTGTTTCACACTTCTGTGCATTGATTTTCATTCGCCAATTGTCAGTGTACAGCTGTACATTATTGAACATTTTTTGAAGATTGCTCTGAACTATTGTAGCTTTTCGGTCTGCCGTATATATGATCAGATCATCAGCAAACGCTACCAATGATCGTGTTGGCGAGACGTTAAAATCAAAGCCGTTCAATAGCTTGCGAATGAAGAGTAAAAGAGCAGAGGTGCAGTAACTGTTCCCTGCTGTAGACCATTCAAGACCTTGAATTCGCGCATTGTTGTCAGATTTCCATCAGTTACAACAAACGATTTCCCGTATTACATATTACACATCATGGCGACAAGGTGTCTGGGGAACTTGTGCTGAAGGAGTTTAAAAACTAGTCCATCTAACCACACCGTATCGAAGGCATATCAATGAGACATGCTCCAACACGTTCTTTTTTGTTGAGTTTAAAACAGATGTCTGAGGTTACTTTCGGTATTGCATGTGTGGTCGAATGCCTGGCACGAAAACCAAATTGGCAATTCGGCATCAACTCATATTCCTCAATGTGGGCGTTCAATGCTCTGTTGAGTATCATCTCAAACACCTTGCTGATGTTAGGCAGCAAGCTGATTGGGCAATAGCTTTTGGGTATGAAGATTTTTTTCCTTTCTTCAGGATCGGAAATACCTTAACCTTTTTCCACTCAGTTAGGAAATATGAATTGCTCAACATGTTGTTGAACAATATGCAATACTTTCTAATAGCGACCTCAGGCAAATGTCGGAGAAGTATATTTGGAATACCATCAGTACCACATGAATTCTTGTTGTTTATCCTGTGAAATATGAAACACAGGTCTTCATAGCTGACAAAATAATCACTAAGATTCAAGCTCGGTATGATGTCAAATGTTAATGTTTCATTGAAATGGAGAATTGATTGGCCGTTCAGGCTTGATTTGAAGTCGGAAACTTTTGCTTCAACGACCTCTGAAAATATTTTGTTCCCTCTCTCAGGGTTTGGTAGATGAACCAATTCAAAATGTGTTCCAATCAGGGCAAGTTTATCTAATCCCTCACATATAATCTTGTTTCCTTTTCTATCCGGAGTCGTACTATCAATTTCGATACCAGCCCTATCGAGAAGATTTATCTCATCACTAGTGAACAAGATTCGATACCTTCACCCGAGACTTCTTGCGGAATATGCTGTTCACTTTCACGAAAACGCCGTCTGGGTCCTGTGGGCTAATACCCCTCAATTTTCCCGCCCATTGATTTCTGACCTCACTCCTGAAGTATGAACGGATTAAGTTCCGGACATTCTTCAGGTGTAATTTCAACAAAGCCAACGAGGGATGGTTGTAGTCCAAAAATCGCCGCTAAATATTGTTGACGCGTGTGAGAAGAAGGCTTTTCAATCTTTTCAACCTTGCGATGGTCGGTGTTTCATATCCTTCCATATTGTTTCGATGTTTAATCTTGGGAATGACTTTCTCAATCGTTTCCAACGTCAGCTTCTCTAATTTCGCCAAATAGAGATCTATTTCATCGTTAGTTAGATACTTGTCATTAGAAACCATTGACCAAGAGTTGCCACCATCAGAAGGGGGACATTGCTTCTGGTACTCCCAGTTAAACTTCTTTTGAAACTTTCCCCAGTCTGTTTTTTGAAATTCAACCTTTGATTTTCGTGTTGAACTGGAATGAGGAAGAAATCATCCCTTTGATGATTGATTCCCATTACGATTGCATTATGGTCGCTATCATAAGGAAGCACCTGCAGTTTCCGTTGAGGACTATGAAAGTTGAATTCGAGTCTTGCGTCAGCAAAGCAAAGGTCCAAATATGAATTTATCCTAGGGTATGTTGGGAGCTCCGACGCATATAGATTGTACCTGTATTCAATTTGGTTCTCTGTTATCCACGATTTCAGGAATACACCTCTTGGATTATTGGTGGCGTTCAGCCATGATGTACGCTTTGCGTTCAGGTTACCAGCAAGAATATAATAATTATGAGGCCTGTTCAATTCGAGTATTTCAAACAAGGAATTGAGCTCCTCCTTGAGCTTGAGATCAGTTCCACCAGTTGCATAGGCAGAGATAACGATGAAGTCATCCCCACCTGGCAGTGAGATTTTGATAATGGACACTTCAAGAGATTCAAAGCTTTTGAATTCGACTTTTTCAATATTTTGGAAACAACAGGATCTTCGAACCAATATCCCGGTGCTACCTTCCCCATCACCTATTACTCTATCGTTTCTTACGAACTCAAAATCCTTGAATGTCATGGAGAGGCATGAATTGAGGTGGGGTTCCGTGAGAAGCATTATGTCAGGCTTTTGCTTAACAATGAATTCAAGGAGATAATCACGCCGATGTATAGTAACAATGGAGTTGACGTTGATCGAGATGAGACGAATCCTACCCATTGGAATGTGAATGGATGACAAATTATTTTGAGGCATTTGAAACCCCTAAACGATGAAAAACAAGATTGACTTTCGTATTTTGTTTATCGATTCTCTCCGGTAGAAATTTTAATTGCTGTGAAATTTTGAGAAGCAGCTCGTTATTGCCAATTACATTATTTACACTATTTACCGCATTTTCTGCTGGTCCTCTAGCGACTTGTGCAAATGATACTCCGGGCTTGACGAAGTTCGGAGCTAAGTTGTGTTTGTTTTGGCGGTGTAGTTGTGTTTGTTTTGGGACAAATCTAACACACGCATCTTGATATCAGGAGCATCCTCGATATGATGCTGGGTGACCAAAAACACCGCAGTTAACACAGAATAATTTCTCTTTTGGCTCCGTCTGAGCCAATTTGCACTCATCGGGAGCATGCACGTCCTTGCATTTGACGCATCGGTAATGCATGGGGCAGTTGGCAGCCGAACGTCCAAATTGTTGACAGCGATAGCACTGGTGGATTTCACCACTCGGAAATTCAAGTATCTGATTTGTTGAGGAGTGCTTGGACTGCTCTTATTTGATATCTGCACTAAATAAAGTGGCAAATTTTTTTTCTACCGCCGACCTTCTTGTCGAATGTTTTAACATTCCTTGAGCACCTGAAGAAGATCGATGGTATCTTCTCCGCAGTCCAAGCCCTTCAGCAAGAAGGTTTGGTTCTTTTTGCTTTTCGGGGTATATGTGAAGTGCGGAACCTCCCCAGAATTTAGCGCATGTTTTGCTGATTTGAAATCAACCAGTGATTTCGTTCTGAAAGTTAACTTTTCGGAATTGATTCGTTTAATCTCGAAATTTGTTAATTTGTTTTCGGCTGCCAACGGCCGAACCATGTTCTTTCCACTTTGACCGCACACATTAATTGGCGGAACTTTCTCTGTATTCTTGGCAACTTTTTGAGGAGGACCAGCCGAACTACGGGCTGGTTTCTTCTCCTTATTTTTATTTTTTAAATAAAGGAGAAAATTATCATTATCTTGACTAACATTACCTTCAATATTTTCATCAACCTCCATTTCTTGTTGGAGTCCGTCCAGCGCTGCATAGTAATTCTGGCTGTCGTTAGTGCCTCCAGCACTTAATACTTCTTCCGGGATGACTTGTTTAACCGCTTTCTTCTGCTTAGCTTCCGTATTTATTTGTCGTATCGGTTCAGTGTCTTGAACTTCCTTCGCTGTCTCGAACATATCTTCGTACGTTTTCAGTCTTATTTTTAATTCTTGAATTTCAGCTTGAAGTCGACTCACTTCTTGCTTATCTTCGACTACTTGAGTCTTACGGCCGCCATCTGTGGAGTTCTGGGTGCTCGTGTGTCTCCGGTTGTTGACGCTTGCCGCCAATTTCGCATTGTTATTCTCCCCGGGGCCCCCCAAAGGGAAGCCGTCGGGCTCCTCCATACAGCAGTCCCGAGTTAGTCTTCGGTTTGTTTCTTTTTGTCGATTTATTGATTCCATGGGTCGATGCCTTCGATGATAAAAGCTTTTCCAATAATATCAAAATATGCTTTTGACTGGCTCGTACTCAATTCAAATTTTTGAAGCTGACTTTTGTGAAAAATTAATTTTTAAAATTAATGACGAGTGCTAGACGTAGAATCAATCAAACTAATTCACATATCCATGAAAATATTATGTACAAATGAAGCATGCGCTATTACTCCTCTTAAATATAGTAAAAACGCATCTGAATTATTGAAATGAATGAAATAACAGCATGCCGGCACCATGTTCGCCATTAACGCAGATACGATTTTATTGTTACAATTATCTTTAATGATTTGCTGATGAACTGGCGATCCACATGTATCTGGCGTTTTTGTTCATGTTGCATGTTTGCCATACTTTGCTTTAAACTAAACCAAAAAAAAAAACTTGATCCGTATTGTATAGAAAATATTCTTCCCTAAGAGATAATAGGATTTACAGAAATCAGAAATAATTTGTAATTTATTCCCATTCGATAAGTGTTCCGTGTTTACCTGATTTACATATCGTATTGATTTCAAACTCGATCGCAAATTCTATGAATATTACCGTTGCCTTCTTACTCAGGCCCGAAAACGGACACACTACGTCACGCCGTGAACTAACCTCTTCGAGTAGTCTCATTAGCGCCATCTAGTGCTGTTCAAATCAAACAAATTTACTACAGATTTTTGACTGTACATATGACTGTACGTTTGAAAATTTATCAGTAATATGTCAACGATTTTAGATATGAGGCGTCGAAGACATTAGCGTGCAAATATATGTATTTCCTTCTCGTTTGTATCATTTCGGCTAAATTTCACTCGACAATTTCAAAAGCCTACTTTCAGCCTGCTGAGGTTAAAATCATTGGTTGTTTTAAAAAAAAACAGACTGGGGAAAGTTTCAAAAGAAGTTTAACCGGGAGTACCAGAAGCAATGTCCCTCTTCTGATGGTGGCAACTCTTGCTCAATGGTTCCTAATGACAAGTACCTAACTAACGATGAAATAGATCTCTATTTGGCGAAATTAGAGAAGCTGACGTTGGAAACGATTGAGAAAGTCATTCCCAAGATTAACCATCGAAACAATATGGAAGGATATGAAACACCGACCATCGCAAGGTTGAAAAGATTGAAAAGCCTTCTTCTCACACGCGTCAACAATATTTATCGGCGGTTTTTGGACTACAACCATCCCTCGTTGGCTTTGTTGAAATTACATCTGAAGAATGTCCGGAACTTAATCCGTTCATACTTCAGGCGTGAGGTCAGCAATCAATGGGCGGAAAAATTGAGGGGTATTAGCCCACAGGACCCAGACGGCGTGTTCGCGAAAGTGAATAGCATATTCCGCAAGAAGTCTCGGGTGAAGGTATCGAATCTTGGTCACTAGTGATGAGATAAATCTTCTCGATAGGGCTGGTATCGAAATTGATAGTACGACTCCGGATAGAAATGGAAACAGGATTATATGTGAGGGATTGGATAAACTTGCCCTGATTGGAACAC
Source organism: Odontomyia ornata (assembly GCA_963969285.1). Classification (NCBI taxonomy): domain Eukaryota; kingdom Metazoa; phylum Arthropoda; class Insecta; order Diptera; family Stratiomyidae; genus Odontomyia; species Odontomyia ornata. Next base: position 184,977,569 of record OZ017738.1, read on the forward strand.
ATTTTGAATTGGTTCATCTACCAAACCCTGAGAGAGGGAACGAAATATTTTCAGAGGTCGTTGAAGCAAAAGTTTCCGACTTCAAATCAAGCCTGAACGGCCAATCAATTCTACATTTCAATGAACCTCATACCGAGCTTGAATCTTATTGATTATTTTGTCAGCTATGAAGACCTGTGTTTCATATTTCACAGGATAAACAACAAGAAATCATGTGGTACTAATGGTATTCCAAATGTACTTCTCCGACATTTGCCTGAGGTTGCTATTAGGAACTATTGCATATTGTTCAACAACATGTTGAGCAATTCATATTTCCCAAATGAGTGGAAAAAGGTTAAGGTATTTCTTATCTTGAAGAAAGGAAAAGAATCTTCATACCCCAAAAGCTATCGCCCAATCAGCTTGCTGCCTAACATCAGCAAGGTGTTTGAAGTGATACTCAACAGCGCATTAAACGCCCACATTGAGGAAAATGAGTTGATCCCGAATTGCCAATTTGGTTTTCGTGCCAGGCACTCGACCACACATGCAATATCGAAAGTAACCTCAGACATCTGTTGGAATCTAAATGATAGATAATGTGTTGGAGCATGTCTCATTGATATGGAGAAAGCCTTCGATACGGTGTGGTTAGATGGACTAGTTTTTAAACTCCTTCAGGACAACTTCCTCAGACACCTTGTCGCCAGGATGTGGAATATGTTATACAGGAAATCGTTTGTTGTAACTGATGGAAATCTGACAACAATGCGTGAATTCATGGTCTTGAATGGTCTACAGCAGGGAACAGTTACTGCGCCTCTGCTCTTCTCAATCTTCATTCGCAAGCTATTGAACGGCTTTGATTTTAACGTCTTGCCAACGCAATCATTGGTAGCGTTTGCTGATGATCTGATCATATATACGGCAGACCGAAAAGCTACAATAGTTCAGAGCAATCTTCAAAAAATGTTCAATAATGTACAGCTGTACACTGACAATTGGCGAATGAAAATCAATGCACAGAAGTGTGAAACAATCTTGTTTCGGACAACGCTGCTAGGGGTCAGTCAGGACCTGAACCGTAATTGGAAAGATTTCTACATCATGGCTAGCGAGGGTAGTTCAGAACGAGTTCCACATAAATCCTGTGTCCGATACCTTGGTGTTCATCTCGATCAGTATCTGTACTATACTGAACATGTGAAAATCATGCTCAGTAAGGCACTTAAAGTAGTCATGGCCCTACGAAGACTCTTTCATTCCAAATACATTGATCAAAAGGTCAAAATTATCTGTTACAAGACACTGGTTAGACCAGTTTTGACATATGGATGTCAGATCTGGTACAACCAGAGTGCTAGTACCATGGAAAGTTGAGAGTTTTCGAAAGGAAATATCTTCGTGCATGTACTGGTTTGTACAGAAAGCCTGAGACGGATTGGAAACATTATATATCGAATATAAGAATTTATCAAACTGCTCAAGTGTCAAGAGTCAATATCTTCATATTGAAACTTCTTCGGAATCATATCGCAAGATCTGTGACTGTGAATGAAAACCCTTGGATTTGACAGCCGTTCCACCCTACAGACGGGTATATTGCAACTTGCCTCGCTACTGGCTTCATTCTTCCAGTAGCATTCGTGTATTTGGACATGAATCGATATGTTTTTGATTCTGAGGGCGTCCCAGTCATATATCACATATATCGACGGGCCACCGATAGGAAGATAAAATATCCTCCGAATTTGAGTTCACGAGACCAACAATTCGAATGGAGATACTCATTTGCTAGATTCGTTGAAGCTGATCGAGCTGAGACGGGGCAATCTAGGTATTGGTGGCTGAATGACAATGTCTAAATTATTCGTGTTTATTACCAGTTTTTGTGTTTTTCGTTATTTAGTTTTTGAGTTTCAGCTCGTTACTGCTACATTTAGTATTGTTGTTTATTTGTGTTAAAAATTAGGTAAAGGTTAGGTATATGTTATGTATATTATATAAGGTTAGAGATAAGGTTAAACGCATAGGTTAGGAGCATTGTTATAGAATTTTTTAAGTATAAGATAAAGTTTTTGATTGCATTTTATTAGAATTAAGTTAAAATATATTAGGTGTAGGATCAAAGTTCACTGTTGTGTTTAAATTATAAATAATTTTAGAATAGTGTTGGTTGGTTTTTTCTCCTTTTTCCAATTGATTTTCAAAATATGTAATAATCTTAATCAATTGAATTTGCTATAGTTTTTTTTGATGAAATGTGATTAATGATAACGTATAAATTTAGAGAGCCATTTGGGCCATTAAGTTTTCTATGGTCATTGTTTGGAATTTGCTTTATATTCTTTGAAATTTTATAACGATTAGTATTGAATAAAGTGCTTTTGACTTTGACTTTGATACTGCTGTCAAGTCTTCTGGACAGCTGGGTTCGAAAATTTAAGGCAACTGAGCAGCTATTTCTGGTACGCGAAGTGACGTCAGGTACGTTAATTGATTTCCTTATGGGCCTGAGTAAGAAGGCAACGATGTTACGCAACATGTTATGTTGAATGAGTTATTATTAATCGCTGTCAACGTTTTATAAATATTGAGAAACGAACAAATACGAAAAATCGAAAGTTTTAATTTTACGCTTTTTTTGAATCGCAAAGGATGAAAGAAATTTTAGTACATTTAATTTGTAATTATTGCTGTTATTTAATTAATAATAATGATGATGGTGATAAACAATATTTAAAAAAATAATAAATAGAAATCGCTGAGATAAACCGGTCGGTCCTCTCGTTCAAAGACTTTTTAACGGGTATGGGACCCACCGCAGTGGCTGGAAACTCTTCTTCCTTTCGTAGTAGCTTAGTAGCTTGCTGGGTAGAGTGGCCTTCCACACGGGTACTTATTTATGTTAAAGTTTTATATGATTAAAATTTTAATATAAATCCAGAAACGTTCATAAAGGCAGCATACCATACCATCGCTGCATTCCTTTACGGACATTTGAACACCTTGAAACACTACACTGCGTTCAAGACATTGCCCTCCAAAGCATTAAGCTTAGCTTGGGAAGATGATATCGGTTCGTTCGGTGTTAGGAACACACTAAAAAAGATGGTTCCTGAGCATCGAATCCCCATGAAACCGTCTCCCCATCCACAGCTCTCCGGCTGGTAATCACATGTTCCGAAACCAGATGGTTGTAGTACCAGTTTCATCTGGTTATCATGATGCAGAGTTTTTATCATTGTGCTGCTCACTCAGTAGCAAAAAGTCGGCTTTCATGTCCCTGGCAAACTGCTCAAGCAGGTATTGTGTGGTTGCACTGCGGTGTAGGTTTAGTTGCAGGATGTGGGTCATCGAAGCTCTGATTTTGCCCTGGCTTATGCTTCCTGGGAAAAGTTGACATTTCTCTGATGCCAAGACATGCAAAGGATGTTCCATTTCACCGCACTTGTAACATAGGGAACTCCTATCTGGTCCTTTGCATACTTTTGGGGTGTGCCCATAGCCAAGGCATTTGAAGCATTGAAGAGGCGCTGCTCTCTGTCGTATCCTGCGGACAGCCTACCCTATTCTTAGTTTGTCCTTATTCAGAAATTTTTCAGTCAAGTCAATGATGGAAATGAGTTGTCCCCTATGGTTTTCTGAGCGAACTTTCGAACTTTATTTACTGGCACTTTTTGAAAGAGTTTCCTTGCGGTTTTCTTCGCTTCTTTTATTAGCCCTGTCTGGAAACGTTTTTTCACGCCCATCAAGTGTCTCTTCCTCTCTTCTTTTATTCTGATCTCCTTCGATTGGGCTTTTATTGATGTTTGATGGTGGAGCTATCTGTGCGTGCGTGGTTTAGCCCTCAGCGCTTTTTAGCCTTCTGCTCTTCTTTGGTCGTCTGGTTCTCTTCAGCCTTTAACCAGCTCCTCCGGTAATGCCCTATGCGGTCTAGGAGCTCTTCTAGTTCAAGGAGCCCAATCTTTACACCTTTGCTGATTTTGGGGAATCGTATGCAGATTTTATTTTTTTAGAACACCTCCCGCTTTTCGGATTAGCCTTTCTTCTTCATGTCACTGGATGGCTATTGTGCTTTGTGACATCCTTACTTGGAAGAGTTTATCGGCTTCCGTTTTCGAGTACAGTACTTCCGCCACATTTTCGACGGTGGCGATGAAATCAAACAACGGTGCTTTATTTGTCTAGTCACACCTTTCTTTTGCTACCGTGATCACGTTTTGTTCTTCAGAATGGTTCGTTATTATTTTGGGATTTAAGACCCATGCTTTAGCTGCTTCCGTAGCACTCACAGCAGTAACCATTGATTTCTCGATGTTCTATATATTTTCTCCCGCCGCTCGAATATCTGGCGCGTCCTGCAGAGTTTCCCGTTCTTCCATTTTAGGACGTTCTGGCGTTCGCATCATTGTTTTGCTGCGCCAAAACGCCGCAGGAATCTCAGTCTGCACAAGACTGTCTGTTAATTTCTTTTTTTCCCCGTCTTCACTTTCATTGTATTCATCGTGGTTTTTGTCATCGTTAGTACCGCCCGGGATGTGCTGTAAATATTGTGGCTGAAGCCATTGGTTGCATCGTCATTGTTGTTATCTTTGCTATCTTTTTTCATCTGTCTTTAGGGTTTTTGGTTAAAGTTGCTCCAATTTTATTGAGTTCTCCCTCGGAGCCGCTATCTCCGTTCGTGTTTGTAGTCGCCTTTTTCGTCTCATTGTTATCTTTGCAGGGCTAGAAGCCCATGCGAAGATTGGCACAAGCCCTTTTGGGGAGAAGTGCTCAGAGCCAGACCAGCGCTAATCGGGTGTCCGTCTCAACCGAACCTACACCACCAACCCAATGGTGCGAGCCTCGAGCGTACTCCGAGGCCTGCCAAGATTTTAAGCGGGACAGAGACGGTATGATAGTTGAATTGGAGCCGTTTACGCACAAGTGTTACCTCGGCACTCCAGTGTGTCCAAACCATCATATCCGCTAGCCCAAAGCATCAATTCCAGTTCATTATCCAAAGCGTAGTTCAGATTTAGTCAGGGTTGTTACCTGTCATTCCAGGAGGAACCTCACAGTGACCTCCATATCCTCGGGGCCACGGGGATAGCGCTCCCCAAAAAATGCTAGCTTCCGAGAGGATTCCTGCCGACTGGCATTGCCCCCTGCGGAAATTACCTCGGGTACGTGGGGGGTAGTACTCCATAAAAAATGCAAGCCCCCAAGAGTATTCCTATCGGCCAGCATTCCCCTTGCAGGGGTATTCAAGCTGTTAATAATTGATTTTTCAAGATATCAATTATTGATTAAACGGTTGATTTTTGTTGAATCTTTTCATTTCGCACAATAATTTGAATAATTCTGTTATGAAATTTCAGTTACATTAACATCGAATTCACTAGTTTACATAAAAATAAAGAAACAAAAATTGAAATTTTGACGACTATCAAAATATTGCTTTGAAAAGATTGTCATTGTTTACAATTATTTAGTATTATAATATGCTCGTATATAAATAATAAATTGGAAAATACTCGATTATTTATTGCCTTTTGATGTCTGAGCTTCGAAATGGTGGGCAAAAAGTTGTCAATTGTATTTAAATATACACAATGGAACATTTGATGAATCTAAAAAATAATTTTTATGCAAATTGCGGAATTATCATCTAGAAACTTTCATTAAATGTTTGTTTTTCTATATTTGTTTCTAATGATAATTGTGTTTTTATAAACAAATACTTTACATGCGTAAATAATGGGGAATGATAAAAGTAAAAATTAAATAATATAAACAAAAATATTTGAAATATTTTTGTTGAGTTCATTACTGAATTACAAATGCAGCAATAAAACAATAAAGTATATTAAGTGATTGATGAGGAATTTAGTTTTAAGTTGGGTTGATTTCTGGTTCAAATATTAAGAAAAAATTAAATTCAACAACAATAAGAGGTTCATTCAATTGGTTTGATATTTATAAGATATTATTTACTTTTCTGTTGATATTTTGGTGTAATTACCAACTCTCAATGAAAATTGAAATAGAAATAATTGCAACTATTCTATAGCCACTGGAATAGTGATGTAACCATTGTTTAATGTCAATAAAATTTTCAAGTATAACATAGATCGTAGAGTTTTATTGTGACTGGGTGATGAAAGTGACTAGTTGGTATGGTGAGACAATAATAATACACACGTTAATTGATACATATTTGTATTGAACACAATAGACATGTTACATCGGGAAAAGCCGATACGAGACTGACTGTCAAAGGAACGGCACATAGAAAATAACGATTCACAATAGTCTCCCCCACTTAATTAAAACATATAGAAATATAATTTTAATTCTATTATTCGGTGACATAGTCTTTCAAGAAGTTTGGAGGACATCTTTGACGAGCAGATCTGCGTGGTGGTAGCGTCGGGTTGTTTGTGTTCCCGTCTGCTGGTGTCTGTTGGTCAGGAGTGCCAGTAAGTGTTTCTGGCTGATTGACACCTGGCGCAGTCAATGGCGTAGGCTGTGTGTCCATTGGTGGTAACTCATCAGCTGGCATGTGTCGATATGGAACACCTGGGCTTGGGGCTGGTCTTTGCTGAGATGAAAAGGTGACTTGTTTCTTCGGGACGATTGTTGAAATTAGTTGGTCGATGTGCCTTTTTATAGTTCGGCCTGAGTCTAAGTCAATGATATAATGGTACTGACCCAGTTTTTGTTCGACAGGCCCAAATTGCCAGCTATCTTGATTGTTCAGGTGCATTCTTGCCTGAACTCTCTCTCCCATTTGGAATGAGCGGATGTGACAGCTGCTTCGGCTCGTTGGCATTACTGCTTTTTTGTTAGGCAGGAGAGCATCACGGCGTATTCTAATTTTCCTTTTCAGGTAAAGTTCTGCTGGTGACCGTCCGGAGGCTAATAGTGTGGCACGGTATCGAAAAAGGATATTTTGTACTTTTGTGGCTATTGGTGATGAGTCTTCAGCTGCAGCTTTCAATCTTCTTTTCAGGGTTTGTATATTTCTTTCTGCAAGGCAATTAGTTGATGGGTGACCTGGCGCAATAAACTTCTGAAACATTCCCCTTTCTTTACAGTGTGTCTGGAACTCTTCACTTTTAAATATGGCAGCATTATCTGATACTAGGACAGATGGGTAGCCATGCACAGAGAATATGGTTTCTAGGAGTGTGATAGTTGATGCTGATGATGGTGCTTCTTTGAGTATTCGAACTTCAGCCCACTTGGATTTTGCATCGACACACATTAAGAAATAATGGTTGTCAAGGGGGCCTGCATAGTCAATATGTACCCTCTCCCAGTTGTCATCTGGTGGGTCCCATGGATGAATAGCGGCTTTCTGTGAATTGTGCCGGACTTGGGCACAGGATTCACAGGTTTTAACAATTTGCTCGATGTCCTTGTCTAAACGTTCCCAATATACACATCGCCTGGAGAGTTGTTTCATTTCTGTAATGCCCAAGTGTGAGGCATGCAGTTCTTCCAGGATTTGGCGTTGTAGAGATTTTGATATGACTAGGCGGTCCAATCTGAAAAGCATACCGTTAAAGATGGTGAATGGTTCATCTCTTTAACTGGTTCTGAGGCTGGTCATCAGGGTTTGAAGGTTTTCATCTTTGGCTGTTTCTTCAATAATAGTTTCTGAAGTTATAGCTGGGCTGGAGATTTGAAGTATAGTTTCAGCATACAACGCATTGACTTCTTCATTCATTGATGTTTCAGATGTCCTGAGCAGTTGGGGAATTGGAGCCCGAGAAAGACAATCTACGTTCTCGTTGTCTTTTCCTTTTTTACAGCGTACCGTGAAGTCCAATCCACTTAGAAAGGAGGCATAGCGTAAAAGACGGGCAGATGTCATCTGAGGTAATGCTCGATGTGGGTGAAAGATACGAGACAGCGGCTCGTTATCGGTGACAAGGGTGAAGTTTCTGGCATAAACATAGTTGTAGAAGTGTGTGGCTGCGTAAATGATAGCCAAGGCTTCTCTATCAAGTTGACTGTAATTGCATTCAGCTTGGGTCAAAGCTCGAGAGGCATAAGCAATAGGCTTTTCATGACCTTCCACTTCATGACTCAAAACAGCTGCAATACCGGTCGGGCTGGCGTCTGTTGTGAGGATCAAGGGTTTTGCTGGATCAAAAGGTGTTAATACCCTTTCGCTACACAACTCCGACGAATTTTCCATCTTTTTTGAGTAGGCGTTTTAAATGAAAAGATTTTGTGGAGAAATCAGAAATGAATTTTGTATAATATGTCACCATACCCAAGAATCGTCTTAATTCCTCTACATTTTTAGGACGTGGCATGTTGAAGACGGCTTGAATTTTCACAGGTGACATTTCAACTTTATTAAATGAGACTATGTGGCCAAGATAGCTGATACTTTCTTTGAAGAAGGAACACTTATTTTTATTTAGATGGAGATCGTTTTCCTTGAGTCGTTCTAAACAAGCAATCAGGTTTCTTGTACATTCTTCCATTGATGAGCCATGGCAGCTAATGTCATCAAAATATGCTTCAACGTTTGAAAGGCCATTAAGAATTTGTGAGAGTATTCTATTGAATTCAGATGGTGCTGTTTTGATACCAAAACTGAGGCGATTCATTTGAAATGTGCCCTTGTGTGTCGTGATTGTTTGGATTTTCTGTCCTTCCGCATCCACTTTGAAGTGTAAATATCCCTGTACAGGTCGAGTTTGCAGAAGTACTTTGAATTTCTGAGGCTGTGCAAGGCTTCATCAATGCGACGAATTGGATGATTAGCTGAAACTAATTTTGCGTTGACTGTACATTTGTAATCAACACATAAACGAACCCCTCCATCAGGTTTAGGTATTACGACGAGTGGTGGTCCCCAGTCGCTTGAGGATACTGGAGTAATAATACCTTGTGACTCAAGAGTTGCAAGTTCTTCCCCAACTCGCTGGCGCAGTGCAAAAGGGACATCGCGTTCCCTAGTAAAGATGGGTTTTACTCCTTCCCTGAGCTGAAGTTTTATTTCTAGGTTTGGCACACAACCTATGCATTCTTCGAAAATAGTTGCGTATTGTCTGAGTATGTCTTCAAGAGGAGTGACAGCGTTGATTGTAACTACATGATCCGAAGTGAGCCGTTCTTTATCGATTTCTTTGAGATCAACCCCGAGAGTGCGAATCCACATTCGACCCAGCAGTGCATCAAACCCTGCAGGAACAATGAAACGGTCCGCATCAATTTCTCTATTTTTTAATTTTACCGACAGTGAGACTTTCCTTAAGGGCTTTATTATATGAGCTGAGTAAGAGCGGAATGATATCTGTGTTGGTTGTAGTGTAGCATTGAGACCAAGACGTTTGAATGCTGTCTCTGATAGAAGTGAGAATTTGGCTCCTGAATCGACTTCAAATGCCTGTGGCTTGCCATTGAGAAACACTTTGACGATAAATTTATCAGAACCTGGGCTGAGCTCGTATAAGTCTTCAGTGCAGTGAATGTGACCAATACCATATTCTGAGTCAGAGTTTTGATCATTCTGAGAAGACTGTGTTGCGATGGCATGTGTCTTTGAATTTCGAAGAATGGTGGTGATACAGACCTTGGACACATGACCAATTTTCTTGCAGGAAGTGCATTTAAACGCGTTGCGATCGATTTTGCATTGATTTGCCTTGTGGTTTGCCCTACCACATTTGAGACAGAGTCCATCAACGCCCAAAGAACGATCGTCAACCCGTGTCATGTGTTGGGACTGTGAGCGTTAGTGTGAACTAGGACTTGTATTTCGACTTTGGTTGGGTTGTGATTTCCTATGTGACCTGTTGACCCTTGAGACATTGTTTGTGTCACTACTGAGATTGGTGAAACTATCTGGCATTTTGGTAAACTGGTTGCTTTCAAAACGTGATGCTTCCAATGCTGTGGCTTTGTTGAGCAGCCCATCGAAATTTTTGAACGCATAGTGTTGTAAGAGCTGTTCTCGAATCCAGTTGTCTTTTACTCCTCTAACAAATTGGGCACATAAAAAGGTGTCAGCAATGGAAATCACTGATTTGCATTTACATTCAACATAAAAACTACAATCTTTCGATTTCTCCTTCAGAGATGCAACGAATTCTGAGATTGATTATGTTGGCTGCTGAGTAACATTTAGGAAATAATGCTGAGCGACTACAGTTGAGACATGCGGTGACAACATATTTTTGAAAAGTTTGATTAGCTCAACAAATGGAATATCTTTCATTGGTTTTCAGGACCGAATAATGCAGCTAAGTTGTTATAATGCGTAGAGCCAATTGATGCACACAACAATTGAGACATTGTGATAGAGGAATCCACATTTTTGAGACTACAGTAATTGTCAAAACGTTCTAAATAAGAAGTAAATCTTTCCTTCTTGGCGTCATATGATTCGAATGGTGAAACTTGGGGAGCTGAACCGGATCCACTTGTCCCCAATGTGGCAGTGAAGACAGAGAAATTGTTCGAATTGTTGTTGATCCATTTTCCCAGCTGGAGCTGTCTCGGAAACGACACGAAAATAATGGCGGCTGAAAACGTGGCGGCTACGCGGTGGAATCTAACTGTTTTACTGTGTCACACTGGTTTTCACTGGCAGTTGCAAACGTTTTAATCCTCGTCACCAACTTATTGTGACTGGGTGATGAAAGTGACTAGTTGGTATGATGAGACAATAATAATACACACGTTAATTGATACCTTTTTGTATTGAACACAATAGACATGTTACATCGGGAAAGGCCGATACGAGACTGACTGTCAAAGGAACGGCACATAGAAAATAACGATGCACAATAAGTTTATTACGAATAGCAGAGCAAACATTAGAATATTTTACAATCATTTTAAAGGCTACTAAAAAAATCTCCAGATACTAATGTCATGGCAACACCAATTGAAGAGCACCGGCCGCGGAAGAAATCGAGAAGAGTCAGTCGCATCCGAACCATCATCCGAACCATCAACCAAGTCATTGTATTTTGAACACAATAAATTGATTACTAACAAACGGTGCACGTTAGTTTATTGTTTTCCCTCTACAATTATCCTGTTCCCAGGGTCCACCCTTGACACTTATGTAAGGTATTGCTAATTTTTCCCAACAATTACTTTGTGCGTGACATAATCGTCAAATTTTAAGCAATGTTATGATTAACTTGAAAGTGTTTGGATGTAAACCGATTCTCTTATTTGATTTGTTTTAAATATAAACTTTATATAGTATATTAGCTTATTTAGATTGCGTGTAATTAATCTATTAGTTTGTTCGATAGTGAATTTCGTTTTTTTTTTTCATGTTTTTCAAAGTAAATTTAAAAACGAAGTCGCAACGTCTTGTGGTGGCTCCCAGACAGAGATCTATCCCTTGTTGGACCGATTGGGGTTGCCAGGTTGCCGAATGCCAGATCCCTCTCTGGGACTAAGTCCCAAATTATAACATAATGATTTATAACACGCAGGCGATTTATTTTTCTTTCACGAATGCATTCAAAATATACAATTAAAGGGTTAATCGTTAAAATTATGACAAACTGATATAGCCAAAAAATTCAAAATTCATCTAGGATGTATGGAATGAATTTGTTTCATTATAAATGTTTAATCGAAACGTAGGGTTATGACTGCGCGATCTTATATGGTTTGGTAAAGATCCAATCAGGTTGCTACATAACATCAGCAAGGTGTTTGAAGTGATACTGAAACTAGCATTATTGTATTGGTTTGTACAGAAAGCCTGAGACGGATTGGAAGCACTATATATGGAATAGAAGAATCTATCAAACTGCTAAAGTGATGAGAATCGATATCTTCATATTGAAAATTCTTCGGGATCATATCACAAGATCTTTAACTGTGAGATAAAACCCCTGATCTTATAGCCGTTTCACCCTACAGACGGGTATGTTGACTTGTCTCGCTACTGGCTTCGTTCCTCCAGAAGTATTCGTGCGTTTTGACATAAATCGATATGTTTTTGATTCTCATGGTGTCCCAATTATACAGGTATATCACATATGTAGATGGGCCACCGATAAGAAGATAAAATATCCTTCGAACTTGAGTTCGCGAGACCAACAATAACAATAGAGATACTCATTTGCTAGATTCGTTGAGGCTAGTCGAGCTGGGACGGAGCAGTCTAAGCATAGAGGTATATACAGGAGACGGTGAAAGATCAAATTCATGAAGCCACGAGCTTTTGCCTTTGCTATTGTGATAACTCGCATAGGCTCGAAGCTAATTTCGAAATTGGGGTCGAAATTTCGTTCATCATATGATAAGGTGTATCATACTCTTGACGATAAACTTTATGAGAATGCAGCGGTTGAAAATTAATTGTTTACTACAAAAAGAAAGCCAAAAATTATCATATGTGCTGATATTATTATTCTGGTGGAATTTTCTTGCAAACGCTTGAGAGGGTACCACTTTTGACCTACGTAGAAAATTTCATCATTCAAGTATGTGGTTTGCGAGAAAACTTGCTGTGACGCACGGACGGATGAAAAAACAGATCGCGATTTTAATAGGGGATTGTAAAAATATTTTACAATCCCTTAAAATGGTCTGTTGTATAAATACTTGCAAGTTACGCCATTAAAAATGTTTCCATGATAAACATTCATTACATCAATTGCTACTAAGATAGCGAATTGCGCTTACCTTTTGACCTTTGTGGGCCGCCATTTTGAATGCATGAATTTGATTTTGGATCTTTAAAAATATTTCAATCTTAGAGTCTCATCAGTCAATTTGTCCAATCTCAGTCAAATCAGTTTCCTTCTAGACCGGGCAAAAGTATTAAATTTCTAATAAAAATGACAGCGAAAAATATTAGGTTTTATATTTCCGACTTCTTTATTTTTCATCCGATTTTGATGATTTTTGTTTGGTACAAGGACTTTGTACAATTATCCATAATCTCAAGTTTCATTAAAATCCATTGGAAAATTTGGCCACTAGAGGGCCACAAAAATCTGAAAAAGTCGCATATTTGAATCGCCGCCATTTTGAAACTTGAGCATGTCTGTGCACCAAAATAGCAAAATGTTTAGATCTAATTGTTTTCTATCTTGAAAATAAATTTCATTCACATCAAATCAAAATTGGGTCTTTCAGAAGCCTTTGAAATTTCTAGCTTCAACTAGCCGCCATTTTGTTTTTGGTGACCTGATCTCTAGTTTTTTAACATGATTCTTTAGGCATTTACAGTAATTACCAAAGAACCGAATTTCATTAACATCGGTTGAAAAGTTTGGCCACAACTACAACATCCAATGCTTACACGCTTTTCGACGTCTGAGTGGCCACCATTTTGTTTCAAACGGTTCGACTTTGGATTTTTTATTGTGAAATTCATCGCATACCTCAATAAACCTCTGTACCAAATTTCATCCAAATAGGAGCCACGGTTTGGTCAGAAATGAAATCACGAATGTTTGTCTGAAATGGCTGCCATTTTGTTTTCCCTCGACCGATTTGGCTGGTTAAACAACTTAACTGAGATATTCACCCAATACGCCTTTCCTAAAAATTTTGTGATCTCTAGCATAGTCACGATTTTCGTTATATCATATATAAATCATATATATATATATATATATATATATATATATATATATATATATATATATATATATATATATATATATATATATATATATATATATATATACGCAATAGGTAAATATCTCTTGAGAAATTCACCTTAAAAAAAAAAAAAAAAAAAACCGACTCCAAAGTAAGAAAGATGAATGAAATTTTTTTAAAGCGGTGCTATATTGCATGGTGCTTTAATATCACCTTCATAAAACTGATTTCATCCTTTGTAGGGCACTTTGAAGTCGGTTTTCTTCGTTTTCCGGTAAAGAAACAAATATTTTCAAATTAAACCACCATGCATGCATTTCGGCATTAATTGGCTCGATTTTCAACAACAATTTCAGTCCCATCACCACAACTCCAGAAACCTAGAAAAACATTTTTAAATTCAACCGACCAGTTTTCGAAATTAATAAAACAGCTCCCTTATTGTAGGTGCACTGTACTGGTACGAGATCACGTATTTTAGAAAACCTTCAAAGTTTTTCAATTAAAATGTTTACTCCGATACATGAAACTTTTACAAGCACCTTCGCAATAACAAAACGAATTATTTTCAACAATTTAACCTTAACACAATTATGGACGGAGCCAACAAAACTTCAACATTTGCGCGCAACATCTATTTCACATGCAATTTGCTCTTTGATAATTACGAACTTTTACTTAAAAACACAATTAATTACTTCAACACGAAGCTTTAAGGATAACTTAGGCCCATTTAAATCTGTAGGAATAAAAATCAGAAAAAAAAGCGCGTTAATTCTTAAAATGCAAGCGAGTTTCAATTGCATGTTATCGGAATTCTATGACCGGCGTCAAATCTGTTTCAACCGAGAAAATCTTTAAACTCGCGTCTCCCATATACCGTTTCTAGCAGGCGTTTTCATTCACGAATCGCACCGAAAACCTGGACGAACACAGAAAACATCACGTAAATTATATCCGGACACATAATTGTTTCCTTGACTACACTTTACTTACCTAAATAATGAAAAATACTCGATGACGCGCTCACATTTTTGCTCACGTTTACACATTGAACACTTTTTTTCGAAATCACTTATAGAATCCATCCGAAACAAGCGTTTTCATTGAAAATTTTTTAAAATTACGATATTTGATGCAATTTTCGCAGGAATTGTCAACTTCCTGTTTTCTATCAGCTGAAACATCATTTCCGAAATCAGGGGTGTCACAATTGTTGATTTCAATCGAAAATGATTTGAATGTGGCGCACCTCGTAGTTTGTTAGTATATTTTATGGAAAGGAAAGAAGTTTATTGAACAATATTTGGAGGCATTGTTTACAATTGTAAATGCTGTATGATCATTAAAGAGAAAACTAAAAATAATGAACTTTTTTAGCTATTTCGAAATTAATTTCGAACAATGATAGAGTTTGTACAATCATACGTAAGCTCATTCGTGAAAGTCCAAAAGCTTTCGAAAATTGGAGTATACGGACATGAAATGTTTGTTCGTATTGAGCATGCATTAAGAGACTTCAATATTTTATATGGGAAATGAAAGCTCGCCGTCTCCAGTGTATACCTCTATGAGTCTAAGTATTGAAGAAATGACAATGTCAAATTCTTCGTGGCTGCTTGTTTTATTGTTTTGTGTTTTTCGTTACTTAGCATAGAGGTACATACAGGAGACGGTGAACTTTCATTTCCTATGGAAAGCGTTGAAGTCAAAACTGACGATAGATACAAGCCATATGGCAGCAGCGCTTACTACCACACACATGACCATTAGTAGGCCGACTTTGCTGGCTAACTTACATGGCGTTATATGAAGAACTATGGAGGTGCCAACGAAAATTCGAGGTTTTGTACGGTTTAGAGACGGATTTCTACATTGAAATCCAGATGATCCGCGGAGAACACAATAGCGCTCCTAGTGAAGTGAAAATTATTTCAGTTCTTATACCCGTTTAGTTTTTATCGCCTTCCAAAGTGAATTTATAGGAGTTTGTTTACATCTCAACGCTAAGCTATCAGTCGAAGGTGCAAAACGTGTGCTTTATTTGCTCGTCTTGGAAAGCTTAGGAGCACAATGGGCTATACAAGGTGAATTTATAGCATGCACGGAATGCGTTCCGCACGTTTTTTATTCGGAAAATAGTATATATGACGAAATATAAGCATTTGCTAATGCCGCAGTTGGGTGACAGCTACCGGAAGCTTGTCCATAGTAGGACGACTAATACATATGCAAATTGCTACCATATGGCTTGTATCAATCGTCAGTTTTGGTTGAAGTCGCTTAATACTATGTACCTCTATGATCAATACAATCAAACCTTCCATGTACGTATACATTCATTTTCGAAAGCTTTAACATTTTCCAGCTGATGTTTTTTGAAGGAATGCGTAAAATTTTTCGCGTGTCGAAATTAATTTCGAAATGCAAATTCAAGTCATTTATTAGCACGTTCAAACATCGACATAAATTATTATTTCTTATTTGATACACAAAATATCGTTATCTATCCGCAAACATCCACTCTCTTAAACAAATGGCAACAAAATCATACTTGGCGCCATATTTTCAAACGTATTCGACTCGTAAAATTGCGTGGACACCCCTGTTTTCGAAGTTCTAGTATCAGCTGGCGCGATGCCATCAGTTGACATATGCTCTGTCAAAACGAGGATTTCATTTTCGTGCTAACTTTAAATTTGTGAAATATTCAGTGAAAACGTAATTCGTTGAAAAAAAACGCGAGTTGACAACGAAATGAAGTGTACGGTGTGTGATTATTCTCCAAAAAAGGGAGCTGACATGGTGTATTTTTCTTTGTTCAGGTGAGTAAAGTGTAGTTAAACATAAAATTACAAGTGGCCCCTGTGAATTTGAGCGAATTTATTATTTTAGTCCAGAGCGATGCGCGATTCTATAAAATAAATGTGAAATT
Organism: Odontomyia ornata; assembly: GCA_963969285.1. NCBI lineage: Eukaryota > Metazoa > Arthropoda > Insecta > Diptera > Stratiomyidae > Odontomyia > Odontomyia ornata. Next base: position 184,994,079 of record OZ017738.1, read on the forward strand.
AGAATGTGTTTTTGATTTGTGCCGCTTGAAAAAATTGGGAGAGTCGATAGTTTTAATGATTTACGCGAGTGAAATTCGTTTCGCATCCCTTCGTTGGGCTTTGACATCTACGGGAAAAGTTTGTGAAAATACTTTGATTTCAGACTTAATTCACGGGTGTATTAACTAAATTAACTTTAGATTAACTTGTTTTATGGTTTCGTGTTTGTGTTTTGCCCAGAGTGCATTAATTTTTTGTAAAAGTTTCAGTTCGAAATATTTTCGACGAAAGTCATCGGAAAAGTTTTCAATATTGCGGCTCGAGACCAATGAAAGCTTTAAATTACGTTCTGAAGTATTGAATACCGGGTAGTTTTGAAGTTTTTAAAATAATCGGATATCGAAACGCGATGAAATTTCATTCAAAATATTGAAAAATACTGTAGTTCGAAGTGTATTTACATCAACTCAGTGCAACGTGATCTAGGGGCCTCTTAATGTTATCTTCGAAAAAATACCGGTTCCATTTGAAAATTTTTATAATTTTTAGTTTTCCAAAACTCTATCGTCTGCAGCGTCTTTGGAGAGTAGCAATCAAAAACACACTGGACGTTCAGTTCACCCCAACACTGAAAGGGTTTGTGAACAACATTTTAGGACAGGATATTGATAGGTCTGAGGCAAGACCAAAACTTTCACCAAATGCTGTTCCTGTCGTTTTCAAGGTAAAACACTTCTTCTAAAATTAGAATTGGGTCAGTATAAGTTTAATTTCATTTTCAGAGATTCAATGAGTTGCCGATTGATAGCATCGATCCAACTGTTAGTATCCAGCCAGCAAACCAAGTACGTGTTGAAATCTGAATTCTTTTTTTCTGCAGATAATATAGAAAACCAACTTCAAAGTGCCTTGAAAATGATGAAATGAATTTTACGGATTCGGTAATAAATTACCATATACCATCGCTAATATAGCACCGCTTCCATAAAATTTATTTCATCCTTATTAAAGCGCTTTGGAGTCATTATTTTTTTTTTTTGTTTGGTTTTGTTCTTTGTTTTTCATTTTTCTGATTCAGACTTTATAGTAAAATTTGATTTCTTTTAAAATTATTCTTTTGGCCACATTAAAATATTTGATTTTCTGAGTTCATGTTAGCCGTCCCTATAACATAGAAAATTAACCCGCACTGAACTCATAACAAATATTTACTTAATAGAAAATTTTATTGAATGAACTGATTAATCTGCAGGCTCCATACGATTAGCAGAAAACCGACTTCAAAGTGCCCTACAAAGGATGAAATGAATTTTATGGAAGCGGTATTAAATTACTATGCTCCATCACTGATATAACACCGTTTCCTCAAAATTTATTTCATCCTTTTTAAATCACTTTGGAGTCGGTTTTTTTTTTGTGTTTTTCACAAATTCTATATTTCACACTTTGTAGCTGCAATTTTTATGATTTGATTTCTTTCAAAATCAATTCTTTTAGCTACATTATACAATGACCATCATTTATGAAAATCATGGTATCAAATCTCTACAATTTTTGACTATATATATATACATATATATATATATATATATATATATATATATATATATATTATATATATATATATATATATATATATATATATATATATATATATATATATATATATATTGTCGCGTGTTATTGGTTCGCGGCCAATAATTTTAATGTTCCGGGAAAGTGAAAACGCAATGTCTTTTAATTTAAGTTAAAAGTGTTTATTTAATTAAATAAAATGCACAATAATCAGTTAACACTTTCACTAATTTTAATTGTCACTATTAAAAAAATCTAACACTTGTCCATAAATTTACTATCGCTATTGTCTTCTAAGTTACTTCACTGTTACGAAACACACTTCCCACACACAATCGCAGTTCTTATCGCGGTCGAATGAATGATTCTCCCCATTCATTCAGCTCGCCTTTATATAGGGTCTCTACCTATTCACCCATTTCTCGCACATTGGCGAATGTTCTACCGAGAGGTACCTGGTAGGTTCGAGCAAGTTCATGAATGGAGTGACGTCACTTGCAGATGTTGATCATGCTTGTTGGATTCTCGTGGGTTCGAGTAAATTCATTCGTTGACGTTCTTAATGATGATGAAAACAATTGCGACAGTAGCTCGCAGAATTATTTGTACATGTAATTATTTGTACATGTAACACTGCCCCCACCTCAGTTCTTTTCGCCCCGAAAAGATGTGTCGCTATTTGTAGTCAATTCTCCCTGGGTGTAATATGGGGCAAGACGGTCCAGATGCACGATTTTCATTTTGGCTCTCGGCTTACGATGTTCCTGTATTCGGTATACGACGTCGTTGATTCGCTTTGTAACTCGGTATGGTCCCTCCCAATTATGTTGCAACTTTGGAGACCTACCCTTTCGCCGTTGCGGGTTATAAAGCCACACCAAGTCATCTTGCTGGAAGCCAGTAGAATTAGCCTTTAGATCATACCTGGTCTTCATGCGGTCAGTAGCCGATTCGAGGTGTTTTCGCACTGTCCGATGTATCTGGTTCAACCGTTGTCTTAGATCACTTGCGTACTCCGAGACCGTTTGGGGTTTCTCAGGGGTTGTTCCGAACTTTATATCGGCTGGCAAACGAATAGTCTTTCCAAAAATGACTTTGGCTGGGGCTTGGCCCGTCGATGCATGTTCAGCGGCTCTATACGCCATTAAAAATAGTGGGATATGTCGGTCCCAGTCCCTTTGGTTCTCGTCAACCATTTTGGCCAAGTGTTTATTGAGCGTGCCGTTGAAACGTTCGACCATTCCATCGGATTGGGGATGCAGCGGTGTTGTCCTCGTTTTCCGTATTCCCAGCTGCTCGCACATTTCGCTAAAAA